>VXAZ01007874.1:877946-1368287 GCA_013399875.1 Gymnorhina tibicen
CTCGCCGCTGCCGGGCCGGGCCGCCGCCGCTGCTCCCGGGCTCCCCCTGCCTCCCGCCGCCGCGCCCGCCAGCCCCGCGCTCCCGCCGGCACGGCGAGGGCTGGGGAACACAGCAACAGGGAGCGGGGGAAAAGAAGGCGTGAAGAGTAGGCAGCAGTTGAGAAAGTGAGGAACGCAATTTGTAACTCTACATTCCTCAAGGAAGCATCTCCTAATGAAAAGATAATAGACACAGTTGCACACGTCTTGGTTATAGCTGCAATGGATTTGGTAGGGAACAGATACTCAACATCATTCTGACTTTGGAGAATGTCTGTAGCATGCAATCCCCATTAAAATGTGCTTTAGAAACACCAGAATAGTGTAAACCAATATATTTTTATGACAGTCATGGTATGCACAAGTTAGGGACAAAGCATTTCCTGTAGAAAGGCAACGAATTAATGTCTGCTGTATTTCTTTTATTGGTGGCCTTCTGCCATGATACTGCCAATAAGAAGGCACATAGTGTCTGTGAAAAGGCAGGAATCATCTATTATTCCTCTCCCTGATTATTTTTTCTTAACAGCACATGAAAGATGCCTTTCATTTTCCATTAATCAGTAGACAAACCTCAAGAATGGCCATTTAGAGAGCAGAACAAAACACGTTACTGTAATTAAAGCAAAGGTGTTTTGTCTGCAGCAGGTGTATTCTTGTTTTAAAGGCATAATGGAAAACAGTTCAGTGGCAATTTACAGTTCAGAATGGAAAATCATGACAGAAAAAACCCATGAAGGGTAGAAGTCAAGAGCAGGCAGTTTTTTAAATCAGTAAGCTCTAGAGACTTACACGTACAGACATGAATTATGTAAAAATTTAATTTGTGTGGCTGTCTTTTCCACTCATGACTAAAATAAAAACAAAAAACGATCAAACTCCAAAATAGGTACTAAAAAACCCAAGCAAATTAGCAGTTTGTCTGCTCTAGACATCACAAAACTTCTGAAATTTTCTATCAGTTGATTCTCTCAAGTAAAGGCTAACTTTTACATGGTTTCAGAGTTATTTGTAAACTTTCCTAGGAAACTAAGGAGCTAAATTCCAAAATATAAATAGGAAATGAATTTTGAGAAGGAATGAAAATGGAAAACACGTGGGGAAATCGTATGAACATTATATTCTAAGTAACATCAAATCCAGGAATTGTTTTCAGCATCCATATACTAAATCTTAAATACTTTAGGTGGAAAAAAAAAAACACAAAAAAGCAAAAAATATCCCTACAAAACCTGTCTTTACTGCAACATTAAGAGAGCTGAAGGAAAATCTGATCAATCTGATGAGCAAAACACATTTCATTCACAGATGACACGAGTGGCCAACAGAAATAAACTCTTTTTTTTGACTGTTGTTGTTACTGACAGCTATTCCCATGCACCTTTCTGCAGCATCTTGTTGGAGCTGACAACTGCATTGCATGCATCTCCTCAGCCATTTGTCCCTGTCAAAAACAGTGACAGGAAGGATGGGAAGAGAGATAATCTAGGAATTGTATGAAATCATTGAAAAAATGTAAAAGTAAACTGCTATCCAGAACCCTATTTTTTAGCAGTTTCTCAGAGATACAGACACAAACTCAACTAGCACAAGTTTCAAACTCAAATTGTGATAAAACATTTAGACTTCGATTGCTTGTTTTTCATGTTTGTGTGGCTGGTTTTTAAAGCAAGTTCATGTGGTGCTTCCTTAGGCAAAACTGAAGTTCATTTCAGTGTCAGGAAGCATCTTTATCTATTTGGCATTCCATAACATACATCCAGAGTTGGTCTTTGGTTCATACCATAAACAAGTGCTCAACCTTGTTCAGTAAGTGTACCAGTTTTAGTTTGATTAGACAAGCTCAGCTGTCATCTGCAAAGCAGAGCACACTCTAGACAAAGAGAAAACATTTTGGCTATTGAAATACGTGCTATGAGTTTTTCAAAGGTGTTGCAGAAAGCAAGTAAAATTAAGGGCACTTTAAAATTCTTTTCTGGTACCATAGCAGATTCTTCACCAGAGGAAGCTAAAAATAAAGTATTATGCAAGAATGGGGTTTTTTACTTACTGGGTATTCTGAAGTAAAGTATGGTTGATGAAGTCAGGATAGATTTTGCCTAAAATCAAGTTATACCATTTTAAATGCAATAAAATTATACGTATAGAATATATTAGTCAGGAAAGGACATTTTTCAAAATCCCTTCTGCATGAAAAATTTTTTTCTTAAAGAAAGTGAGACATTTTATAACACAAGAGAAAAATACTCAGTGCATAGGAAGCTTTCTATTTCTTCTGTGATATATTTTTGACATAATCTGTACTGAAATGCTTAAATAAAAGGAATGTAGAGCAAACCTATTTTCAACTTAAATTTGATGCATAGTATTTGAAGGGAAGAGAAGAAAATGTGACATCTTTCTTCTATGGTCATTTTTTTCCCCATCAGCGGTGGCAACCTCAGGGTGGAATGAGGACATTATTTGAGAGGAAAAGTAGAGCAAAAAATATTTGAACTCTCGCACTAATACCTGTTCCTCCTAGTTTTTAATTGGTGTGATCCATAAAGCAAAAGACTAAGAGCAAGAAGAACCAAATCGTGACTTGCTCAGCAGTCTAGATCCCCCACAGTCCAAGTGGACACATTGAGGTCATTTCCAGGACTATTATACTTGTGTGTTGCAGAGAAGTTCAGCAAAGAACCAGGCACACAAGAAATGAAAAGAGGATACTCAGAGAAATAAAATCTCTTTCAGAAACACATAGAATATTTTGGGTTGGAAGGGACCTTAAAGATCCTCCCGTTCCAATTCCCTGCCGTGAGCAGAGATCTTTCACTAGGCCAGGATGCTCAAAACCCCATCCAGACTGGCCTTGAACATTTCCACAGATGCAGCACCCACAGTGTCTTCGGGCAATCTATTCCAGCATCTCATAAGCCTCAGAATTTCCTCCTAGTGTCTAATCAACACCCGCCTCTTTTAGCTGGGACCCATTCCCCTTTGTCCTATCACCACATGTCCTTAGAAAAAGTCCCTCTCCACTTTCAGGCTTGCACCCTGGTTCCTACGTGAATGGTCTGGTTTTGTTGTTCTCATGAGACTGTAAATGTCAGTCATGCAAACACATAGTGATGACTGGGTGGAGGTCATAGAGGATAAGCAAAAGCAATGGAATCAGAATTCCTTTAGATGTGTAGCCATGCCGACATCAAAGAATAAACGCTAAGCACGTGGACTGATTTGCCAGAAAATAGTTACTAGAAAAAAATAAGATTAAAGAATTGCACCAATTACAAAACCTGAGAGTTTTACAACCCTTCTGAGCACTGTCTCACCTCTCACAGACCAAAAGCTACGTAACACTACTCTGCAAGGACATGAAATAAGAAACCAAAACAATCCCTGTTCAGTCCTTCTTATGAAGAAACAATGCTAGGGAAATTATTCCCAATTTCATATTTAACTTACAGGTCCTTTAATGTTGTTACGGTGGTACAATGTACATCCCCATTTTAAATTTTCCTTACCTTGCCAAAAGAACTGTAAATTGCCAAATTGTAAACAAATATCCCAACCCCAAACTGATCTTAATGACTTTAGGAGACTATAACAACAACAGCAAGCCTTTGTATTTCAGTCAAGGGAAGAACATCATTAGCAGTGTGATCATTTTAGGCATCACAGATGGCAAAGGCCAGAAGGACCTGAGTAGCCTGACAATTATTTCCCTTATCTATAAACTCAACAAAGCACGTAACAAGGTTACTGTCGGTCAGATCATCAGAGCAGATGCTGGTCTCTTTAAGGAAGCTGTATAACACCACATTACCTGAATTTTCACTTTGATTTAACAAAATTAAAACCTCTTTTGGGAGAGATTTTATGACAGAGGCTTATATACATTAGAAGATGTGATATGGAGAGAGGAAAGAGGGAAAACCTGAGTAGATATCTGTTCTAACTTTACGAACTAGGAATGCAGTCATGTTTCAAAGATGTGAAGGGTTATTCACTCAAAAGCACAATATTTCTATTGTTTCTCTTATGTTCCCATTTATTAAAAGATTCTTGCCACATATTTGATAGTTTTTTCTGCTCATTATGCTGTTACACTTTTTCCCCATCTTCATAAAAATTAAAGAGCAGAAAGAACTATTACATTACTTTGATTTGGTAGGTGCCATAGGCTACACAATTTTAACCATATGTCTCAACTACTGAGTTGTTAGAGTCCATTCAGGGCCTGAGGAAACCAGTACTAAATGGATGAGAAAAACAAGCTGCTGACAATGCTCAAGTGCAGGTGGTGGTGACTGATTTACTGTTGCTCATTGCAAACCTGAGCTAGTGATCCCTGTGTAATAGCAAGATATATAAAGAAGGTCCTTCATGACATAGCTACTAGAGTTTTCATACCAAAGGCTGTCAATCTGCGTATCCCTGAAGCTTTTTCTGGGAGTATGTGACAGTAAAAGTATTGTAGTTACCCCTACAAAATATTCCCAAAATAGAAAAGCAATATTCCATGTAGAACTTCTCACAGACTAATGCTGGTTATAAACCTCGCAGCAAAAAAGCCAAGAGAAACAGAGACATTGGGCACTTCATTCTAAAGTTTTGAGAAAAGGAAGAAGCAATAGAGAATTTTCATTAAAAACTAAAGGCTAACATACAGTATTGTTTGCAGAGAACAAAAGTAGGAAATGCTTATTTTTGGGGTTTATTTCTAAGCCAGCCATCCTTTGAAGTATGGTGGAACATCTACTTCTGAAATTATCTGAATGGTCAAAGTTGCTTAGTCTATGACAAAAACCTAGAACACTAATAAGAAGGCCTAAAAATCTAACCATGCCACTATCTTATGACAGAGAGAGTCAAAGAAACCATTACTCTTCTCTACACTGCACATGGACATACATTTTTAAAAATATCTATAGTATTTGGAAAAAAATGCAACAAAAATTTTGGTGTAAACCAAAGAAAAATTTCAAGTTAGCTCCCATGGAATTCACAAGAGTTTTTCTTGTGGACTTCAAAGAGAACAATGTATTAATAAAATATTTGTACAAGAATAGAACCTTGAAATAGAAAGCCTTTGCTTTCAGGGCTTCTCATTGGCAGAATGTTGGAAGGAGATCTGGAAGAATCTCTAAGCCCTTGACATAAACACTACAGCATCTATCAACAGGTAAACTGGAAAGTGAAATCTTCAAAGTTTAGTAAAATAGCCTAGGTGAGGCCTCACAAAACATAAGCATTATTTGAGGTTTTTAATCAAGACCAAATCAATATTTTATATACATGTGTCATAATCCAAACTTCCCTTTCTTTTCCTTTACTTCTTTTCCTTATGTAAGACTTCATTTTATGTTATTGAAGACTGGATGTAGATGCATGTGAAGTTAAGGCTGAGTTGTACTCATTCACATTAGATAGAAATCACAGCCTTGGTGATGGACAATAGAAGAATTAGAATTAAATGCATGCATTTAATATGCACATTAAAAAGTCTTGGATTACTTTTCATGTATAACTGAAAAGTTACAAGAGAAGAAATCTGGTAATACTGTTGAAAAGCTAGAGGAAGGGTATGAAAGCTGAAGGCAGCATGGAATTAGGACTGAAAAAAATCCTAACACTGCAAAAAGAAATAAAGCCCCGATATACACCAGGTTTTTGGGATCTGTAGGAGAAAGAATAAACATCCAATTAGAACTACCTTGTAGATGACAGTTTGGAGTCTAATGAATTATCAGCATTTTGTGTGCTGCAGAAATGAACCTGCTTCCCTTGCAGCCAGCTCTACCACCACTTTTAAACCCACTGGTTTCATCATTGGTCATAAATGCTAGCCAAAATCATGACATTTTTTGCTTACTTATTTTTCATAGAAAACAATTTATTCACAAATTTAGAACTGTAAATATTTTTATGTATGTGTTCTGTTCTGGAATATATCTGTCTAGAAAGCAGAGAGTGCCATTAGTCTCTTCCAGTGGCAGTACCATCTAAGAACCCTCAGTAAATTTCAGACGATGAATTTGTCTTTTTAGGTAAAACAACATGAGGAAGCATCACTTTGGAGTTTGGGATGGCTAACTGCCAGGTTCTGGTATAGACCACATAAACAGGTGCCTTCAAGCAAGGAGAACAGAACATCACACCTTTCAGTGGAAAGCAGCCCCCTGAGCTAGCATCTGCAAAGAGACACTTGGAACAAGCTTGCTCAGATATTTGAATCAACTTCCATGTTTTCCTCTAGGCTTCTTAGGTACTCTTCTTGAATTACAGGAGTGAGAAATGAACAATAGAATTATTCCTTAGTTTGTAACTGATACAGGTGATTTATGAACACATTCATAAATCTTCATTGCTTTCACCAGACACAAATTCACACACGTCCATAGCTATCAGACCATGAAAGTTTTGCGTTTCTCTCTGCCAAACATTTCAAACCCATACTTTCTTTCAATTTTCTTGGTAGGTATCTCACATAATTTTTCCTGGGTTTGTCCTTTAATAGTAATCCTTCTTTTTTATGCTTTAGAATGAAAAGCGGCTGAGCCTGTAGACAGCTTGTAAATGGATTTTAATGTTGCAGGCAAAATTCAGCTCTTGTCTGAAAGGTAATAGTGCATTCTATAAAACAGAGTAACAGGTGTGAAGAACTTGTGCAATCCAGAGAACACTAAAACATACCTACAAATCCATCCCTGGCTGGTACTGTGCTGAACTCTCTCTGTATTGTTTGTCCTGGAATTGTTACTCCTGCAGAACTACACTGTGGTCTTCCATGCCCCTGCCTTCAGTAACGGACAAGGCAATGCCTCGGTCAGCACTGTCCACGTGCCACAAGTGGAGGTTAAAAACTGGCTTCCCTTTGCCGGATGCAGTTACCATTTTAGTTCCAGTTCTGCTCATGACAATGATCCTCAGATACTTTTCATTAAAACAAAGAATGATAAGTTAAAGGAGTAAACATTTCCCAGAATTCGGGCCATATGTGAGACTATCTCTGAAAGATCTATTGCTTAAAACTGATCTGAAACTGCTCAGGCAAAAAGCCCAGCTCTTTCAAAAGAAATGCCAAAAAGAGTGTATTTATATTACCTGGAGTGCAATACTTCCAGGTAAAGTTCGAAAATTGCTGTTGATGAAGCAGCATTTTAATGCTATGATAAAAACTCATTCAAGATGAACCCTAACTCCATCCAGAACTCCTACATCCCCCTAGAGACTACTTAACATTCAGCACACCTCAGAGTGAAGTCTAAGCATCCCTCTGAAAGCAATAACTGCTCTAATTTGTAAAGGTTTATGTTATTACTATATTACTTTCAAGAAAGTCATGGGTGCTTATCTGTTGAATAAAGAGCAAACAGTTCACAGAACTATGGCAGTGCAACATGTGGCTGGGAAAAACAGAGCTGTATATTATAACCATCCCAAAGGCAACAGGGATGTGCTGTTCTGGCTGCTGCGCCTTGTAGCCTCCCTTCACCTAAGGACACGAAGGGAAAAAAAACCTGTCTTTGATTTTGATAATGACATCAGTAATCAGTTGTTAGCCTTCTGCAAAGATAAAGTATTTCTCCAACTACCCACTTCTTGCTAGGTAATGCATAGGGAATAAATTCATTTTCTCACACTAATGCTTCCTGCTACCAGCTCAGCAATTGATCCTTCCAGCTGAGTAACAAACATGTGCTTTCACACCCCCACACAGGTGGGTGGAGCGGCTTTCTAGTGCTCACTGCTCATTTCAATACCTGCCTCTGGGTAGCCTATCCCACACACGTCAATAAGCAAGTAAACAACATATTTGTTCCACCAAGGAAGAGATACCCTCAGTAACAAAACTAGGAATAAAGTTCCTAAAGAAAACATCGAAACAATAAATCGTCCATCTCCTTTCCTGTCACTCAACTTTTCTAAAGAATGGCTTTGCTGTAGAAACAAAGCAGACAATTCAGCATATTTTATCTTTCTTTGATCTCTTTTCCAAGTCTTTCAGCTTTTGATCTTCAAGAAAAACTAATGTACCCACAAGGAAAGTAATTTTAGATTAGTGTATGGCCAATATTAGCAATACAAAGCAGCATTGCCCCTGAAAAACCTCCTACCATCCCACTGCAATCTCTTCTCTATCTTAACAAAGCTAAAGGATGTCTGCTGGGACAATACAATCCTGTTCACCAATGTCATCAGACAAAATAAGCTTCTCTGAAAGGGTGTTTTCTCCTAGCTTCCTCTAATAATTTCTCTCTCTGCTTCTGCCTCTAACTTAAAATAATTCCAAATAATTCCTGTTGAGTCAATTCCTCTAAGTTGTTTTTCTTTTTTTTTCTTTTCGTGTCCTAGTTTTGCTTACTGTTCAGCTGAAACCAGTGCTGCTTATTTCTGCTTCAGTTTGTTTCTGGTCACAAGTTGCTTTTATTCTTACTTACTTTCCTTTCTATTCTTCTGTTAGAAATCATTCAATATTGACCTTTAGTTAGTGCTTTCTGATATCTCGTTTGCCTGGGGATCCCCTCTGTCTTTCGTTCACACAGCACAATGCAAACCAGCTTCTCAGCATCCAACTCTGACTAGACCTAAGCTCTGAGAGATCACAGCACCAGAGCATCTCATTCATGGTCAGATAACAATAAATAGTCAGACCAATTGCTGACTGTCCCCCAGGACTTCTTTATTCCAAGTAGAGACACGTGCACCTGCTTCTCTGTTTGCTGGAGAAGCCTAACACATGCTCAAATTCATTAATGTGTTGCAACAGAAGAGCTCAACTCGTTCGGGAGTTAAACTTGCCAGCTCACTCCTGCCATTTTACAAGTGTCCAGATTTATCCGGAATCAAATTCCTGCTGAGTTTCAGCCTCAAGCAGCTTCTGGATGTCAGACCTCCTTGTGCTCTCTGCAAAATGCATGAAACACTGATCAGCACTACCAGTTTTGTTTTTCTATGCATCTGCAGGGCACAAGGTTTGAGGGGAGTTTTAGATTTTATATTTGTGGGCTCTTCCCCCACACGGTGGTTGGGCACTGAACAAGTTTCCCAAGGAAGTGGTCACAGCACCCAGCCTGACAGAGTTCCAGAAACTTCTGAGCAATGCTCTCAGGTAAATGGTGGGATTCTTGGGGTGTCCTGTGCAGGGAGAGAGGCTGGACTTTGGTGATCCTTGTGAGTCCATTCCCACCTAGGATATTGTATGATTCTACAATCCCAAGATGGAGGCCTTTTTTAAAATTTAAACTACAACAGAAGAGAACTGCAACCACTTGGCAACCAACAAACCAAGAAGTAAACACAGCACAGATTAAATGTTGCTATGAGATGAATGCCAAATTCATGGTTTCAGCAGACATCTGCCTTTAATCTATATTGCTCATTAGCTGGAAGTATTGCATGCTTGGGATTACTTATTGTAAATAATACTGAAACACATTCCACATGGATACATTCCCCCTGTATTAATGTGAGAACTGAAAGGAAACAAAAGCCAGCCAAACTCCCCCATTAAAAGCTGCTTGGCTGAAATTTAAGATATGCACAAAGGATCGAAGAAAACTATGCAATTCCCAGGATAATTCCTGATTGCAAAAAGAATTTTATAGGATCACTGTTTTTCACCCTTAAAAACTTGCTTTGTCACCTTTTCTTTTGCTGAGCTGTGTGGCCTCTGTACAAGTTTAGATACACATTTTGTACATTAAAAGGAACACCTTAAAAGTACGGGGTTCATTTTTTTCCTTTTTCAACTTGCCTATTTGAGAGCAGGGTCTTAAAAATGACTGATTAGGACAACTAAAGAGAGCAAACTGCAACTGGGAGAGACAAGAAACAGATTAAGATTTCAGGAGCTGTTTAAATCAGCTCTAGGTTGACAGAAGTCATACGTTGCAATCACTGTACAGTGGGATATTTATTTACCTCTTCCATATAAAGCAAATTACTCCAGTTTTAGCTTTGCCCTTGATCTGATATCACCCTTTGTTTAAACAGATGCCTAAGGAATGCAGGGTTGGCTTCTCTACATGAAATGCAAATGAACAAATTTCTTGGTATGAGCTGCAGAGTCAATGATAGAAGTTATCTATTCAGATGAGGGGGACAAGTTTTTTTTAGGTTATTATTTTTAGGTTTAAAACCATAAATTAAGCTATGAACAGCTCACTTTCTACCACTTTCTGCTTTTGTTCTTTTCAAACAAAAACCTTTTCTAATCATTAGTACGACATTTTGGAGGATTTAATTAGTTCTTTTCTCCTTAGAAATACTGTTTCTCAATGTACACCCACAGTCAGTCATGCTTATTTTAGAGAACTCATAGCATATAAATTGTATTTTTAAAGCAAATTTTAACATTCTTTACTATCTTCTTTGAAATCTAGCAAGCATACACTGTTACTTCAAAAGAATGATCCAGCATCTCCAAAGAGCTAAATTTCCAAAGAAAATTTTTGGACTTTAATAATTAATCCCTTTCTCATATTAAATGCAAATTAACATAAGAATTGATAACATTTTTGGTATATAACTTCACAATTCTGTAGAAATATAGCAAGAGTTAACTCATGTAGGTATTTGGGATTTTTAAACTGAAATAGAAACCGCAAAAATACATCCAGAACTGAGGAAACAATAAGCAAAAAAAGCAACAAAAATCAAAACCCTTTGTCTTGCCGGAATTGGAGCAGAAATATCCTTTTCTTTCTGCCACTTGTTGCCATGTTTGGTTGCACTCTTGCAGTCTGAAATCTGGTTATGCCATATGCCAGCAAATCAGGTAAAGGAAGCCTCTTGCCTTTATTCACAGCTGAGAGTAAAAGACCAAAATAACACCACCAGTAATAAATGGAGTCTAGCAACCATGCACATCCACAAGCTTAGGGTGGATGGAAAGGAATTCTTATGAAAATATGTATATAAAAATAGAGATTAGAGGGGACTCTGAAAAAAGAAACAGGTAGGAAAAGGAAGAGGAAGCAATGACAACTGAAATAATAGATGACCCACAGAGAAGAGACAATAAAACAGATTGGATTTACAAGGACACACTTTTCTTATGCTTTATGCATTGACTGTTTGCTATTAGAGATTACTAGGGGAAAGATCTCAACTTCAGCAGCAATGTAAGCTAATGTTCCCCTCCCTGACAATTGTTAATCCCTGTCATTAAAAAGAGAGGTGTATTTGAGATGAGAATATCAGCCTACCTTTATGATTTTCCTTGTACTAATCATGCCTTTTATGCCATAGTTAACCCTGTCCTAAGCCAGACTCTGCAATCAGGTAGTGAAAACTACCGAGCATCTACCATGCAATTTCATTATTGTTTCCCACTGTTGTTTCTCATACTTTATCTAGTATGAGTTTTTGAAATCACAACCTTACGATATAATAAAGGACAGCAAGAGAAGAAACATTGTAGGTTAGTACGATTTTCACAACAAAAAAATCACAGTAGTGTTTGGGAAACTGAATCTAGGAACTAACATCACATATCACTGCATCTGTGTCTTCACCACGGACCTTGCTATACTACACAGTGCCAGACAAGATGCAACTGTTCAAAGCTTTTAAATTTAAATTTAAAATGCACATTCATAACGGCACAGCTATTTTTTGCCGTCTTATTGCAGTTTCATTGTTTTGGGGACATCTTCAGTGTCAATACAACTGGGAGGGTCCATGTGCCATTTTATTAAAGAGGATGGTTGATTAGTGTCTCCTTTTTGAAATGAACACCAGCTGGATTTCATGTCCTACTTGCAATGCATAAAGAATGTATGTGTTCAGCATATGAGTAGCAGAACACAGAGGTTCCGTTGTCTATTTATTTTTCTTATGTGGCAAAGAGAAAAAAGCATTATAAAAATAATAATAGGGGAAAAAGGGAACATGAGAAACAGCAGCTTTAAAGTTTCAAGTTTGAACAAAGTAACATCAATAGCAGTCAAAAATACTGCTTCAATCTATGTATTCATTTCAAAAAAAAACTTTTCACATTTAACTGAAGTATAGCAAAACAGACACAAAGTGTCCAGAATCACAAGTTTAAACAGCTGTTTTCAGAGAGAGGAGATTTACTTCACTGTAAAAATATTTTTGTTTGAGAAAAGGAAAAATTCCAGAATAAAAAAGACCACAGTTGCAAGTCAGCAGTTTGAGTTACAATTACTTTGATGTCCTTGGTTAGGAAACATTAACAAAAACATCTAGAAGGAAATAAGTAGCTTGTATTGATACCCATCAATGGATGGACAAGACCTTTCCACACTACCTTGTTCTATCAAACGAAGCCAATATTTCAGCCAGCTCTATTGAAGGAACATGTGATAGGAACAAAAACAGGAGCTTTCTGCTAAAAATCCCCAAAATCTCAGATTTGTGTTAGAAACAGGAACCTGAAAAAAATACCCATTTCCTCCCTGAATTGTAAGGTGTGCATTTAGAACAGAAAATAAGACATATCTCTAAATTATTTTATCAAAATAAACTATCATTGTTTTAATTTTCCCTTTATATCTTGGCTTGCATTAAACCAACAGAACTAGCAATGTGTTATCTTCTATGCAAGGATACTCTTGATCAGGAAAAAACTTCCAATGGCAAGAAAGCATCATTTTCCTCTTCCTTTAATTCACAATACATACAAAATTACAGGAAAGGAAGTAAGAGACACTTGGCAGAAGAAAAAACCCCAGCTTTCTTATAATTAAAATTATTTGAAGTGTTTGAAAGTTGATAGGCTCAGTTGCATTGGGTTTTTAATTAAACTTGCTGTGTAACACCAATTACTTCTAAGAGCTGGGAGAGTTTAGTGCTACCGAAAGCTGACCTTTAAGACCAAATCTGATTTAAGAGTACAGGTTACAGTAAAATGACTAATATTATTCTATCACATTATGTTAGGAATTTGTTATTAGCTAGGACAAAGTGTACTCCTGGATGTGTATTTTCACCACAATTCTGAATCTGGTTTTGTGTTCTGCAACAAATTTTAGATAATGAGACTCTTGTCCAGAGCAATGTCCAATTGTGGCGCAGAAGAACAAGCAGGAGAAAAAGCCTTAGGAAAATAAAATATGAGCACACTGAGGAGTAAAGTTCTTTGGATCTTCAGCTGTACGGATTGAAAGCACTACAGATCGGATAAGGGCAAGCCAAAAACATCTGGCAAATCTCTCTGAACGTATGTGACTGTCCAAGTGAAAATCGCTCCGCAACTTTTTTGCATTTCATTTAAGATTACAGCTATAAGATTCCAGTGACATTTCTAATAATATAAAAACACCCGGTGCACTGGTGGAATGAAACAATGAATTTTACCTTTTTATAAAATCTGGTGATCAATATATGCTAATAGAAAAGGGGGTTTTGGCATTTAAAAAAAACATCAAAAAACCAGCATTCAAAAAATTGCATAAATTATTCCCAGTTCAAATACTACAAGATTAGGTTAATGCATAAGGACTTTGGCCCTTAATTTTGTTGGCAGCAGCACTGAATAATAAAATTAATATTTTAAGGATCCTGATTGGACTTCATTCCTCATTCTAGATGCGTCTGCAGACTGCAAACAATACAACCCTGCTATTTCCAGTCCTATGAAAGGTAAAGAATATAAACACTATTTAAAAAACATTTAAGACTAAAAATAAACACAAACACTGCAGACTGTTTACAGAGAGATTCAACTACTTCTTAGTAAAGCAATTTTTTGTGAAAATAAAAATCTCATCATAAAGAAATATTAATACAGTATTTGCACAACACAGCTGATCATTTAATGATATTTTATTACTAAAGATTCCTTAAACTGCAGTTTTCTCTTTACATGATTATATTTGAGTGGCTTGACTATTAAAGCAGATAAATTATGTCACAAAATGGAAATTAGGGAAAAACATGCTTTAAGGCTGGTCCTGGGCAAAACATGTCCTCAGAAAAAGGTCTCTCCCTCTTAGCAACAGGAGAAAGTCAGCACCTTTACTCATACTAAAATCTACTACATCACCTCGGAGTGCAAAACGCCTTAAAATACATCAAAAGCCCAAAGCAGAGATGAGGTTGTGACCCTTTTCATTACATGGCTGCAGAATAGACTGGATATTCCTTGCAAGCCAATTGCACCATGTATAGACTCTAATTTGAATTACATTTGCACCACTGTGAAACTGATTAAAGTCACATTTAACTTGAACAGAGATGTGTGCTGTAATTTTGCACACAAAAACTGCATTCACTAGTAGGCATTTCTTAGATATCTTCCTATGTTCCCCAAATTCCATGCACGTAAAAATCTGTGCATTAATTTTAGATCATTGTTGCACTGGCTGCAAAACATGTCTTAACATTTTATCATTTGAATTATTCACTTCCTAGTGTCCTAGTCTTAAAATAGATTAGTTTTTTCCTACAGCTTGAACTTCATTCACCAGTCACAGTGTTATCACAGCTTCCAAACATCAGGAAATAGGGAATGAGAGAGAAAGTTTGCACATTCCAATATTCAGAAAAAAGGTTGAGTATATTTCAGAAATGCAGAATTACACACCACTTTTATCACGGGAAAAAATGTCCCACATTGATCTTAATGGGATGATGCCCAAATAGTCTGATAATTTCTTATAATTTCTTAGATCAACAACTATCAAACAAATGAACTCCAAAAAGTCAAAGTCCTACTGCAAGTCACTTCCAAAATGTGCACAGGAAATGTTATCATGAGTTACAATACTGAGTCCTCTCTTATCTGAACCCTTTTCAAGCCCATGTAGCTTATTTTGAAGCCAGGGGCACTTGTTTCAGCACTTCCACTATAGGAAATGCTCAGAGAAAGTCAAGCACAGTGAGGTACAGATGAACTCCAGCAGCAGTTCAGCAGGATGATGGGGTGGTACAAAGCGAGCAGAAAATAAGCAAATTGGATTATGTGCTCAGTGAACCTGCCTGTAAGATATCCTTCACAGCCTTTCCTGAGTTGTTTGATGAGCCTTCACCAGGCAAAGTTCATATTCTCTTTTGTGTTGGCAATCTCCCCAAAGCCTGCAGGATGATAGTTGCTCTGGATAACCACTTGCTTAAATGAAACACATTCATTTGTTTGTTCTAGGAGGTACCACCTCCCAGCTGCTAATCACTTAAAAGCTCCTTACCTGTCTCTGGAAGTTGGCACAATACTTCCATTACAAATTCACAGCAAAGAAGTAGCAAGGGTTTTTAAAGGAATGGCTAAGTTACCATTGCACCTCGCTGTGCATTGACCTCGTTAGCCTCTTAAGGGTAGCCTCAGTAGGCACGTGACACCACAACAACAGAGTTCCTCTGCCTCTCATTTATCTTCCCTCATATCTAATCTGATCATAGTAAAATAAACCCCATCAATCAGGTGTGATACAGCAATAAGTAACTGGTGTCTGGCTAATGTGATTTTTCTACATCACTAAGTCCTAAATGGGGAGAAAAATCTTCTGCCAGCTCACAAGTGGAGAAAACAGAATATGGTAGTTCAACACGTGGACTGATTCTACTTGTTCTTAAATAATTTATCAGTTGATGTTTGTTGTGCTGTCATGGAGTAATCTAAATTTTGTTTGTTATTCATGGTTGGAACTGTCGCTTATAATACTGCATCCTGTTGCTACAAACAAGATTTGGAGCCAGAAAAATTTTTTTTCCCCTCAAATATTATGGACTTGTGCCTTTTGAAGCAAGTATTAGACTTGTTCAAATCTCTGTATCCTAGTAAAAAGAGAAGGCCAATGTCCAACAGCAAAGGAAAAGAAAGCAGACACAAAATGCCTTCTTTGAAGAAGATTGCTGGGAAAAGCAGCTCAATTTACTGATTTTTGTTAATAAGTTCCAAGAAAATATTCATACCCTATAGTATTCCCAGATATATCAAATTGTGGTTTGATGTCTTCCCCCTACTTTGTTTGGCATATTTTACCATATTGGACTCTGAAAAGTAGAGGTTACTAGAGAGCAGAGATGGAATAGCTCTACATCAGTGCAAAACCAAACTAAATACAGACAATTCTTCTTGGCTATGGGCGAGAGCCCTGCTCAGATTTCTGAAATTGGTTCTTTATAATTTGAAAAAACTAGAGATAGGATTAATTATTTTTAGGTTTTTAAATGAGTGATGTGGAGTGCCTGGGAAGATGCCAGTATTTTTTATTATTTTCTTAACTTTAAACTTGCAACAAACCAATCCCACACTCTTCTCTGCTCTCCAGGTTATTTTCTTGACAGCTATAATCCAAATCAGGAGAATCAAGAGACTAGGGGAAAGTACTAAGGGAATTGAAGAAGATTGATCAAACTGCATTTCCTAACAGAATCCGGAGACTTTTCAGAGTACATCAAAATATCATGTAAACAACACGCAGATCGTGAGAATATAATGGATTGAGGGGGAAGGAAAGAAAGTACAGCAAATGATAGAGAGAAATAAGTATCTTCCCTAGGGCAGATTTTTCTGTCAGAAATAATCACTTTTCCTTCTGCTTCTTGAAAAAATTCATACATATGATATGAATAAAGGACACATTTCCTTGATAATTTTTGGTGGAAGGAAATGACAGAATTTCAATAACAGAACAGGTCTGCTACCAACATCATAATGATTCAGAAATTTCTGAATTCACTTTAGCCCAAATTTTTCAGGCAATGAAATATGTTAGTTATTTCAGTCAAGACAGACAGTTTAGTTGCATGGTTGCATAGTCCTCCTAGGACACTATTGCATGTATTTCTTTTTAAGGAGAAAAGTATGGGAGATTTTGGCAATTGGTGTTGTCCTTCCTTAAACAAAATGTCTCCTCGAAGAGCTTATTCCTTCTCTTTTAGAATCCAGATGATAAACATCACTCATGTCTGCTCTGCTGGACTATTCCCTATCATCCACTCCTTGTTATCACTGGCAAAGGTCTCAAAAAATTCTTAAAAAACAAGAAGTCTTCTATTTAGTCTGGGCAGGCAAACACTTTAAATCAGCATCTCGAGAAACCTGCAGAATGTAGCCTATAGAAATTTATTTCTAGTCCAGTAATTTAATCATGTACAGCATAAAGCACTGATATTTTACAGTGATAAGAATCCATTCAAGTCCTAAGGTAAAGCCTTGAGAAGGTTGATGAAACTGCCATGTAAGAACTGTAACACTGTGTCATTATAGGGGACTGACATTTTTATTTACACAGGCAGAAAAGTCACATTCATTCTTCCCTACCAATAAATACTTTGCAAATATTTCACATTAATTTATGTATACTAGCCCCAGAATGAATTCTACAAACCAAATCTTTTAGCTTAATTTGTCAGGCTGCACTTGCAATTTGTATGTGCCATGGGCCAGGGGTTTTATTGCTTTAGAAAACTCAAAAAGCTACAAAGTTGAATTCCTATATGTATCCTATACTAGGAAAAAAAAGACAATTTTGAAGTAACCAAGCAATAAAACCATCAAATCATTGGGGGGCTATTTTGTTATGCTAATCTTACTCTGCAAATGAAAATGTTACAGGAGTTTTATTTGTAGAATATCGTACCCCTACAAAACATCTCAGATGAGAAGAATCTGCTGGAGAAAAAAAAAAGACAAATCATTAAATACCTGCTCTCCTGGCTAGCGTGGATGGCAATCCTTTGTCATAGACTGTTCAGCTAGAGATTCCAACCAATGCCAAGAAAAAAGGGAAGCACCTTTTTCCTTCACAACTTATCCTAATTATAAAAGGCCATAGGTATTAGAGGATATCTGTATTAAACTTATTTCTTGCCAGTTCCAAATGCATTAGAAGAATTATTCATCATTATCAATTAGAAGGAGGCAAATACTACAAAATCAAGGAAGTTGAAATCAAAAAACTTCAGTCCTAAAGGTCAATAGGCCTTGCATTTACCAGGGTGATGTATGACAAATAAGTATAAATATTTATGGATTGGAACAATTTGCAAGTTACTTGGAATTTTTCATCTTTCTTTATAGAAATTTTTTTCTTTAGACCTATAGCAGAACCTGCAAAAAATGTCTATTTCAACTGAAGTTTAATTAATGATCATAGCAGCTAGAATAGCCATTAGCACTGTTGAGAGATAGAAAAAGCATGAGAAATACAGAGCAATGCCTTTCCACAAAGCAATAAGAAATTAAAAGTTTTTCACAACCATGAGTGCATCCAGTTCACGAACAACTAACTACACTGTCCTCTATTGCACTATTTTTTTCACCTGTATATGCAGCTCTTACATGGAAGTAAGAGCACAAAGCTCTTTCCTACATTTGTTTTGTTCCTATGACAGTGAAAATCCCTTTTTCCTTCTTAAAATGTTACCATATTGTGTTTCAGGGTAAAAGTATAAATTTTCATATTTCTTGTTAAAAGGCCATAGAATTCACCCCAAACCAGAAAAAACAAACCCTCAGAACATTCTTTAATATCTCCATACAAGATATAAATGTACACCATTTTAAATGCAAAATATTAACTGCATAGCAACTTCTCTAGATTTCAGTTTTCAGTTAGGTTTTTTTATTAGCTTACTGCAAGGTTGCACTACAAGTACATTACAAAAGCAAAATCCTTTTCCTCTTCAGTCTGCTTTGTTGACTGCTACAGATCATTTCAAGGAAGCCAAGGAATGCAAAGCACTTAAGTTGTTTAATTTTTCTACTTTAAGTAGCTTAAGAAAACAGTTTTGGATATAATCACCTTATTATTTTACCTTCACCTTCTAAGGCATAAAACCCTAGCCTTTGAAAGAAGAAAAAGCCTTGCAAACAAAAGTGCTTAAATAGCATTCTGAATGACATATCACAAAGTCAAGGAAATTCAAATGGAAAGCTTCAGATTCTTAAACCGAGAACATCCAATACAAACACCTCAGTAGACTTTATACAAGGACAATGACCATCTCCAAAGACCCCCAAACTACAAGGTAGCATTGCTAAATGCAAAATGTTCCACTCTACAGAGATCATTAGTAAGACATGTCTGTCCTGAGTAAGTAATTTCTCACTCTTGTGAGTTCAACATTCACGGCATTTTGTCTCATTCCTTTTGTTCATGTCAGATGAAATAGCCATCAGAACAGATACTCACAACATGAAACTACCATAGATTGGCTGAGGTAACGTTCCTTACACATCACAGCCTCAGGCACTGAGAGGGCCAGGCTTCAGATGCCTACTTCTCTTTGAATATCTGAAAGGCTGGACTGTAGTTCCACACACTCAAGGATAGTTAACTTGCTAAGTGGAAAAACATTTCATGATCTATGGAGGATAGCTAGAAGTAAGTCTTAACAAAGAACCCTTTTCCAGCCATTGTCTTTCCAGTGTAGCTCCTTGCTTCCAGCTTTTGTTTCAATTAACTGACTGAGCTGCAGCAAACTCCAGCTAAGTGCCCTCAGGTTCATCCTGTTTTTAGAGTCCTGCCCAGCAGCCGATCCTCTGCCTGAGCTGCAGCTCACCAGCCAAACCCCACTTTCAGCCTTTCTACCCCAACACTGCCTCAGGGCCTCTCCCCTAACACACCTCACACCCCTCCTGCCCCAGGGATTCACCTGGTGCCTGTTTGAGAGAACACACACCTATTTTCATCTATCACAATACTGTAAAACCAACCATTGGAGATGTTCTTGGGGGGATGTGGGTGCTACGGGAAGGGTATTGCTGCTACTGTCAGCACCACAGAAGCTAGCAAGCGTTGTTACACCTTGCTGATATAACCTTTCAAAAGTAAACACATGAGGTGTCATTTGGCAAAGAAATAGCACTGAAATCTTAATCTACATTCATATTGTGATACCTGATCAAACTGAAAATGGGATTATAGAATCCAGGCAGGGACTGCCTGACAGAGGCTATGCAATTCCTGAACTCCCTGGTACAGCAATCTGCAGGGGAACTGGAGAGGTGCTGCAGGCACAAGGTAGAAAGACCCAAGACTTTCAGAACGAGTCACCCCATAAGAAGGTCACATCATCAAAGCAGATTTTATCATTAAATACTGTATCAAAATACTTAATTTGTCACAGTTCCTTTACACTGTCTTTAACCGGGCCTTACAACAGCCTTTTAATTTTTGCATTTCTGAAAAGAGAAGGTCCTGTTAATGCCTTAAAGTGTTAACTAAAAAAGGTTACAAGACCAAATTTACCAGCTCAAAACCAAACTGAAAAGAAAAAGTAGTCTATACAAAAACATGGGTACTGTTTTCTTTTAACAAACCCTTTGAAAAAAAATAATTTCCTGTAAAATGCTAATTTTCATATGAAATCAATATTTGAAGGCAGAGATTATTGACCAGTAACGCATCAGCTATTATCTATTTGTCACTATTTGACAAAAATTACCCATTTCTCATATTTCTAATTTAAAAGGCTTACTTCATGTACAATCAAAAGCATTTTTAACATGAAGCTTAGATTCCACAGTCATAATAAACAGCTCATTTCAGTTTCCCTGCTCCACCTGTGAGGTTGGACTGGCATGACATGCTTGAAGCTTTAACAAACAGAGGTGTCAAAGAACTAGTCTGATTCCTAATGTGAGATGCACACAGGTGTATCTCAGAATACAAAGTTCTAGCCGAAATAACCCACAGCTCCCCTCCTGCTATCATTTGACATTCAGAAGAGTACTTGAAGTTTCTGCAGTCGAGTACCTTTTGCAGAGAAATTGGTTTGATCAAGTAGTGGTGGAAAAGAAGACAATAACCACTTATTTGAGATTCAAGCTGGGGCACTGAAGGAAGGTTTCAGTTTTTTCTTCTTTTCCCTGAGAGGCAATTAGATAAGAACTACATGTATCAAAGTTCTTTATTGTAACCTATCCTTCAATGAATGCCAGCTTTAGTATATATCAGATAAGACTATTTTAATTTCAGTGCTTGACATAGCATAAGAACACCTTTCAATATCTTGTGAAAGAAGTACTGAGTCCCTGTGTCCCTCACCAGCCTAGAAAAGTTAATTTAGTCTTTAGAAGGAGAGTAAAAACTGGTTTTTTGGTCTTCTCATTGGCACTCTTATGCCTAATAGCCCACAACAAAAAACTGTAAAACTTATCCTCCATAAATCACATCTAACTTTATAGCAGCTATTACGGTCTTTTCTGATCCATACTAAATTATTTTTCCACTCCCTCCAGGAGATATCTAAAGCCTCACCTTTTGCAGGCTAGATTTCCCAGTAGAAAGCTGCCAGCACCTCTGTTGTTACCTGTGGACTTGACGTGGAGAAAATTATCTGCTGGTGAAAGTCAGCGCTTGCTTTCTCCATATGGCTTGTGGAGCCTTTAGATACTGGGTTAAAAAGTCCTGCTCCCCACGTGCAATTATTTAGAAACACGCTGCTTATCTGTAAGTGAGCGGCAAGAGCAGGGCTGTTCCCTCAGGACGGGCAAGCTGACCTCTGAGGGGAGGCAGACACAGGCGTCCCCCTCGCCCCCCACAGACATTCCCCATGGCATGGAGAGGGCAGGCGGGAAAAGCACAACTCGCCAGCCATCGAGGGACCACCAGGGCCACCATCCAGGCGGGAACATGACGGGAGCCACAGCCCAGCCCCTCAGGAGCAGCGTAGGCCCCATCCCGAGCCTGGCTTTAGATGGAGCCCAGGTGCAGAGGGCCCCAGGCGAGGCTGCTCAGGGCCCTCAAGGCACCCAGGCCTTTGGAATTCTTTACAAAGCCCCTTCTCCCCCTCAGGTGCTGTGTGTTTGTTCTACTGCGCTGCGCCTGTGGGTGCTTTGCTATAAAAGGTGCAGGTGCTGCTGTACCCGCTCAGTGCAGGGGCAGTCAGGGCTTTGTAGAGATGAGGGGCTTTAAAATGGTTTTTACAACAAGCTGCTTTGTTATCTGCTTTTTCTTTAAATCTACTTTTGACATGTCTCATCACTATGAGTATCACAGTATTTTCAGTGTACTAGTGCATAATTCCATGGGTACGTGAATCTGAAAAGGACTTGTAAAAGTATAGTTTTGAATTTGTTTTTGTACTGCCTTAAGTGCCTCATGTGATTGCTTCCACATGAGGTGCTACCTTAGGTCTCCCAGTAAAGGTAAATTTCCTGGCGCTAAATAGATTTTGTGGCAACCAAAACACACCAGCTTTGTAGGCTTTGTGCATTTTGAAGAACTTAAGGTTGATGTTTCCTATCTGAGCTTATTTAAAATTGAGTAATTTTTTTTAAATCAGAGGGTTTGGGGTTTTGTTTCCTTTCATCTTTTTTTCCTCTTGGTTTTTTCTTTTTGGTGGTGTTGGTTTTTCTGGTTTTGGGGTTTTGTTTGTTGTTTTGGTTTTTTTTTTTTGAAAACCCTTACCCTTCAACTTTTCTGGAGAAATTTGGTTATTGGAATACATTGTTTCACTTCTGATGAGACTACTGCAACCATTGGGAAGCTGACAGTTGATTATAACCAAAACAAACAGAAAAAACATCTTTTCAGTTCATGAAATAATCACAAAAATTCAACAGAAGATTATATATAATATTGTATATATATATGGTCTTTGAAGTAAGATACCTATGTTACTTTTGTAGCTAGAAAATCTCATTACAGTGTATGTATATTTTTATTTAATTAATATATTTAGCTGCTCTATTAGACAAATAGCATGTTCATTCTTCTCAATAGCTTTGAAAGCCCAGCTTAAGACTGAATTATCAAAAATGTTGAAGCAGCAATGAGGAAGACTGGCACTTTTGTTCCTCCAGAAGTCACATGGACATGTCAGCAGCTCTAAGATAACTCAGGTTTAATTCCTGATTAGGGTTCAGGAACAGATTGGAAACATGCTAGAAAGCTTTGAACATGACTCAGAGACAAGCATGTGCAAAGCTTTTCAGACTGTATTCAATTAACAACATGACACAACAGTACCATTTAGCTCTGGCATATTTGTGCTGATTTCTGGGAACTATAACCACATCTATACCCACAGCTGTGACCACAGAGTTTGAGCTGGATTAGCAGCTAAAATACTCATCAGGTGGCTCGCTGCATCTGCTGTAGAGCTGACCTACAGCTGATGCTTGATTCCTTCAGAAATATCTAGGGGTCTAGTGCTATTTGAATATTAGTGCAAATGTGCTCTCATGTGCTATAATCACACTTCATTTGGCTGTGCAGACACATCTCTTTAGAGGGACATGCTCCTCTCGGAGTGAGAGGGAAAGGCAGATGTTCCTGGTGTGTTGATCAGAAATGGAGCATTGTTAAAAATGCAAATGTGCCTGACATGGCTTCATGTTTTGATTTTGTCAAATCAGCTTTGTCTCAAAGGCCTGACTAATAGAGTCCCATTGGGAAAGAATGGGGCATGTTCAAGTATAGTCCACAGCTCCCTGTCAGGAGTCCTGCAACCTTGTACTTAAGATGATTTACACAGGCCTAAACCTAATCTTGTTCTGAACAGACACAAAGACAGCTTGGCTCCTCTCAAACTCTCATCTTAAGCTAAATAGTGTTTGCTTTGAGCAGTTCTCTGATTCCTCTGACTAAACCTGGATTTATCAAATCCAGTGGGAAATATCAGTGCAGAAGGCATAAAATATGTCACCAGCCCTGACAAATCACTCCCAGTTTATCCACGGAGGAGTTTGTCAAAATCCCTTGGAGAAAGCCTTGCAAAATGTACGTATATTCCTGCTAGTTAGAAAAAATCTGGTAATAGCTGTGATAGCTACAGTAAAAGCAATTAGTGCCTTCAGGTAAGACATTACCTAGCTGTGCCAAAATGTGGGGGTTAGCTAATTACACTCAGCTGTAAGGAATCACATCAAGTTCAACTAACCAGTTTTCATGGTCCTCAGTGCACCAATAGGCCTCAAGTGCCTGGACCAAGGGCAAGCTCTGTCCATGTTTGGGTGAGGCTGGTCCTTGTTCTCCTGGGGACTTCAATTCACCCGGTGTCTGCTGGAAATACAACACATTGAAGAGGAGACAGGCCAGGAGGTTCTGGGACAATGTGGAAGATGATCTTCTGACACAGCTGGTGAGGGAGCCAACCAGGGGAGGTGTCCTGGAGTACCTCCTGTTTGCAAACAGGACCGGGGTGGGGTGGTGGTTGGAGGTCTTGGGTATACCAGTTGTGAACGGATAGAGGAGTTCATGAATGTCTCAGGTGATGCTGTTAAAACCATAGGAAATACTGGTGAAAATGAGGCAGAATTTGCACTTTATAAAAATGGTGAATATCTTCTTCTGCCTGTTATGTTGGTAATGGGAAAGCTAGATGTCCTGATTATACATCCTGCTATCATTTCTTCTGCCTTTGAAAGGGAAGAAAATGAAATGTTTTTTATAATTAAAGATTTAGCTCAGGAAAAATGCGTTCCTTGGTGTTATATGACCTTAGCAAATACCTGAGAATGAAGTTGTAATTGTGAACAGCTCCTTTTTAAAGAGGTAAAAGGTGCAGGGAAAATACGTGACTTTAATAGTATTTATTTCATCACTAGATTTATGACAAGTTTTAGACCTTTCAAGACTCCTTGTGCTACCTAAATAATTGTTCTCACTGTCTAAATATCATAAGTATACGGTGCAGGAAGGGTTCTACCTGGCATAGTGATTCTACAAGTTAATTAGCCTTACCCAAAAACAAGTAGAATATTCATTAGTCTTTCCATGTCTTTCTGGATAAGCTGCATGGTCTTTTCCCCAAAAATCCCCTCTGTATACCCACATAAAGTGTTATTACTTAGTTTAAAGATAAACTAGAGCTACAGAATATACAATATAACTTTTTATTGATTATTACAGTAGAATTAAAGATTTGGCCAGGAACACAATCCTGCACTTGAACAAAAAAGTCTGCCTGCTGTTAAATATCTAAAATCTCAGAAACAATATGTATAAACTGGTGGAATTGCTTAGTCTTTTAGGATATGTGCAGATAAGGACCCAGTGAGTAGACATGCTCTGATTTATTCATTAAGGAGTTTTTAAACTAATTGAGGATTCTCCAGCCTTACCATGTAAAAGTTTGCTGGTATATCTTGGTTATTAATCTCTGAATTAAGATTACTTAAACTTTGCTATGCTTGTATTATAAATGAGAATACTTGACATCCTAGAAGCTCACGTAGAGTTGCATTAAATAATTTTGTTTGGCTTCTTTCTAGGTTAAACTGCTAGCTTTGTTGCTAAAAAAAAAAGCCAAATAATTAGAAAATAAAAAACCCCAAACATATTTGTTTTCCGTGCTGACAGTTTATGTTCCCATTGGGGAATAACATTTTCTTGCTGTGACACTTTTCAAAGGAAACAGACTAGAAGAGTGCCCTTTGCCAATCTTTCTTAGTCTGCTCATTCTTAGTGCAAGGTCTCGCCTCATGAATTTGTGATTGGAAAATTGGTCTCTTTCCATTATTACCGTTCTCTGGGTTGCTGCTAATGCTGCTGACCAAACACATTTTTGAACTTCTACATTATCTATAATAATCCTTCCTTTCTTTAACTTATGAGTAATACATTATGGCTGTCAGTTTTATCTGTTTGTAGCTTTAAACTTCCTCATCCCAAGAAATTCTGCTTATTCATTATTTATCTGTACATATAACTTTCAAAAAGTATCAGTATAAGAGTGCTGAAATATCAGCCTCGATGGTGATAGAGCTGGTGCTCTGAGGATGTCTGCAGGGAAGAGGAGGATTTGAGTGATTAGCTGTCCTCTTTGGATTCCTATGAAGCAGCCGTGACTTTTCAAATTTCCGCAGACCATACTGTGGTAGCTACTGATTTGTGCATTAAGGACAAACATTTAAGGTTGGGAAAGAAAGGATTGTCTTATTTTTTAGTGGATTTTTGTGGTTTCTAAGCCCTTTTTTTTTTTAATTTCTATACTTTCAGACTTAGCTAGTCCTAGTTCTCCCATCCACCTTATTTAAAAATACTGTATAAATAAAAAGGGAGAAATGAGAGTCTTGTTAGTACTATACTTCTGGATTTTGTTTATAAGTAGCCTGAAGCAAACTTGTTGCAAAAGAAATAAATTGTACAAGAAGAAAATTGTAATTCTGCTCAATCCTGAACATTTGGGTAATATGTGGTGTTTCCATTCCTCTGTTACATTTTATGATGGAGTAGTAGTGAAGGCTGAGCTGGCTGAAGAAAAGAGTCAGAAAAGGACATTAAGGCTAAGACAATAGCATAAAGTACTTTTTTCATGCAAACATATGAAAAATGTTTGCATGTAGGCAGTCCAAATAGAAGTCAAGGATAAAGCTTGCATTGATCTCATTCTCTCCAAATTATTTTGTATTATATTTTCACATTGCTTTCAGAAGTAATTGTTTCTGGTTTATGTACATCTGAATTGTACTTGAGAGGCAAAGTGTTGTAACCTAGGCATGTGTATAGATATTTCTAAGACCAGGGCCTGGCTTTTGACAGGAAGGTAGCATTCAGATTAATAAAGGAAGGAAGTCCAGCTGTGAAAGGTGGAAAAACGGAAGACTGCAGAAAAGTTTTTTTTTAAAGTTGTAAATATATAAGTGAAATATGTCTGTGATGGGGAGTTTTGGATCTCAAATGACCCATTTATCCCCATCTGTATGAATTATGCAAATTAGAAGAAGAGATTCAGCAATATATCTCAGCTGGTAAAACTGAGCAAAATCGGAACTCCTGCACTTACCCAGGGTTTGGTCGTTAAGAGTCAGCAAAAAAGAGAAATGTCACAACTCTGAAACAAAGGGAACTGATGGAAGACTGGATGTAATTGCACTTAAACTTAGCTAAGAGTTTTATACAATATCATAGAAAACACTAATCTGTGGGGTTAATCAGTACTGCACAGGGGACAATGAATAAAGTATTAATGAGAACACCAAATATAAATGATGTTTACGTGAAGTGGAAACAATTTGAGAGGAATATTAAACTTTTAATACTTCTAATCATTGGTATTTCAGATAGAAACATCTATAACAGTATAGTAACACACTGATTGTTTAGGGTTTCATCAATTGTACTATCAAAAATACTTATCTATGAGGTAATTTTTTTTTAATTAATAGTCTTGCACGTGAATATATGTTTAGTGAGGGGGAAGGGATTATCATTCTTGTTTAATTTTGGTTCAGGACAGAAGAGTACAGCTGTATCCTATTTCTGTTCATGGTGAACATAATTTTTACTGCTGTAGAAGATATCTGTAAATAAGTATGTAGGAAAATGTCTTGTAGTTTGGGTAAAGATTTTTTTTGACATTTTTTGGTACTATTTCAATGTAAAAATCTAGTCTTTTTGTTTTTTCAGCATGTAACTTCCTTCAGTGAAGGTTAAACTGGGGAGAAAGATGGTCAGAAATGCAACTTATTGGAGTGTCAAAAGTAGTCACTATTGCTTATGCATGGTGTTAAAATTAAGGGAAGAATAATCAGTTGCATCACAGGCAATATCTGTTTTCAGATATTCATGGTTGTGTGCTTTCTTACACTATTTTCTAGCTCACACCAATAAGGAGAATGAGGCATTTCCAGGTAGAATTTCAGCCCCTCTTTGAGGAGAAACTCTCAGGCTGTATTTAGGTTTTATTTGGTACTGCATGTTTTGCAGGGAAATGTAGCTTAAAACACAAGATAGAAACACTGACGTCCATTTTAGTGAACAGTCCATGTGTGCTGCTAGTCCTCAGGCAGCATCACCAAGCACGTAAGAGTTTGGAAATTGTTTAATGCTTTATTTTTCCAAATAGAAGTCAAAATGAACTATGATGAGCCTCTGGTCTAATATCCACATTTTATGGGTTCAGTGCATGTAGATAATGTTTTCCTCTGAGGGAACACAATGAAAATTATGGCTGAGTACTTGGTAAATTTTGAAAGACTCAAAGCTGCATGTCCAGCTCTAAAAAAAATAAAAAGGCCCTAGCAATAAAGAGACCATAATTGTAGGAGAGGTTGATGCTGCAGCTGTGTTATGGAACATTTCATAATGTCTGGAAGCAAAGCAGAACAAATTTTGTTCAAATTAAATTTACATGTGTATAAGATTAAGGTTTGTCTTCGACAAAGCCTGCTTTGTGATGACAGAAGGAAATCTGCTAAGACTCTTTCTGGAGTGGTATGGAGAGCAAGTGGGAATGAACCAAAGGATTCCCTCTGTATCTTGTTGAATGATCTGATCTGGTTCAAAGCAATGTGTAATCAGTAGCAGAGACAGAAGTTCTGACACATTTGTTAAAGACAGGTAAAGGAATGGTGGTGCTTGGATGACAAAATTAGAGCCATGCATTTTTATGTATGTGGCTTATATGAAGAAAAGAGTTCATCAATAACCCTATCATACAGAAACCCCAACTTTCCTTTCTTTGCTTCTTGCAGTTTTTCTTGCTTCCTTGAAATTGCTTTGCCAAAAGGTGTTCTAATTAAAGCAGGTGCAATTGCTTTTGTACTGAATACTGAACGATGTACTGAAGGATAAAGGTTTAGGGGCATGAACCTGAGAAGGTGGTGGGGGGGGGTATATGGCTGCTAATACTCAGTGTTGCCATATTCTAATTCAGGGAGGGGGCACTGGTGGGGAAGTAGGTGCAAACAGAAGAGCTTGGTCCTTGCTTCAGCAGAATTATGGAATTAATTAAATTAAACAATTAATATCCTGGAAGACTAGGTGCTGTCTTGCCAGTAATGGGTAGTAATTTGTCCAGAAGGGAAACAATTTACAGCTAGAGATTTGTTTAAATGGTCTCAGATTCTGTGCTTGTTGACACTCATTTCCACGTGGCTGAAGCAAGATGTACCTTTTTAGTTGTGCTTACTGGAGACAGCTGAGTTCATTGTCATGTAAAGGCTGAATGACACATGAGCACCGCGGGGACAATCAGTCAGTCCAGTCTTTCTTACCCTTCGTGTGCAGCAAGGCCTGCAATGGCAAGAGTGAAGCCTCTAAAAGTCAGAAGCTGAGCACACAAAGTGAATCAAGTTGGATCATTACAGCCTCAGGACAGACAGGTAAGGAGCCAGGGGCATGCCCTCTCTTACAGAGCAAGAGAGAACTAACTGCTGATAATGAAAGGTAAAATATTATGAGGATGAAGGTTGTTGGGTAAAACCTTGCAGTCTGAATGGTATTGTACAGAAGACCCTTGTTTTGTGGACGTGGGGCAAAAAAATTAAGCCAAGAAAAAAATTCAGCTTGGAAGCTGGTGACAGAACAGACCTTGCACATTGAGCTACAGAAATAGCACAGAAGGGATATACAAGCTGTTAGAGAAGCTGTTAGAGTAGCTCTATGTTGGTGTTATGCTGAGCTTTAAAAACAAATCTGCTTAATGCTTGTTTTGCTTCAACTGAAATTGGAGGAAAGACCTGTGGAGCAGGGTCTGTGTGGCTCACAGAGCTTTCAGCTGGAAATTTAGTCACAATAAATTAATTGCACAATTAAGTGTGGTGTTAACTACTGTAACTTGTGCTAGCTGGCAACAAAGGTTCAGTGCTTTCAAGAAAGCCAAGGATTATTAGACAAGGTGAAAGCTCTGAGTCTGGAAGACAGCTACTAGTAAGGTCTGTCTGAAAGCTTAATCACCAGATTTAATATATAGCCACATGCTTCAAAATTATTTCAGTGAACTGCCTGGTCAGTTTTGAAGAAATACCTTCTTGTGGAATTGCAAATTAAGGGATGTCTTAATCTTTTAGTCAAATTATGAGTAGAGAAGATGAGCAAAAGTGTTCTTTTGAACTTTTGCATTAATTATTATGCTGAATGATAGATAAGATATTCACTAGAGGATGTAGACTCCTGCCAGTTCCAGGTTTGTGTAAATGGAAACTTAATGACAGAGAATCGAGTTTTAAGTAACATGCATTAAGGTCATTAACTTTTCCAGGCGCAGACGAAAATGTAATCGGACACATCCTTGCCTCCAAACTCAGTACTAGAAAGTATTTATCTCTCTATTCTGCCCCAAATATAACAAGAAGTTTAAAGTTTGTGGGCTATTAATGGAGAAATGAGATGAAATGGAGCCATTTGTCCAGTTAGATGATACATTTTTAAGACTGATATGGAATAGTGCCACTGAAATGCTGAATATGTAAGACTGAGATATACAAACATTTAGACCCCGCATTTATTCCTATGGGCTTGGTCAACTGCAGGAAGGATTTGAGTGAAATGTGACCTTGAGATGACTCCAAGTACTTCATAAGTGACATAATTCTACTCAAAAGGGTAACAATAATTAATTGTCATTTGGCTTTTAAAAGTAAGTTTGTACTTATTGGACTTTGCAGACTGAGGCGCAGAAGACAGAATGAAGAATAGGGAAAAAATGAAATGTGGTTCTGGGAACTGTTAAACTGGCTCCAAAGTGAAGTCTGCTAACAGGTTCTGTTATTTTGAGAGACTAACCAAATTATGTAGAAACTAACACCAGACATGATTCTATTGCAAATCTAAATTTTAAACTTCAGGAATCCTCAGAAACCAGTTTAGTCTGAAACTGATTCTATCTCTTCCAAAGTAATTCTGCCCAATTTCCAGGCATTTTTTCCAATAGAGGAGTGGAATATAAACTAGATATGTATTCTTGTTATTTCAATAGACTTGGAGGTTTTTTTTCCTTCCTATACATGCTGCTTTGTCCTTGGAATTCGATCTGCATGGCAGAGTAAAGTAAGATCTAAAAATAACATCTAATTTGATGTGGACTGCTACAGTGTTTATAAATTCAGATATGTCCACAAGATTTTAGTGAGCCCTAATTTTACCTGCTTGATTGTCCTGAGGTTAGTACTGGGTTAAATTCCTTTTCTAAGGCCTTGTTTCTTTGTTTTCAACATTAAAACTTTTCTTTCATATTAGACTTGAACTGGTGATCAGAGTAATCTGGTGTAAATCTGGTGTAGCCCGTAACATCCCTCTGGGTTTGCTGGATAGGACAGTCCAGATCAAGGGTGAATTGCACACTGGAGTTTGTCCATCAAGAGTTAAGAGCTCTCTGGGAACTTCAGGATAAGTGTAGGCGTAAACAATCTGTCTGTCTCTTTCTGCCCTCCAAGGAAGGGGGAGGAAACTTTCTGGCATCCAGGTTTTCTCTCTGTAGCAGACTTGGCACATCGGTTATTTGCCTTCAGTTGATGTTTGAAAGGTTTCCTCTGCAGAATGGGTCTGGAAGCTTTTCTTCCCTTCAAAGCGTAGACTTTGCAAATGCTAATGATTCTTATGTGAGAGAAGGGGTTGCTATGTCCTGTTCCTTCTCCTTCCCAGTGTGCCAGTGAGAAAGTAAGCCACTTAGTGTTTTTGAGTTTGCTTCCTGAAGGTTTGCTTGATAAGGATTTTCCAAACTTAGCTCATTTGATTAGCTGCAATAAGTGCAGCTTTCATTTTTTTCCTTTCCTGGAGCAGTCACAAAGGAATACAAGCTGTGTATTGTGGGAAAAGTACACTTTTTCTTTAAAAAAGCCCTGCACAACAAAGCTACCTTGTAATGTGATTAGAGAAACTTATTCTTTGCTCATCAATTGCACCAATTACATGAATGGTTCACAAAAGATTTGTGCATGGTCAAGATGAATATTATGAATTTAATGTTCTAAAATGTGCAGATGAGCCAAAGGTCTGCAGAGCTCCTGAAAATTCAGGAAAAAATAGCTTTTGGAATTAAATGCATTTGAATAATATTCTATTGGAATGGTACTTTTGGTATGGTTTATTATGTACCTGTAGTTGCTGGCTCACATTTTTACTGTTCAGACTGTACTTTTGCTAAATGAAAAATTTCATTTTATTCTTTTTATTTTTCATCCAAGTTACAAAGTTAGAGACTTTCAGACTATTGCATAGCATATGATAAAATAGACCCAAAATCCTTACTTTCTCAAAAAAGACAGGCTGAAACTAGACGTTATTACAAATGCTTTGAAGCTGATGCTCAGTGTTTTTTTCTTAATAATGTAAGAAACAATACCATGCAAGATACGGATGAATATTAAAAGTAATGGGTGCAAAGTAACAAAAATGTCCAAGTAATTAATTTGGTTCAACAAATATGTGTTTGTAAGTGGCCTTTGATTAGTCCCACATGGCCTGGGTGCCAGGCGAGCATCTGACATGGTGAGAACCTTGGAGCACTTCCAAAGAAACACTCTGGTTGTGGGTTGGACATGAGGAGGCTTTGTTGGGGAGTCTGGAGAAGGGTATTTAAAACCTTCTGAGTGTATTTAATCTTGGACTTTTTAACATAAGCCAAACTGATGGCGAAAAGCAGTGTGTAGGTCAGTATTAATTCTAGATCAACCCTCTGGAACAGGTATTTTAGTTCTTCAGGTTAAGAAGTGTGCAATGGGTGCCAACATTTAACATCTTACAGAGTGAGACAGCAGTTAAACCATGGATTGTTCCTCCCTCTTAAAAGGGGTTGAGAGAGTAAAAAAAGGTTTCCTAGTAGAGTATTTCCCATAGAAACAAAGAATCTATAGTATTCACAGAGGTGAGGATTTAGTTAAACTTAATGGGATTTGAACTTGGCTCAGTTTGTTTGACTTCATGTTTCCTCAAACTGATTTATGAACTAATGGCACGGGGTGTATAAGGATTTTGTTTTACTGGATTGGTATCTCTATTGCACAGTTGGTAAAATTCAAAAGGATCATGCAGAGCCTTCTATTTTCAATTCCATACTTAGAGCCAACACTCAAAATGTAGTAATTTATTCACTGTAAAATGAGAGGGTGTTTTTATGATCCAGTGCAAACATCTAGTATAATAATTTCAATTTTATCTTCATGTTTGTTTGCTTCTTTAAAGAAAGCTTTGACTGATGTTTTGGACAACCAGTCCTGCCAGCAGAATTGTTTGCTAACATATTTAAGAAAATTATTTCAAGAGCTATGAGAAAATCATGCAACACTTACACAAGATGTGTTAGCATAAGTGATGTAGAATTTGCTAGTAATAAATAGTTTGAATAAAACCAGTTATTTACAGTACATTTGCAAACTTGTTTCACACTATTTACTCTTCCAAGAAGTGGAATATTAAGTCAATTAAGTCTTATCAGAACTAGATGAAATAAATTCAAAACAGACCAAGCACCAAATTTTTGGTGAAGCTTATTGTTATATATATTCAAAATAAACTTTCTGTAAGAGTGCAGTAAGTCAATGAACACTTGCCAGTTCCTTCCTGACTGAAAATTAGAAAGCAAAAATCTCCCACAATAGGGAGCATTTTTTTTTTTAATGCCGAAATGTTACAGAATCTCTGGAACTAAGTTTTGTAAAAGTAGAAGCAGCTGTGCATGAGTGCTCAAAATATATATGTTAGACCTGGAATGTAGGGCTGTTGCTTCTGAGTCCTGAGAGGTTTGTTCTGTTCTTAATTCTTTATCTGCATTCATATCTGAAGAATAGGTATATATTAGGAAATCTAATTTGTGTAGGGGAGGGTTTTAGGGGTGTTTTTGTTGTGTTTTTTGGTTTTTTTTTTTTTAATTCTCTGGTGGTAAATGGAAGAACAGTGGTGTGCAGTTTTCTTTTTCTTTTACTTTTTTTTTCTGATAGATAGAAATCTAATCTGAAAATTAGATATATTCTAATATAGATATATTAGAAAACAGAAATCTAATTTTCTGATAGATTAGATAATCTAATCTAGAAAATCATCTGTCCAAACCCCTGCTGTCATTTGCTCAATCTCCTACTTTCATCTCATACCATCTTTCCAGATTATGATACTCATAAAATTAGGAGTACTATATTTAATCTGCGAAACAGGAAACAGAGCCTGATAAGCAAAAATAGTCTGATTATTGACTGAGATTAGCTTTTAATTGCTTAATGTGTGATTTCTTAACTTTGTAATTCAGAAAGTGATGGAACATTCTTGTGATATCAGTGAAAATATGAGTTCTTCTGTATTGTAATATTTGTGATATCTTAAACTTCTCAAAGGTACTTGTTTTAGAAGACTTCCAAATAATTTTCTTTTACTAAAATCAAGAGAACTGTTTAAAACATAAAACCTGAACCCTTTCAGCAGTAGCTTTTTTATCTTTACTCTCCATCAATGCTCATAATCAAGTCTGACTACTGGGTAACTTCCAGAGTGAGTGAATTTGGATTGGGTTTAGACTGATTAAGCAATTTAGCTTCTGCAAAAAGATCCATTGCAGTCTGAATCGAGGTGTGGATTGCCTTGTTATTTCAAGGTGTGTTTTAGAAATCTCCTAGACTGCTTTAAAAGGAATGCCAGTCTTGTGGCAGAGATTGCTTTGGAGAAAGGCTTGGTTCTTTTCTCAATTCCAACAGGTAGCTAAGCTTCTCTGATCCTGTTGCCTGCCTGCACAGAGGTGATAATGCTTCCTTTCCTCCTCCCTGTCTACAGTCAGCTCTTTGAAGAAAAGGAGAGCATTATGTAAAGGAAATAGTGTTTAAGATATTAGTGTATTACAAACACTCTTACAGATGCTACACAAATTTAGCTGGTGGTGTATTTGTATATAGTAGTAAGTTGTAATCACTTGATGTGCGAAAGAGGAAGCCTTGCAACATGAAAGAAATGCAATATTATGCATTCTCTTAGTCCCAAACTCATTTTACAGCTGTGTTCTGGAGGCTTACCTTCTAAAGATCATGTTTTGCAACAGATTAATTATTTAAATACTATGTAGAAAATTATTATTTAGGACTTAGGGCTCTGCAATGAAGTATTTTAGGTTGCTTATAAATCAGTCAAATCTTCAATTGTGATTTATAGCTTCTTAAATAACTTGTTCAAATATCATTAAGATGAACAAGAAGCACAAAAGTAGGGATCTAGGAAAAAAAATAGACATGATTTTAAGGGAATATATTGAGTGAAAATTACCTTCTAACTTTAAACCTAGAAGCCAGAGAGTCTGAAATTGCTTTTCAGTGTAAATAGCTCTTGTAAATGAAACTAAAATTTTTATTAGGATTAAAGCGATGGTCATCCTGCTGAAAACTGGATTATACTTATGGTCTCTGGAATTACCAGTAAAAATAACTTTATAATGTGGAAAATCTTTAATTTTGAAGAGCTGTTTTTGGGCATCTGATGCTGGCCCACATTTATGGCAAGCAACATGTTTGCTGTAGTCGTGGTCTGTTGGGTGATGAGGATGGAGGAGTGTCGTCTCTTGGCTGTACAAAGCACAGGTGAGGTTGTGACCAGTTTTCAAAAGAGAAGCAGAAAGGTTACTTTTTCTCACATCTTTCCTCTCCTCCCTTGCATTGTTCAACAGATGGAATAACTGCCTCAGCTCAAAAAGAACAGCAAAACCCCAAACCCTGAAATAAACCCCTTGCCATCAATGATGATGAATTACTTCTATCTTTAAATACACCCTGTAAAACACATTGCTTGATTTCCTAAAAGCTGTACTGTCTTAATGATAGCTACATGTGTAGTATCCTCATTGCTTTAGCAATAAGAGACAGCATGGAAATAAACCTGCTTCTGCTGCTGAAGAGAGCAGAAACCTGCTTGCTTGTTCCTTGGATTATCACAGTTCTAGAGAGACTTGGACACTGTTGGCTGGTTTTGTTCTAGCCTCTGATTTAATGGCTTGATCCACAAAAGAGCTTTTAGATGCTTCATGATTCAGTATGTCACATTACCGATTCAGTCTTCAGCTTCTGTGATTGCATCAAAAACTTTAGCTTGATTTGTTTTTGTTTGTTTGTGGGATTTTGGGTTGGTTTCTTTTTGTAAGATGGGAATACTTGAAAACCCAGACAGAATCCGGTGTTTTATACAGGATATGCATTGCTCTTGCAAATTCCATACCTGATTTTCAAAAATTAAGGTATATGTAAGTCTTTTTTTTTTTTTTTTTCTAAATTGGTTCTGATTATAAGCTACCAAACACTGCTTATTTCGAGCTTGTGGCTTCCTAAGATATCACAGTGACTGTCTTTGAATTCATCATGATGTTTACAGAGAATTCTCCGTGAAGTAATTTCTGTTTAATTGTAGATTCTTTTCAATCAGGATTGGTTTAGATTTCCTTACTGGAATGAGAAGGGCATAGAATTTGATCCCTCAATTTCCTGTTTGGTTGGCATCATGCTGTTCAAGAAGAAAATGCTTATCACTTAGTCAGAGTTGTTTCATAAACTTAGCAATTTAGTGATATTGCAAAAATGCAATAAATGATGTTGTAAATTCCCCTTCAGACACGTTCTTTCCATATTCAATAATTAAAATGTAAATTATGTACCTTTATTGGACAGAAACCTGCTACCTTCTCTAATAACAATTTTTGTGTGTTATGGAATTACACCTTTAACAAAAGACCATCTCAGTCTGCCTGGAGATCAGAAGTAACCTTGTAATCAAGAATTCTCGGAAGATGTGATTCAGTCATTAAATCTGTGCTCTATGGCAGGTCACCAGAGTGGGTAGTGTCACCTAGCTTAATTAAATATTAAATCAGTTGCTGAACTTTTGACCCATCTTTGCAATTAAGTATACTAAAAATGTTTCACAATAAACTTCTAGTGTAGAGATGATGCTTGTTTTCTTTATATAACAGACACAATGGGGGGGTTATTTCCTTCTTTTTTTTTTTTGTTAATGGAGTGCATGTAAGTTCAAATTCTGTTTCTTCAGAAACATAATTTGTGATACAGGCCAGACCCTGTGAGTGGCATTGGAGTGACCAGCACTCTAAAAACCTCTTTTCTTAATGTTTTAGATGAAAAATTCCAAAATGCTCTCTGTCCTGACCAACAGCCTACTTCTAGGTCTCTCCTTATCGGCAAGTCCAAACTAACTGTGAGAGAGAGGACATGTTTGATCTCTAAGTTTAGATGGATGTTTCTGAAAATCCTGTGGATCCCTCCCAGCTCAGGATATTTAAAAAAATGATAACCCCCTGCCCCCAAACTTTGGATTATAATTATATCACTTTTCCAGAATAATTAGATTTAAAGTTATAATGTACACACGGGTAGTATAGGCTTAAAATGCTGTTATGGTGGTCTTTCTGTGGGTTTTTTTTTGTGTTTAGGCACTTCAAAATTGGTTTCAAGAGAGCCCTTTGGAAATGAAATTACTTTCTTGCTGCATACGATGTATCCTGCTGCGGTGCTGATAGCTGCAGTCAAGCACCGTGATTTTAAATATCATGGATCATTGAAACATAACTTTTTCTCATTTGAATTATAGATAATAAACATATTATATTGCTGGTAGCCCACTTCTCAGGTGGGCATTGGTTGCTTATGATATTTATTCATGAGACAGGAGTAGTAAAGGCTGCCTTGTTTGTCACACGTAATGCACTGTTTGTCATGCAACAGCTCTGCTTTGAACAACTGAATACCTATCTTCCTAAAGGGCTTGCTAGAGTAATTATAAATTGGGGGGAGAAGTTTCAAAACTAATTTTTGACTGTTTGGCTTTACTGTTTATTTAGTGTTAATGTGATATTGCTGCATTTCAGTTGATTTTGGTGCATGCTGGACACTAGAGGCAAACTTAGGAAAAGCACTCTCATTAAACCTTTCTTGATGTGCAATTTTCAATATTTATAAGGAAGAATAGGGACTCTAAGCCCTCAGTGTTTGTTTTCAGTTGAGACATGCTTTGAGGATACTAGTTTGTATTCACAAAGGAAATTTTTTATTGTGTGCATCACAGAGCAAGTTTATTTTAGTCTGCCCTTGACAAATTAATGTTTGTTTTAAGGGAAAGATTCTTGCAGGAAGTTAGTGGCTCTACAAATAATGAGTCTGGAAACAAATGAAACCTCTCTAGACTTGAGGCCTCATTGGATTTTTACTGACTCAAAGGGGAAAAAAGGTCTAGGAAACATAACCTTTCCTTGGCTTTGAAAGAGGCTAAATAATCATCTAGCATTATGTGTAACTCAAAAGCTGTACAGGAGTTTCAAATTCCATTTAAAACATAGCCTAATGTTAGGAATTTCAAAAACTACATGAATCATTATTGCCGTAATTTTTTTCCAAAAATTTTAAGTCCTGAATCTTAGTTCATTATTTAATAATATAAACTTCTGGAATCTTAGTTCATTATTTAATAATATAAACTTACGGATTTCATAAAACTTCGTGCCTTGGTAATCTAGTGATCAGAAAAGGATCTTTGGTTCTGCTCAATTTAGAACTTCACTTGATGTATGCAGATCTTAAAATTAAAAAATTGAAGAAAACTGTTTCTTTCTGGTAAAATAATGGTATCTTTTGCTGGGTTTTAGGGACTTCTTCTTCTTCCTACTACAGCTTTGACATACATATATTCCATACACGTGATGTAACATCTTGTGTATGTTACATGTACTTAGTTTACTTTAAGACTTCTGTCTTAAAGCAGTGGAGATGAAAGCTGTGTACCTGATACTGTTTTCAGTACTTTAATCTAAGTATTAGAATTTCTTCATGACTTTCCAAAATTTAGTTACTGACTACACTGTTTCTGTGTATAGTGATGGTAAAACATGATGAATTACACATTTTTAATCCTGAGGTGGGTATTAAATCAACAGATGTCCAGTAGAAACATTTTTTGAAAGGAGCAAAGGAAATATTACAGATCTGTCTAAATCTGGTGAGGTTTTTTTGTGGTTTTTGATGTTTTTGGTTTTGGTTGTTGTTTTTTTTTTAATGTCCTGTTTCTTTAAAAGTATCCCATTTGGACAACAGTGAGTTTTTCAAGTTACGTGTTCAAATTCTTGTATGCCTTTGGGGTAATGAGCAAGGCATGACTAATCTCTAGCAATTTGGTCTCTGGACCATGTCCTGGAGGGCCAAAATAGCCAGATGAAAATGTTGATTTTAATCAGCCTCTCCATTGCCTGATGTTTCAATTACAGCAAGTCTTAGCTTAGCACTCTGACTCCTGTCAGACTTCATCTGTATTATTTTTGTAAGCTTGCCAACAATTTCCAATTCTGCTCACTCTTAAATAAAACTCCAACCCACAAAAGCACGGCCCCTAACACAAACCTGTGCAAGCCTTGCTGCAAAGCCAGTGAAGAACTAATTATAGCCCACTCTTTGTTCACTGCTGTTCAGTGTGATGGGGCATAATAAGTAGCCTCTGTGTGCATCACTGAAGCCTGTATATGTAGGCATGCTGAAATTGGGTGACTTCTGTCACTCTGCATGTGTCACATATTGTACTACTTCCTCGAGTCAAATTCAGTGGCTGTGGAGCAGAAGTATGAAACTAGCTTAGTTTGTGTTCTTTTTTGTTTTTAGTATTAATATCTACTTGAGCTATGTTACACTGAGTTTTAAAATACATTACCGACAGAGAATTAGAAACTCCATCGTGGACAGTTTTCTGGAATTGGCTGGATTGAAAGCCCTTGTGTATTGTCAGACTTCTCCTGAAATGCATCTTGTCAAGGGGAAGGATTACAATGTGCTTCTAACTGTGATTTCCAGATGACTTCTCCAGAAGCTCTGGGCTTTTCAGCTCCATGTAGGAGGTCTGTGTGCAAAGGAAAGGAAAAAATGATCATTTTTGATAAGGTTTGACAAAGCTGTTCTGAAGCATCAGCTCAGAGCTTGATGCCATATACATCCATACCTATCCCCAAACACATCCTCTGAAATAGCACCAATGTGATGGATGGGGCTGTCCAACATGCAGTTTTAAAGAAACCACTTTAGAAAGTGCTGTGTTAGCACTGATATATGAAAGTTGTGAAAGGTACGTGAGAAACAAAGGTAAAATAGTGTCACAGAAATACCAAGATCATGCCCCTTGACTGAGTGACCTCTGTCAGACATTGTTCATTATTTGCTGATAACACCAGTTGCTATTATGCCTGAAGGAACGGTTTGGAAAGTGCATCTATTAGGTGGGAATTGTAGCAGAATTTCTAGAAGAGAGATAAAACATCTTAGAGCAATTGATTTGCTCAGACTTTTTCCTATCTGCGATGTGATAGTAAGCTACAGCTCATTGTTTGGCATTTTTTTGTTCCAGCTTCAAGTATTCGCCATCATTGCACATTGTTAATTTTCCTCTTAAATATTTTTTTATATTTTAGACATATAGATGAGCACAGATAATAATTTTTACTCTGTCGTTTTATCTTGGTATCTTGTCTACATATTAACAAGGTAATCTTTGGTTGTCCTTACTTTAATTTAGTCTGATTTGTTTGGCTCTGTTCCTTCAGGCATGCATTGCCTGATATCGCATTCAAATGTGAGAATGATGAGTGATTTTGATGCCAGGCAACTTGTATGCCGTAGTCAGCACCATCTTGGTTAGTATACCCTGTTCTGGGTACTCAGGATAAAGGGTGACTATAACGAAGTCAAGTGGCCAGGATGACACNCAGAGCACAGATAATATATTTTTACTCTGTCATATGAAGTCAAGTGGCCAGGATGACACGTGTGGTAATAGAGGGTCCCCATGTTGTGATAGCTCTTGGCACTGATAGCTGGATGAAAATAGTGTAGCTGTTTGTCACTTCTGCAGACTGTCTTATGATTCCTGTAAGTGACTGCTTTAATTCATAACTTTCTCAGGGTTCTCCTGTCCTTAAGTATCTGTTCAAACTAATTTTCCAGCTCCAGCTTGTACTTAGGCAATCTGGATTTCAGATTTAGAGGTTTTTAGTATCTGCAACAATTTGATTTCTAATGTCAGGCCTGTAAAATTTCTATGATTATTTATGTTTTTATAATTATTCTATAACTCCCAAACATATATTGAGACTGTACGTCAGAGTACACTGACATTTTTATATCTCTGCATTTAATCTAAACAGATGCTTTCCTTGTTAGTACTTGAGGCCGTAAAGATAAAAACAAGCTCACAAATGGGAGTAGAGCTTATTCTTCTGCACTGTGAGGGTCTGCCTGCAGACCTAGGGATGGTACACAGACCAGAATGCACAGACTCATTGAGGTGCTTCTGAGATTCCTCCCTGGATACACATGACTGAAAGGACTCCCACCCACCTGTTCATGACATTTCACATCTCCAGATGAATCCTTCATCATTGATGTGGTGGAGGGAGCAGTCTTATGCAAATGCAAAAATGAAAGGTTTGGGGGCATGTGGTGCACCTCCCACTCCAACACATTTTTTTTTTTATGTTCTTTGCTGTCCCTTTGGTTTTTGCCATTTTTCTCTCACATTCTCCCAATATTTTAACCTCCTCTCTGAAGACAGGAATGGAAGCTTTGTCATTCTCAGAGCAGAAAGTGAGCTAATGAGTCATTAAAACAAAAATGTGCTTTTTGCCAGGCTTCAGGTGCAGTTGTCTCTCACAGATGGCTCTCAAAGTAAATTGTTCTTAATTCTGGCAGACAGATGGTTTTCTGAATCATCCAAAAGAAATCTTATATCTGGAATTACTTTTTCTTCTTCTTAGGTCTGTAGTCTCTCATCCCCTGCCAGTGAAAACATTTGGGATAATGATTATTTTGATAATGTTATGCAGACCTAAGTAGGCCTATGCTCTCATTTTGTCTTTCAGGATGGAGAAGGAAAAGTCAAAGAAATGAGCTTTGCCTTGATGAGCTTCCTTTTGTGTTACTGTTTTGTATATCAGCTCATTGATGTACAGAATTGATACCTCATTCTGGCATCAAAGTGTGTCTCATGTCAATATGGTGCTGTACAATCTGTCAGTTCAGGTAACTGATCCAGGTCTGCCAAGGAGTATTCTCCTCAAATACATTGTTTAAATGCTGCATTGACACAGAAGAAACTTCTCCTGGCTTTGGAAAATGTAGTAAGCAGTCTTCAAGTTTGAAGTCACTGTGTGGATCCGTATTTTTATTGAGCAGATTATTTAGAAAATGAGCTGTCTACCATGTACCAAATGGCAGTGTTGTTCTTATGCGTAAATTTCTATCTACTAGTGGGAGTATTTTCTAGTTTAGATTTTTTTTTCCCCCCTCAAAAACTTATGAACGATTTCATAAAGTGGTTTTGAAGACATTCATCCCTTGAATAAAGTTTGGCTTGGTCAAAGTTTCACCAGAAGTTGAAACCTTGTGAAAGATGCATGAGGGGAGAATGTGGTCTGAATACCAAGTGTTCTGGCAAAAGAGCTCTTCAGGGTAGTAGGATGTTGGTAAGCAGTTATTTAATGAGTTCTGTTTTGATGTCCTCATTGCTATGGTAGGATAACTAATACTTCTCTATCCAATAATTTCATAATTTTACATAGAATCAGTTGATGCATGCTGAAGTTCTTTATTACTAATCAAATTTAGCATTGCAAAAACCAAAAGAAAATGACAAAGTGTGATAAAATGTGATAAAAAGTGACACCCACAGATAAAATGTGGGCTAAGTTTTTAGCATGACAATTAAACTTGTTACAACCTAAATTTAGGAAAAAAACCCACAAAACACTGTGGCTTAGCCTTTTTGTCTCTGCACTTGCCACCTGCAACAGATTGTCTCCAGTCTTGCCTGAAGCACTTTGAGATTGCTTTATTTGTTAAAAACTGGCAATATGTTAAAGCAGTCCTTTCTGTTAAGTGTGCCATTAATTACTAACTTACATTAATTAAAGTAAATGCAATCATGAGGGCAAGCTGGCAGTGTTAAAGTTAATGACCCAAGACATTATTACTTAGCACAACTTTGAAGTTCATTCAAGTGATTTCAAACTGTAGGAATTAGATTGAGCTATGTGGTCATAAAATTCTAGAAGCCATGATTTTGGCCTTTGTGTGAGACTCTTGATGGATTTAATGTCAGCTTGAATAAATTAAGGGTGTAGATAATTGCCCAATACTGGTGTTTTTGCAAAAACTTGAATTTGAAAAAATGTACATGCTCAGACTTTACGTAAACATGCAAAGTTTGTGTGTTAATAAAGGCAAAAGCCCAAAATGCATTGAAGTACCTAGTGCTGCATCAGCTTTAGGAAGCCAGTGTCCTCACCTGACATGTCAGCAGCAAATTTAATATAAGACAAAGGATGTGAGCTAATATCAAAAAGACAGAGGAGAGAGAAGTAATAAAGCTGCAGTTGTAGATCATGGTAGGCCTGAATTAAAGCTTATTTTAAATAATGTGTTCTAAACCTTCATTTACTTCAAGCTTTGGAACTCCACTCAGTTTTACCAGTCTGAGTTCCACTTTAACATCTGAATTCACATTTTCTAGGCTGTTTGACAATTTCTTGCAGATGACTTTAGATTATTAGAACACAACTCTTTGGAACAGTGGGGTTATTTCATGGAGACTGGAGAATCTGTCTGCTTCATTTATGATCATGTTTTGTGATTCAAATGGCTATTCACTGATATCCTATCCAGCTGTTTTCTTGGGCTACTTCTAAGGATTTAGGTCTTAAACCACTTTTTGATGCATTTGCATTAATGGTAAAGGTGTAATTAGAAGGAGACCCATTAATGGATCTGTTTAACAGCCTCTTCTGAAGCTTGTTTGTTTTCTGCACTATGGCTCTTAAATTTGAAATTAACAGCATAAACAAGACAATACTGACTGAAGTCATAACAACAAGAAATTGTAACAAAGTACTTACTTATAAAGTTGTGCAAACAAAATACAGTCAGTGGGACTAGAACGGACTGGTGAAATTGGGATGTGTGCGTGGTGTTTGTCTAGCTGTGGGGTGAATACAGTCAGTCTCTTGAGCTGGTGAATGAGGTCCTGCTCACTTTGATGCCTCAGCTCACTTTCTTCAGTGAAAAGCACTGAATCTAATCTTTGTTAGTAAAGCAATCTTGAGAAAATCTATGCTTTCACCTTTTCTACTTAATGTTTAAATGACATCACTGAGGGAGATAAAAAGGCTTATGCTGACAGAGGTGTGTAAGGATTAACTTTCATTACTCTAATTTAGTTTTACAAATTCTCCTTTTACCAAAGAGAAAGAAACTAATTGTGAGCACTTATGTATGAAGGGAGGAAAGGGGAATTAAACTAACAGATTGTAAGAATTTCTATGCTTATGCTAACATGCAATGTTATAGTACTTTCTGTAGTATAAATCCTGGCTCAAAGCTCATAATCTGAGTCTGATTCCCTTTGTCCTTAATAATTTATTAAGGATTAAAAGGAGAACCAACAACATGACTATCCTAAAGGAAAGGAAGTGAGCAGAACCTTATATCTGATATTCTTATGACAAGCCATTGCTGTCCCAACCCTAAAAAATGTTAGACACTACACCCTTTCGTGTGAGAGCAGCATGCTTTAACCCATAATCTCCCCTATGTTATAGGAACAGGACAGCACCTGTGGTGAGAATTCTGAAGAATCATAGTGGAATCTTCTGTGGTGGTTGGTACTGGCAAACAACTTCTGAGGGTAACAAAATTGCCCTTTTCTACAAAATTACTACTAAATATCTCTTTCATGACCATGCTGGGTATGTTTACAGCATTTGACCCAAGATTTGCCTGAACTTTTAATGTGTCTTCTTGAGGCTGTAATTCTTTTTCAAGGCTGCTCTCCTCCAAGGATCTATTACTTTCAAACTGTCTGTCTTGGCTTAAACATTTTTTGTCAGGTTCAAATACCTATCAGAGAGCAGAATAACTCAATGTGACACATTTGCCCAAAGCACTCTGCAAGAAATCCTGTGAATGATTATACATGTCTTGCAACTTCTTCAGGAAGCAGTGAGGGAAATAAGTGAATCCTCGCTGAGGACACATTGCTCAGACTTCCTGCCAGCAAGTGCAGAATGTGATGTATGCAGCACATAAAGCAGTACTGAATGACAGCGATCTGATTAGCTGCAGTGTGGTAAATAGCTACCCCATTAGAGATCCTGGGGGAGAAGGCAACAAGAATGCCAAAATAGACTTATTTACAGCAAGAGTGGGGAGTGGAGGGAGAGAAGTGGTGAAAAGAAATGAGGTTGTGCTGTCACAGCACGAACTAGACAAAGCTTTGGTCGTCCTTGGCCTGTATTTATGCCTCTGCAACTCTGCTGTACAACACTTGTGCAGTTCAGGGGTCTAAATATAGACATATTTGTGGTGAGATTGATTTCACAGGACAGTGCAGATGTCTAAACAAAGCATCTGTGAGACCGAAGCCATTCTAAAGGATTTTGTTCTTCCTACGGATAAATGCACAAAGCAAGGAATGTGAAGAACCAGCAAAGAACTTTGTTCTAATAAATGTGCCAATAAGAAAAGGATTTTCCCTGCTGCTCTGTGGATCAAAAGACATTTCCTTAAAGTTAAGAAATTTCTGTCGTGCTTCTGGAAGGGATGAATGCCAGGGAGTTTTCTTACGTTTCTATGTCCCCTAATATTTTTCCCAGAAAATAGAATCATGTGACCAATGCAATCTTGGTATCCAAGTTAAAAAAAAAACAAACAAAACCCCAAACCCACAAAATATTAAGAAATAGCTCAAATATAATGATATATTAGTGTAATAGTCTTATTTGGTTTTGATACTTGGTAGACTTATGAACACAGGGTGTATTTTTTTCAACATATATAATAATGGGCCTCTCATTTTTGGGTGGACTTAAGTGTCCCCTCAGAAGCAATGCTGATGATCTAGTACAACAAGTATTGAAATCTGGGCCTGTTATGTATAGTTCTGTGCTGAAGCCTCACTGGTTAATACTAAACAGCATCTCAGAAAGTAAATAGAATTTTAGAAATACCACCTCTATTTACTGTAGTTATTTGAGTGCAGCGGTAACTGTAGTGCAGCTGTGTTTGTAGCACAAATTGCTTCAATGAGAAACAGAAATCTGTTGCATCTATTTCTGCTTCATATGTTCCAGCCATAGCTACATAGCTTCTCACTCTGCATGGCTGAAGGGCTTGCTGTTATACTCTAAATACAGCCTGCGAGAATTAAGGAGTTGTGGCTTTGGGGTTTGGTTTTTTTCTCAGCCTTGTCATTTGTTTCTTTTACTTTGTGGTGTGTGTGCATCTGTAATATAAAAATGGATGACTGTTATCCAAAAAGGAAGGTATCAAACACCTGGCTTTGTACTTACCTGAGGCATGTCTGCTTTTATTTCTGTTTATGGCTTTCCAGTCATAGAGATTGAAGAGTTAGTAGTTTTATGAAAGCTGTGTGTAGATGGTTTCAAGCAATGTGATTAATTGAAATATCTGGAGGCATCTAACTGTTATGTGGAAGAACTGGTGTAAGTTCTGAGTAATGTGTGTAAGTGAAGAAGTTTAGTTCTACTTTTTCAATAACTTTCTAATTTCCTTGTTTCTACACTGAGGACCCTGTCAGTCTCTCTTTCCTACTCTGCATTTGAATTCTTAATGTTCAAGGCAAATTTCTCAAATTTCCTCTGGGGAGTAATGTTGATAAACTAGTGTAAAATACCCCACAAATCAAAACAATAAACCACTCACAACCTACCCACGTCAAGAAATCTTAGACAATAATTTATGGTAGTGCTTTAAGGGGAAGAAAAAACAAAAATGGAAAAAAACAGAAAAACCCCACCAAACTGAAAAAAACCCCAAAACAAAATCCACAAAGAACCAAACAAGACCCAACAGAAGGCTATCAGTGTGTTGGAATACTTAATTTCTGTGTTAGCCGTTACACTGTTATTTTAAAATGTTTAATGAATTTAAACCTGGGTTACATTGTCATATTTACAAACTTTTAAATGAAGAATTCTGAACCTTTTTTCATTGTTTGAGGGATAACGATATCGAATGATATCAGTGAATTGCCAGTTTTGAAAAATAACCTTCCTGGCATCTGGAATTTAAACAGGTGTTACAGAGATACTGTCACAGTTTAGAATTCAATGGGAGACTGTATTTTGAGACTTAAAAGTCAATGTTGCTGGTTGAAGATATACAGCTAATTTACAATAACATTCAGAACCATCTTGTTGGCCCAAATCTGTGTGTGTTCAGATGAATCCCCTACAAACTGAAGTAACAGGGTAGCATGGCAGGAAATTATTTTGTGCATAAATATTTTACCTTTAACACTTTAAATATCTTTGTTCTTATCATGACTATATTACTCCTGACTTTTACACCAATAGAACAGTAGGAAGACTTACGCTGCAAGTTAAGACTGTATATATAATGTGGAATTTATCATGTTGGGTGTATTTGCTAAGAAAGAAAACTTTGTGCTGCACTTCTGTTGCTTCCCTCTGTGAACTAATATGTATTTAAATATAGGATTATGCTGGGGTCTTCTGTGTGTGAAGAGAGTACCAAATATATGATTATGCTGGGGTCTTCTGTGTGTGAAGAGAGTACCATAATCCCCATGCAAAATATCATTTTAATGTGTAATTCAAGTTTTAATAGGAGTGCCAGGACTCTAAAGATAATTAACCAAGTATTTGGGAGTTAAAGACTCCTTAGGTCTTTATATAGAAAGGTATATAATTCAAATCATTCACTATTAAATTTTTAAAGGAGGCAAACACTACTTACTAGAGTTTGGAATGATGTCTCTTCTAAATTGCTGAGGCATTCCTTAGCCAAGTAAAAGAATAAATTATATTAATTGTTCATCTGCTGATTTGTTGAACTGAAAAATAGGGAAATTCATTATTGTTCTAATTAATGGCCTTTTTAAACACGCTAACTAGGATAACATCACATAGCAGACCTAGATCTAGTTGTTATCAACACTGTTAACCCTTGTTCCTACTTTTCAGTTGCTTGCTAAACTTCTCATCACTTGCTACATTTCCTGATCCTTTCTGAGTGGGGGAGCATTCTTTTCAAAGCAACTGAGCAAGTTACTGCTCTGTACCAAAGGTTCTGACAGTAAACTGGGAGACAGTCCTTGTTACTGGGACATGCATTCAAGTAATCCCAAAGTTCATTTTGTTAATAACGAAGCTGTGTAAACTCTACCTGAAGATCTCAGTTTATGTATTACTTTTGTATTCATGGAAGGAAAGATATCCAAGACTAGTTCTATTTAATCAGTGTTTTCAAGACTATGTATGAGTAAACCTGATTCTTGATTCTCTGTAGTTTTGCCGAGAACCTTTCCGGGGAATTAACTGTAACTCCACCAGTAGGTTGCACCCTGTCTTTTTTAAAGACTGCAGGTGGTTTTAAAGTGACAGTTCTTGCCTTCACATTTTAACACATATTTGAAGATGAAAGAGTTGACTTGCAAAATCCTTGTTACAAATTTAGAAAAATGTTAAGAATTAAATGGATGATGATATTGTATTAATATTTATGAGCAGTTTTAGAAATTAAAAACTTCAGTTTTGTAGGAGGCTTTTCTACAACATAGTACGTCATGTTTAAATATACAGGTTTTTGTATCAAGAAACCTGTTCTTGGTTTCATATACTTGCTGTGGTTTGAGCTGCTTTAACAGATCAAAACAGGGCTAGTAGCTTTAAGGGCTTTGATATCAACTTAATTATCAGCTTCTAACGTGCAATCTACTACTTTAATTAGCTCAGCATACAAAAAAGTTTGATGAGTTCTGCTTTGCATTATGCTGCCCTGGAAAAGAGGTGGTAGTGGTTGGGTGGGTGATGCAGGTTTTCTGCTCCTTTTCTAAAAAGTTGGCTGGAGAAGGCAAGTTGGCTCTTTGAGAAATCAGCTTGAATGTCTTTATTCTTGTAAGGCATGCAGTATTTCCAGTTTAAGCATAGGTGAAGGTCTGCTGGATTGTGCTGTCCTCGCTTCATGTAGTTCCATATTATGATTTCTAAGGCAGTGCTAAGGTAATTTATGAAGAACTTAGGAACTGAGCTCAGTTACTCCCTGTGTGCTTTTACTGAATAGCCTATAGCATTCTTTTTGCTGCAACTCTCCACAATAATTCCCAGTGGTTTCTAAACTCTTCAGATTTTCCTATTTCTTGTTCCTTGGGCATTTAATGTCCTCTAATTGACTCTCAAAAAATCACAACCTCTTTCCTATTTTGAAACACTTTTATCTGTAAATGGTTTGCTTATCTAAATGTTCATGATTTTCAGAGGAAAGAGTTCCTGAATTGCTTCTCATGGAACGACTTAGTCAAAGTTTGTAATTAAATTCTTAATTCACTCGAGAATAATGCTAGGAAAAGATGAGTTGCTGTGTCTTCAGGCCGAGTGTGCACTCCAAACTGTATGTAGCTTCACTTTATCACTGCAGCTGTACACTACAGATATCTGTGCTGTAACAGAAAACCCTCTCTGGGAGGAGTCAACAGTTTTAGTCTGACCCACACACTGTCTTTTCTTTCTGAAGTACTGCTTGAAGGTCACTGTGAGGTAGTCAATAATTAATAACAGCAGTGTATTGGGGAACTAGACCTGATTACCCTTGATGTGCCTTTGATGAGGACCCCCCTGACTCCTGGGATATGCTCCCATGTGGATCTTCGGGGGAGGCGGGACAGGAAGGAGCTGTTCTCTCACTACTTCTTTTTACTTGTTTTATTTTTGAGAATTTCCAGGATCTGAACTTCACTACCAGCCCTGTGTTGAAATTATGCTGCTTGAGAGACCAGAGAGAAAGAAATCAAAGCCTCCACCTCAGATTTTGGACTACTGCTTTCTCTCAGTCTCTCTTCAAAAATTCTTGTCAATTCTATACAGCAATCTGAAGATTAACTTCTATGCAACTACAGATTAGACTGCTAGTCCCAAAATGTTCAGTATTTCTGGAGATATCCACTAAGAACAAACACCAAGATTTGAAGTACCTCAAGTAAAAATGCATGGGGGAAACTACAAAGGACTGTGAAACTGGTGTAGCACAGTTTGTGTCTATTTATATGCTGTTTCATAAAACAAGAAAATAAATTGAGGGGGGAATTAGATACTATCTACAGACTATAAGTAATTAACTGCTTCCATTCGAAAACATTTCTAGTAACCTCTGCTACTCCACAACTGTATACTCTCATTTTAACTCACAACCTTTGCACTCAATTCCTGCCTTACTTGGAAATAAAACAAACCCCGTGCTCGGAATATTTGAAAGAAAACAATTGGATTTCTCATTAATTTGAAGGCTTTAGCAATATTACTTCTGTTTGTGCTTGAGAATGTTCAGATTACCTTGTAGAAGATAGCAAGTGACAGACAAGCAGGGAATTCCGAAGTATCCATGCTGTGCCATAAACTTTTCGTATTTGCATCTGCATATTTTTGTACAATGTCCTCATCAAATATGTGACTTTGAAAACTTAATAGGTATCATGTCTTAAAAGCTATTCAGTCTAATAAATGTGGGCTACAAATGGGTCTAAATATTCTGCACTTGAATTCTTGGCAAATTGCCACTAATTTCCTTTGATAGAGAATACGGCACTCTCAGTTTTTCTGCTCCCACCCACAAACACATTTTTGTTCTTTACAGTTGAGAATAATACGTATTAGTGCACAAGAAAAACCCTGAAAAACATTTCTTAATATTATTCTGGTTATACTGTATTCCTGTACTTCTAAGCTCTTTCATTCAACGGGGGAGGGTGTTTCAAAACATGTTTTTTCATATCATCTGTAGCTTTTCTACTCCCTTCTGTGACTGTTGGAGACTGCATTAAGATTTTTTACTTGCAATATGGTAATGGAGAAATTCTGAGTCAAATATTTATAAGTTTATTGCTCAGTACTCCAGAGTCTACATCTGAATACAATGCCACATTGAAAGATTGCAAAATGTTAGGAAGATTTAATTATGGATCACTCACCATGCTTTTTTTTTTTTAAGCATCCTGGGGTCTGCCAAGTAGCCATATTTCTCTTTGTGGTCGTGTATCTTCATGAATAGACACCAGTGCAAGCTTCATTCCCCAGCATTAATTTCTGTGTCTATGTTTCCTCTCTGCATTCCAAGGTGTCCTAGACTGACATTGAGTCTACTTCCCTGACACCTCCTGAAGCAAGCATCTAACTCCTGAAACTGCGAGAGGGTTTCTGGAATGCTTCTGATCTTCACATGAGTAGTGGGAGCACAGATGTTTGAACCTGAGTTCAATTTTAAACCAGCTCTATAAATTAGGCTACAAGAGTGCCGCTTCTCAAATATAGCGGTAGCCATCTCTCTGAATCCAGCTTCTCCTGACTTTGAGATTTGCTAGAAAACCAAGGAAATCCTGAAGATTTTATTTGCTTGCTTTAGTTTCTGAATTATTTATCACACATTAGAGAAAAGCTTATGTTTCTCATTGTAAGATTTCTGGTGTGATATTCAGCCTTCCTGGCTTGAATATTGCATGCCTGCTTCATGCTGGCACTGCCTTAAAAGTGGCTGCACGAATTAATAGAGAGCTGAGTGATTATTTTCACTCCTGAAGTATCACATTTTGTGTTACTGTTCAGTAGTGTGCTTTCCCTTACTGCAGGTTTATACATTTAAAGAGAAATTTGTCAACACGATCTATGTCCCAGTAGCGTGTAGGCATCACAGCAAGCGCAGGCAGCTGCAATATGAGAATCCTTGTCCACTCTAGTTCCGCAAGCCAAGAACAGCCAAAAGACCTTCTGGATTAAATGGCATGATCTGCAACTTTCTTTTTCCTCAATTCTGAAGTGACCGAAGTGATAAAACAGTAACGAGTTTAATTTAGTGACTAATATGTTTATATAAAATATCAATTAAGAAGCTAATTTTCTGTAGCTTGAATAAAAAGCAATGGACTTCTTTGAGGCAAAACCTCCTCATTTTCAGACAAACCCAGTTTTTCCCCTTGGCTTTCCTGCTGTTATTTACTGTCTGGGTTTGGAAAATGAACCTTTTAAAAATGAGAATAATAGAAATTGTTCTGACATGGGACTGTGTTTTTCCCTCCCTCCCATGTTCAATAGGTTATTGATTCTGACCAAGAATAACTTTTCCTGAGAAGAGATAAAAAATCTGAAGGAAAACCTAAATTTCCAGAAAAGTAAACAACATACTAATTCTTCTATTAAATATAGTTTTGATCCGTAACTTGTATCTGCACACAAAACTGGAACACATGGTCTATGCCCACTTCTAAAGTTCTTTAATTGGTTCTTGGTGTCCTGAAAAAAGTTAATTGCATCTCTAAAAGAAAAAACAAACAACTTTGGTAGGTGAGGATACTTAAAATAGGAAAAGGTGGTACTTGGTTCGTATTCAGTATTGGAAGCTATGAGGTTTTTGCTATTTTCCACCATGTTATTTTTTAATTTTTGTCCCTGACCACTATTTTTTTTTATTTTTTCAACCTTGCCTCTAAGACATTCACAAAGACTGACGCCTGTGCTCCTTCCTGTTACACCTCTGTGCCACACTTTGTTCAATGCATTACAATGTTGCTACAAAAGTGCTGAATACACTTTGGAGTCAAAATACATACCAGAAGAATTTACTTGCCATAAATGCTTTCTGAAAGCTTGTAAAGTAATTTAGTGAGAATCAATGCAATGCAGCAATATCATGTCTTCTGTTAAAGACAATTCAAGTATTATTTCCGATTCCACAGTCTAATACTATTTACAGAGTTCTGTATTATCATGCCCTCATAAAGCAATGAACACATCGCCCTATGTGTCTCTATTGGACACTGAAGGTTTTCTGATGGCCATGAGGCACTTTAAATACCAGCTATTCACAAATACAGGATTTTGGTTTGGCAATGCATTCGAAGTACCATTGACTAATTATTTTATCAATGCCATAATAGATTCTTTTGCTGAGAATTAGCTTAAAAATGCTTGGATTCTCCTCAGCTTTCAAACTGGGATTATTGATCAGGCAGAAGGAAGAAGTAATTCCTTCTCCTACAGCCAACAGATGTTAAGCACCTCACAAATAGCAAATTTTACTTGAGGCACTCAAGAACTTGTGGCATTAACCCTAAACCCCCTAACTGAGATATATATCATAACACACTCTTGCAATAACTGATAATATTCTGTGAATTACTTATACATCTTATAATATCTTACTGCTGGTTACACACTGTCAATCTGTCTCCCAAACTGTACTTCCTACCCTGGTAATGTTATTTCTGCGTAATTTAAACAACAAACTTGACGCATATAACAAAAACGGAGTAATTCGTGGCTGGGGAGGCTTTAATAGAACAGGCAGTTTTTGTGCCACTGGGGATATGGTACCTCAGGGGTACAGTGCCAATTATAATAGAAAAACATAATAGGAAAAGAGTTTGCAAATCTGATGTAACTGCTTTGTCAGTTCTGCTTAAACTTTCTCTGGGAAGCATTAAATTGAGTTACAAGCCTGCCTGTACAGTCACATTCCTCTAATGTGGCTCTTGTATGCAATTTCTCCCCTTCATTAATAGCTCCCTACCAATTTTGCAGCCTGTGGGCCATGAGCAGCTGTATACTGCTGATGTTCAACAAGCTCAATGTATGAATACTTTAAACTAATTTGGCACACTTGTGAACAATTTAAATAAGTGCTATTAAATAAACTACCAGAATGCCTCCATTTAGAGTTTCACAATACTTTTCTTATTGTTGTACAATGACATTTGCGGAATACGAGAACAATTTTTCTGCAGCGTGTTATTTTTTTTAGCTCTAATATTTGTCATGTAAAGCATACACAGCCTGAGCTGTTCATGTTAAAAATCTCCTCTGAGGCTGACTTTAGGGTTTACTAAATCAAATAAATAAAATTGTGTGTATGTGTGTAATAAAAGTAAATTTAGAAAAAAACCCTTTGGCTTCCTGCTTAAGATGTAGCTCCTCTTGCCAATATTTTCCAGACTCAGGAAATTCTTCTCTGCATTACTCTGATTCCAGACTGATTTCAGGGTTTGCACACCAGACCAATACACACTTGGAGAATCAAGACCCAGCACTGCTTTCTAAAGCTGCCTATTGCTGGACCTCCTGCACTGTTGGTGCTAAGTCCTTCAATAAGAACACTTCCAAAATGTGTTTGTAGTTAAGAATGTCCTTACAGGACTGGGAATTGCCTATCTGTCCAGCTGGAAGCTTTGCCAGCAGCCAATATCTTAAAGATATGGAAAGGTTATAAAATATTACTGAAATTTGCTGAAAGGATCTTACTCATCCATTAGGCATGTTAAGGCAAATAATGGATTTAATTTTTCAAGCACCCAAATTATAGCAAAGTAATGCTAGTGCTGAGACCTGCACTAATTGAAGCAACTAGTTTATCTTGGTACCTTCATAACCTTGATGGTACAAGGTAAATCAAATATCTTTGGAATGTTTTTTAGGAGAAAAGAGTATGTTGCTGCTGATGGATGGCAGAAGGTATATGTCAAAGATTAGAACAACCTCCCACCTTTCTATTTGCAGCTGATTTGTTATTTATACTTCGTAATATTTACTACTAAATGATAAAACTTGAATTTTAATTGTATACTTGCACATTTTATGATTTTTTTTCCTCCTTTAAAAATGTGCTTGTTCTATATGTGGAGTAGGCTTTTTATTGTGCCCATCCCTGGGATGCTCTGGGGAGGGGCTGCCCAAACGCAGGTCCCTGGGCAAGGACATGGCTGCCTGGCACCAGCTCTGGTGGCTGAACTGGGGGACTCCAGGATAAGTACTGGAGCACTGGCCACACCTTTGCCATGCTGGCATGGGACGGGCAGGGAAAGGCAGAGGGTTGGCACAGGGAGGCAGCAGATCAGAGAAGGGTTTGCTGTGCTGCAGCTGTGGCAGCACCAAGTGAACCCCCTCGTATGTGCGAGCTCCCAGGCTCCTCCCAGCAGTAATGCACGCTGGCACCTGCTTAAATAATTTATCTTTCCTCTTGCTTGGGTAGCCCATGAGGATTTGTGACTGGATTGAAACTGAAAAAGGAAAGCATGGCATAGGTTTGTGTTCCCTCGGTCCCAAATCCTCTAACACTGGCAGACGAGAAAATTAGTCCATGTTTTTCCTCTAAATTATTTGCTTGATTATCTACTCTGTCTAGAATTGGTTTTTCTTCTAAGCTCTACTTGCTTTCCTTTTCTCTTTTTATTTCTGTTTTCCTCCTCCCCACAGAAATAGCACACAATTATCCCTTTTCCCACAGTATTGCTTTGTGAGTGTGGCAAAAATGAGAAGTTTTTTCCTGGCTACAGTAAGGCTGAACCCTATTCACAGGGTTTTCAGGCTGAGAACTAGAGAGTGAGGTAATTTGAGGATTATATGTAGTAAGAGTCTGCCATGAAGTAAACACCATACAAGATGGCACTAAAAGTGATACATGGCCTAGATTTACTGGGGACTAAAATCGATCTGATGTATCTTTGCAGTTGGATGCCAGAAGAGGCTGCTTTTCATGTTCAGCCTATTTCACAGATGGCAGTGTGCTACTTTTCTTCCATACAGAAGGACTTATGTGAGCTCGCTTGTGCCTTATCTAACAAAACAAAGTAAAACATTTATGCTGCTACAAGAATGTTCTGTCAGGAAAACATTAGCACAAATAAGGTACATTAATTCAATTTTAAATCCTGGATATTTTGCAAAGTATCAAGTGGAGCTTTCAGAGGCGACTTGGATAGGAACAGCTAAGCCACTTGCCATTTTTAGCACTTATTTAGATATATTTTACCAGAGTTCAAGCCCTTATTACTCATATGTGAGTCCATTCTGTCTTAACTAGGAGATAAGTAAAATTGCTTTATATGACATTGATATTCTAACAGCTTTTCTCTGTTTAAGTCTTCATATAATATCAGTTAATAGTGAACCTCAGCTTTGGTTTCTCTTCAGGGGCTGATTATTGTGACAATTATTTGAATTAATTTATTCCTGATGAAATAAATTATATTTTGCTTCAAGACTTCATGATCATAAATTTTTGTGATCACAGTTAAAATGGCCCAAGCCCTGATTTATCTGTCAGGCATTTTATAAGTGAGTTAGATTCTTGGCACCATATTAGATCTCAAATTGCAGTTGCTGCCTACACTGGCATTACAGCAAGAGTTACAGCAGGTTTTCTGCTTAGTGTTTCATTCCACTGACAATTCTGACAATTGTCAGAAAAATTCAATGCTTATAATAAAAATTAAAATAAACAAGTACTTAGGGTATTTTCCTGACAGGAAATTCTGCTTTATGAATGAAAAAAACTTTGAATTTGGTGATAAAGTTGGTAATCATCATAGAAGTAATAAAGATTTTTATAGAAAAATATGCAAAATTATTATTTTCCACTGCTAAGCATTTAATAGGTTTGCAGATCAGCTACATCCATGGGGTTATTATGTATCAGTTGGTAGTTCCGGCAAGTTTTCTTTGGTATGTATTCAAAGAGATTTCTTTTTCTGGACTGTTACTTGAGGATGATTGAAACTTTACAGATCTGACAAGACAGGTTTAATGGTTTTAGGAGTAATTTAAGGAATTTTGGGTGGTTGCTTTGCCCGACTGAATAAAGGCTCTAGTTAGCATTGGCCCCTTGTGAAATGCAGACACACCCAGCACTCATTTCATTTTTGAAGGTACTTCTCTCTGATCACAATGAATTATATGCCCTTAATAATTACTTGTTAATATTATTCCTGAATTAGAGGAGGGTTTCAAATGTAGAGTTCTTTGGTGTTCATCTCTCTTCTGGATGTGCCTCTGAACAGAGCATGTGCATTGCTGGGTACTTGTGCCACTGTGCTTGCTGCTATAAAATCCCAGCATGGGAAATCTAAGAGCAGTGTCCCCTCTTCTTACAACTAACCTTTCTTTTCCTTTTGTTTCTCACCATAAATTGGGCTGCTTTTTTTTCTCCTAAAAATAAATTCTCTTCTTTGGACGCTTTACTGTGCAGTCTTGTACACAACCTCCCAAATGCTATTGCTAGTTTCTAATGTGATTTAACTTAATCCACACAGATTTTGTGAAGATCAGTGGGCTCTGAGCCTATAAATCCTGATTTATTCGATGTCTTAAGCATATACTTAATTATTAATGGTATTCTACCAATATTTGAGGAACAAACTGTAATGTTCATGTGGCGGTGTGCTCTGTCATACCAGATTCGCCCCAGGCGATTACCTGGTATGATGAGGACCCCACGGACAGTGCCCACGAGCTTACCACCTTCTCCTCCCCTTAAGCTATCTGTCATCCAGTTGTACCCACCCCTGTCTCCCCTCAACTGTCTATCACCCAGTTGTATACGCCCATGCTCCACCCCTGAGCAGCTAGTTACCACCCATTGTACCCACCCCCTTGTCAGTCAAGCATCCCCTCTAGAAAGTTCTCCCCAGTTCACCCCTGGATTGGTCCTTGTTAATCCCCTTCCCCATTGGTTAATATCACCCAATCCCGTTGAGTCTACCCCGGTTCTATCTACCCTGATTGGTTCATCCTTGAGTACCCCAAAACCTATAAATGTAGGTGGCTGTCCACCATCCCTGGTTTTTTGGCTCTGGCCCCCTTCAGGCAATAAAGGCTTGGAACTCCATCCGAGGACCCCTCCTCCTTCTGTATCTCCCGCGGCTTCCCTATCGCCTCCCCTGCTTTACACCTGGTGCCTGCGTAGCACAACCGGTGCTATTGGAAGTGAGGACGCTCTTCCATCTTATCGCGGCTGTTGCCTGGAGCCTCCTCTGCCCCGGACGGGGCTTGCCTTCCCTGCGACACCCCAGGGCCGCGATAGTTCAGATAAGAATGTGAATAGGTGAAGAATGTATAGAGAACTGTTAAGAATGTAGACGTTATTTTTCTTAAAGGATATGAATGAAAGTAGAGCCAAGATGTGGAAAAAAGTTCCTAACACTTGATAAACTACCTGTAAATATGTGCTGTAAAGCACAATGATGAACAATGGAGGGTTTCTTTAATTGATTTGTCCACCCCTCACATCCATCGCCCAATTACTTTTCTTAAATTGTAACACAATTTCTTACTCTTTGTAATGAGTAAATGGAATATTCTCTTGATAAAAACTACTTCAGCTAAATTTTTCTAAGGTGCAAAGTCTGTGCTCACTTCCTTTGTAGAAACAGTGGAATCTTTCTGAATCTCACTAAACTAAATGCTTGGAATTGCAGTAAATACACAATTAAGAAAGAACAGCAATTCTGTAGAAGCTAATGATTCCGGAAGACTTTTTAAAAATAAAACCATTTTAAAAGTACCTGTTGTATCTCTCTGTGACGAACAGTGGAAAGTATTTTTGTAAGCTGATGAATCTGTTTTTAACAAGTTTAGCAAAGTCTCTTTCAGACTCATTTCTTTAACTTATTAAATATGTACTGTATCCAAGAGAGTGCCCTTTGCCAAAAGGGCATAGTTTTTTATTTATTATTTTGCTCTTTTAATATAGACTTGTATGTAAGCTGATTTTAAAAATTTAGTATAAATATGTAATAAATCAGAATAAATAGAAATAAATCTGAATTTTGGTTTCTGAAAGATGGCAGCCAATGACATGCTGTTCTTCTGCATTAATTGTTGAAATGAAATGGTGTTTCATCTAACAAATGCCAAAAAGTATTCTTATAATTGAATCACCAAAATGAATTATTGCTAAAAAAGACAGTGATTTAAAGTTTTGTGCTATTAGACCTTTTTATTTTGTTGGAGTTTTGTGCACCCTAACCTCTCTGTACCATGATTCTACTTTGTGCCACTACTCCCCTGTGATAGCTTTAGAGCCAGTTTCCCAGTCTTATTTTGCCATTTGTTTCATTGGTTTTTTGGGATTCTTTTGTTTCTGTAGTTTTTTCCTTTCTTTTTCTTGTGCTGCTTTGAGGAATAGTCAGAAATCCTTCTCAATATTTACCTTCAAAATCTTTCTTAGGACCTGATCCGCTTGTGGTGCCTAGAAATACTGTGTAATGTTATATGCGTTAACATAATTCATCAAACTTGGGACTTTTTAACTTTTATGGGCTTGTTGAGAATGTTTCAAGACCCTTAAGCTTTGCAGATTCTGAAGAACTAATTCCATCAGGTCTGAAACAAAACAACAACAACAAAAGCCCTGAAAATCAAAGTTGTTCTGATTGCTGGAGTCTGCCTTTTGACTAGCAAATACACAGCTCCAAGCACGAGATGCAAATTTGATGTGGGAAAAAAAAATAATAAAAAAAGCTGTCAACACTGCTTTTGTGGCTACTACGAACAACTTAACTCAGGAGCTTTTGCCTTCTTCCCTGTTTGTATTGGTCGTGTAAAATGTTAGTGTCACAAAGTGCTCCCGTGTGCTGAAGAGATGAGTGTACAGATTTTACATCGTTAACACTGGCACAATCCTTGCTTAAGAGCCTGTCTTAGGAATGGGAAAGCTGCACACCTGTCTTTGAGTTTCTGGGTGGGAGTTTAAGCTAAATCCTCTGGACCAGTTGTAAGTGCCATATGGGGCTGAAGGAGTTAAGGATTAGAGGTTCTTTTTAGGCAATTGTAATTAAAAGGGATTAAGCAGCTGCCTAAAGAAGAACCCTTAATTTTCTTTGCATGTCTATATGATTTTAATCCTTGGGTTTTCAGGTTTTTTTCCATAATGTCAATATTAAGAGCCAAGTCCGCCTTCTTTCACCAGTGGCTACTAATATGGGTGAGACCAGAGCAAGTGGGCTTAATTGGAAAATATTCCGTACTGCTGACTGTGCTATGAATGACAGCAGAAGGTTCATGTTAGGAATAGTTTTGTGCTGCAGATAAAAGGAATTACTGATTACTGGATAAGCAGATAACAATGAACACTGGTTCAGACACATAAAGCCTAATCTTCAGTCACGTTGACAATTTTCAGACCAACTACTGGTTTGCTTAACAAAGCATTCATTTACGGTGGTAGGTACTCCAAATGAGGAATGTGACTGTTACTGTGGGTGAAGAAAAAGGCTCTTTTTCTCTTTAGATTACCTTTTTAGCTAATTACTTCTGATCTCTAGTTTGATATTGAGTTTTTTGAAGTCTGTAAAAGTATTCACCACCTGAGGTACCCATATAAACACAATATTCCTTTAATGCTGCCAACTGTGGCAATCATAGGTTAGAGGAATAAGGACACAGAGCTTGTTCTCTCCTGTTAACTGTTAAATAATTAACCTTATAATTGTGTTCACTTAAGAATCACAGGAAAATGCCCTAAAATACAGTGCATTTCAGAACATTGTCTCCCTCAGTCATGGCTGTGTCTATGAGGTGCAAAGCAGATAGAGAGCACTGATTGAATTTGATCACCGGCTTGGTGTGACCTGATTGGGGTTACAGTCACCGGAGGCTCTGTGGGGAATTATCCAAGTAGGAAATATTTGTTTGTATCTAGATGGTATCAGCTTCCACAGCCAGCATGCAGCTCCTCCCTGACCTGCAGGGACACAGCTGCAAGCAGACAGCTTCCATCTGAGCCATCCCCAAGTGAGACAACAGAGACAGGGGCTGGCACTGTACAGGTGGTAATTAACTTCTGTCTACAGGGACTGCTGCTATTCCAGTAAACAACGACTTTCCATGGATTCTGGGAGACTCTTTTTGTTAAAGCAGAGATCTATTTTACTGAATGTACTACCAGTCTGTTTTCTTTTGCTTTCAATCTACTTGGTGGATAATCACCAAATAGCCTCCTAAAGTATTTGAAAATTTGCCTGGAGCAGGTTCAGATCTTATCATGTCTCTAATGGTTACATTTTATTGGAAGCTTTGTGGACAGACAGATAAGGGAAGCTTATGAATGTGAATTTCCATGGTATCACAGTACAAAACAACCCCATAGCACAGAAAAATTGGAGTGAACTTTAACTCTAGTTTAACAACTCTGTATTTTGTTTATTTTGGATAGGCTTTCATATGGCTACTAACCTGTAGGACCTGCGAATTTTGGCATTTTTGGTGTCTAACACTAATTATTTGCTACTTGTGGCAAAAATTTTTTAGCTAAGTTTGCCTACTTAAATCACTGGTTACAGTAGTAGCATTAAATACATAACAAAGCCATATTAAACACAGAATATATGTGTGTAAAGCATCAGAGTGAAGAATAAAAGTCTTACTAACTGCAAGGTAAAAAAATTATATTAACAGTTCCAACTTATCACCTCAGCATGTTTTACTAATACAAACTCATTAAAATGTTGAACCCAATGAGATCACTGCTGGTCTAAATATACTTTGAGTTAATCCTTATTCACTTCAGCATAACTAGATATTTCATCTAGTACTTATTTAACTGAAAGTAATCTTCCTTGTCTTTCTAATATTACTGAAAAGTCTTCTTGAAGTATGATCCCATTTTAAGAAGCAAATTTCAAGGCTATTGTTAATAGAGAAAGTGAAAGCAGGCTGTCAGGTGCGTTCAGCAGTATAAAGACAGCGGATGTTGTCTGTGTATGAGGCAAACGTGCCTCAAGTCTGACCAAAAAGAGTAAATCACTAAGCCAACATGCTATCTGCCTGTGACATTAACATAAGACAATTATTTATCATGATTTGTTTACTTTTCTTACATTGTGTGTTACTCAGCAATTAAAATGGGTAGTTGAAAGTAGAAGAATCTTGCTGACTCAACAGAAACTTTTCCGTGTTTCGCATTTTCCCCAAGAGTGGGTCATGGGGTACATCCTGAAGTTATAGCTCTAGTAATTTCTGAAGCAAACACTTCAGCCAGTCAAGAAACCTAAAAATTTTGCACTGGTATTTCAGATTTTCTCATTGGTGATCATAATAAATGTGGACTTGGGCAAAGAGATTTTTGTAAATCCTATGACATGGTTTCAGGTGAATGATAAATTGTCATGAACACTATTTGGATCCTATTATATGTAAACCATGAGAAAGCTCTAAAAGCTCTGGGAAGAGCAGGTCTCTAAATCAGGTTTGAGCAGCATGACTTTTATTTCTTTCAATGCAACTTCCTGCATGCTCAGGTGGGGCTTTTTCAAGCTTATTTTACTGTTTTAGAGATTAAAGTCATTGCCTCTGATTTCAGGAATAAAAAAAACCCCCAACAAACTGAATGTTTAAAAAGTCTTTAGAATAAGCTCATAATGCTGCAACTAAAGTTTTAGCTGTCTGATGTTCAAACTTGGTCAGGATTTAGCAGACAGCGTTGACATCTTTGCTTTGTGCAAAGGGTCTGTGAATTGCTTTGAGGTTGATCTGTAGTTCATGGCCAGCCTCGTTTCACGCTCTGCTTCAGAACTTCAGCAAAAAGTAGTTTTAGCCACATGTGATTCAGACCCTTGTCACCTTTATGGGCAATGTCATGTTGTAGAAATTAAGGTCTTCGGAAAGCCTAGAGGAGAGACAAGTTAACTGAGAGGGGGATTTTTTGTTGTAGGTTTGGGATTTTTCTTGTTCAGCTGAGGGGAAATGCAGTTTCAAAGCACAGTCTTAGATTTTGGAGAAGTTGACTTAACATAGGTCATTTATTGTTTGAATTTAAAAATGGGATTGTACATTTACTTAATACCACTAAGTTGTGTAGGGTTGCAAAACAATGTTTTTCTTATTGATGAAGCTTGTATTCAGCCCTGAGGTAGCTTTGTAGTGCCAGTGAACAGTCCTGGAACAGCAGTGCTCATCCTGGGAAGCATGGGGAGGGAACAGACTATGCAAGCTCTGTGCCACCACAACTCTTGTGACTGGAATGGGATGCCAAGTTCCTGCAGTATCTTGGATGTGTCCCTGTGTTAGACCATGGCAAGGACTGTATACGTGTCTTTGAACTGCTTTGGAGGCATTATGCATGTCTGGTGAAACTCATTTTTCTGAGGGTGTATTGAAGAAAATCATGCCTGAAGCTTGTGGACAGAGGAACTGATTTCTGGATACTGCTGGTTAAAGAGAGAAATAGTACAAGCATTTATTTTTCCATTTGTACTTGACAATTATAGCCCTGGTGTTACCTCAGGTTACTGCTTATTCTTTCTTTTTCTTAGTTATCTGATAAGGACACTTAAAACTTGGAATCGCCTACGACTTTTGTGTGAATATTGAAATGGAAGTAATTAAACTGTATTTATGAGTGCACTTGACCCTGATCTGTTCATAAAACCCAGTAAATGTTAGGTGGAAAATGGACTATAGCTACTGTGCTAGTTTCTGCAGTTTGTAGAAATCAAATGGCTTAAAAGAAATTATTCTTCATTTTTGCTCCACGGAGAGATTTCATCTAACAGACATCCTGGTCAAAATACCCACTGGAAAAAGTAAAATTTGTGAGAACATTGGAGGTCTTGGAGAGACCAGACTCTTGTCTGTCTGGTCTTCTCACAAGCATTTCCAGGAACTGGGTAATGCTGGCTGCATTAACACAGGCTGATCTATCCCTCTTACCTAGAGATCACTATACTTTTAAATACTTTTTCTGACCTGGTGTGTCCACAAAGAGTCTGGACTTTCTTCACTATTAATAGAATTAGCCAATATAAATAGGTGTTGAGGGTTTTTGTTTTCCTTTTTCCTTCAATATGAGGTATCAATAAAGTTGGCAAGTTCTTACTTTGGTCTGAAGTTCTTGTACATCAGGAATACATTTTTGAATGTTACTTTTGTTGTTGTGCAGTTAACTTAAATAATGGAAAGTATTATTCAGCTGTTTTCAATTACTATTGTGAAATCTGGAATAATTTAGATGTGCCTTGCTAGCAATCAATTCTTTCTGTTTTGACAAACTTGGTAGTGTCTAAACCATAAACTTTCTTTTATGAATTATGGTTACTTGGTGTTTTCTTTGTCCTAACCCATTTCTGTTCTTGATCAGAAATGCAAACTGTCTACTTCTAATATTGTATCAGTTTGTGTAATCAAAAAATAAAAAGCATTATTTAGGACTAGATTGATATGGTGTAGTCAAAAGGTCATTGATGGAGTTGCAGGGGTTTAAAAAAGCTGAATAACAGTTTCTGTTGAAGGGGTTGAAACAGGAGTGGTTATGTTATGAGATGAATGTTAATGTTTATGCTATGAAATGAATGTTATAATTTTTTGTGTTCTATGGGATATACTTCTGTCTTTTATTTCCCTGCAGCTGACATTAAGAGCGGGACATATGCAGCTGCTGTCCCAGCAGTCCTATGTGAAATTTTCATCTCTGACACCTTGCAGGGAAGTGCCATTGTAATAGGGTACTCTTCAAGTAGAAGTGTGGAGTAAAAGACACTGGGGGCAAAACCCGCCACAAATATTTGGATAATAATTGCACTAAAGAACAAACAGTTATCTAGCAAGCCTTTTTACATGTGAGGTTTTGTAGGGAACTTTTTCCAGCTATGATTTAACTTCCCCAAAGCAAAGCCATTTGCTAATTCCATTCACCTCCATGCCTATTTTACTTCAAGGAGAGTCCCTCAAAGGTTTCCTCACAGGTACTCTCAAAGGAAACATAGTACTATTTATGGTTTTGTATTAAGAAGCAAATAGTCATGTTGCATACATGGTTCAATGTATGAATCATTTCTCAAGGAAAGTGCGTATTTTTCAGATCAAAGACTTGAGTCTTCTGTAAATAATCAAAGCAGTTTTACGGAACTGTTTTTGCGATTGATATTTGACATTCTACTGAAATGTTTCACACAGGAATTTACTATTTATGTTTGAGTTTTTGGTTTGTTCTTTGGAGGAAGAACATGGACTTCAGTTTCCTATATTTTAATCATTTGCATGAACATGCGTTTGTGTATTTACAGTATACTAATAAGGATCCTTAGGGCTCTAGTGGGAGTAAATTTAGCAAAAAAAAGAAGGCAGAGAAATTCTGGACACATATGTCAGGCTGGTTAAATCACAAGTACTGGCTGTAACAGTATTATGCAGAGTAACTGATCTTGTGACTTGTGATCCACAAATTTCACTAAGATTGATTTGGTGAGCAAAAATAGCCTTACATAAGATCAATGGCCTTAAGTATGGTTAGCAGTAAGTATCATGTATGTGAATATTAGTTATGACTGCTTGGTGAAAGCTCCTTAGATTGGTGGACTCAACAGAAAAATGTATGTCAGTATGAAACCACAAGAACAACTGGAAGAGAAAGACCATGTCCTTGATTGTTTTGATGCTAATAATACACTCTGGACATTCTGTCAGCATGGGATGTAATTCTGCCTAAGTGAAGAGTGGTTTGTGTATGTATTTCTGTGTTGGATTTTTCTCTCTTTGCTGTGCAACTCCTTATTTAGTGTTCAGTTTATTATTTATGCAACAGTTCATCCTTTAAGGTGACCAGAATGAACAGAGGCCCTGTGGGATAAAATGAAAGGGAAGGAGGGTGTTGTGAAGATGTGCATGCCTTTGACTTATATTTGTTAGGTTCCAAGAGCATCTAGAAGTTTTCTGCTAAAGAAACCTCCTTGATTAATGCTGTTTGAGGCTCTTGAAGTGTAGCCTTTGCTAGGTTACAAAACAGACTGTGAAAGGTAGACTTCATAATGTATAGGTGTGGATGTTTTGAAGCCAAAAAAAGCAGCTTAATACATATTGTCTCTTTAAGCATTTTTTTCTAAAACTGCCTATACCTTTTAGTGAACAAATATTTATATAGAAAAACTGATATTCAAATACGATATGTTTCTACTTTTAATCTTTTCCTGTTTTCCCTTTTCCTCCTCTCCTCAGTCTGTGTGTGATCATTGCTGCTGACTGCTGAACTATAACATCGCTGTGATGAATAAACTAAACAAACTTAACCTGATGTTCAGGTCACTGACTGGATTAGCAAGAGTTTAAAAAACCTCAAAACCCAAAAGTTTTATTGCAGATGTATCTTATCAAGCTGCTCCTTTTTAGCTGTTTCCCCTTCTGGGCATTAAATGACTTTTGGGCTGTGTTTTTGAAAGTTTATCTCCTCTTTGGCTTTCTGATGCCTTTTTGCACAGACCTGACCCAGCTATGTTTGGAGTATTTGGGATTGTTGGGCTGCTGTTCTGCAGGCACAACAATTATTACTAGTAGGCCTGCAACAACTGTATTTTCAGGCACTGATATGAAATAAAAGAAGCTGTCTTGCTATTCCAGTCTCAGCGAAGAGATTTGAATGCCTCGTTGACAGTGACTTCTGCAATTTTGCAATTGCAGTTAATTTTTGAACAAAATAGTAGATAAAAATAAATTCCAGAATAATATTGGGTTCCTGAAATCCTAGCTTAGGAATTTTGGAGAATAAAGAGGATTCCTCTAGTTTAAAAGCTATACAATATTTATTGCAAACCTGCTCCCTTGAAAATATTTGGGAAATATTTACTTGATATATGGGAATATTGCAGAACCTGTGTAAATTTTTTTTCTTTTCAGCATGAAATGTGAAGCCTTTTAATTTATGACTCATAAAACCACTGTGGCAATGACACTAAAGTCTGTAGTTTGGAGCTGGGATCAAACTGAAGAAAGGAAGAACAGATGTTAATTCACCAAGAACTTGATTCCCTGTGATTCTATTCCCTGAGTGGTTTATGATACAAGCAACTCACAGTTTGAAGACGAAGCTGAGGAAAATGAAGTGCGATAGGAATGACTTGACTGTCGCTCCCAAAGAAATATGTAAATGCATGAAAGGGAGGGGAGCACTCTTCCCTGTAGGGAGGTGTGTCAGATGCTATGGAAATAAAAAAGCAACTTCTTTTGTATGTTGTATATTGATTGCTCTGTCAAGCACAGTGATCTCGGAATTGATCTGCTGTTCTGCCACGCTTCATGCCCTGTCTTTTGCCTTAATGCAGCACTAGAAACAGTTGTGGTAAGTGGAAATATTACTTAAAATATTTTTAATCTCAGCAAGTAAGAAATAATGCTTCATCCGACCAGAAGTGTTGTCAGTCAGTGCTGTTAGTGCAAACTCACACAGGGAGTGTGAACATACTAATTTGAGCATTAGGGAACTTTTGTTTAATCATATTGTATGTGCTTAGGCCATATATTTTTTACTGTGAGGTATAAAAAAAAATCACACTCACCGTGTCTTCTGTGTTCAGCTGAACTTGTAGGTCTGTCTCTCAAATTTTCTTTAATGAGTAGAAATACATTAAGTTTCACATTTCCCAACCTCTACCCCATGTAAGAAAAAAATTAGAAACATCATAAAATAAAAAAAAAATCAGATCAGAATATTTTCATTTTCGTCTCTACAATGATTTCAGGACTTTTTCATTGAGCACTTTTCTTTTACTGCTTTTGATTAAACAATGTGCTAGGCTTCTTGGTCCAGGACTATATTCCTGTGTGATATGCTCTGCCGCTCTGTGGAATGTTTGCCTGCCTTCATATCACTGACTCTAGCTAAAATGCTTTTTCTGCTTATACATGAAAGAGTACAAGTATTTCTTTTACCAAACATGCTTAGAAGTTCAGGGAAACCCATGCTTGAAAGACAGAATTATTTTGGAAAAGTCATTTTCCAGTTGATGCTGAAGCCTAACACTAAACACTGAATGAGCTATGTAGGTATTGGAACACAAAATGCACTACACAAAGTGTTGGCAGATGCTGTTTTCATAATATTTGGTGGTGTTCCTTAAACACAAAATGCAGTGCCTGCCAATTCTTTGGAGCAGACTGCACGTTTATTGCAAAATGCCTACGTTATCTCATGAACAACTGGAATCTGTCTTTCTGTGAAGTAAGGGGGATCCAGCTGCAAGAAGTTCTTATATGAAGGGTTAATTTCAAGTGATTTTGTTGTTATGGCAAGAGTGCAACTCAGCTGGAAATAGTCTGTGTAACACCCAGTCCCTTGGAAGCTCTCCCATCTGTGGGGAGCAAAGGCATGTTTAAGTTCATGGAAGAAAATCCCTTTTTCCTTCTCCTGTCTCTTGAACTTAAGCAGGCACTTAACATTTTTTCGTGCAGAGCTGTTTATATCAATGACTGGTTTGTTCAGAAGATGCAAAAAAAAGCTTCTAATGATTACTTCAGGATATACCTTTTAAATGCAAAATGGATCACTAGTTTCCTCTCCTTGGAATGCTGTTCTGTCTCCAGTGTGTTCTGAGTTTATTGCAGGCCATTTTCTTTTCAGATAAAATTGTTCCCAAGGCAGTTAAGAACCATAACTTACATATTAGTTGTTATGTTTCTTCCTTTTTTTTGGGAAGAATGTTGAGTTAGAGGCTCAGCAGCTACAAAAATATCCCAACACTCCAGCTTCTTTTATTTCTTAATTTAAAGACAAACTTGTAGGCTTTTGAAGGAAGGGATCTTTGCATCTTCCATTCTTTATAAATAACCGTGACTGGGACTTCTTTCCCCTGCACCAGAGCCTCTCTCCTGTCACTTGTAACAGGCTGCAGTCCCCATGTGGGTCATGGGTCCTTGCTGTGGCCATCAGCACTCGGTTGGTCAGCTTGAGAAGGCACTTCTTCAGCTGCAGCAAAGCTGGGTAAGCTGAAGAGATGTCAAGAAAGCTGCCAAAGATAAGTTTGAAGTGTACAGGGATTTTAAGGACAAGTGTTGCAGAACACATATGCTTTTGGTTTAATGACATTATTTGGAAAATAATTTTCATTTCCAGGCATAGATACTGCTTAGAAACAACACAACAGGTGTGTTTGATTTCTAGTTTTGCTCTTCCCTCGAGACTCTTTGTCTTCCCTTCTGGATCTTTTTCCTCTTAGTCGTACACTGCTTAATTCTTTCTTTCTGTGAATGTACAATTTTTGTGAGAATGCTGCTGTGTTCCTAGTTGGGGCACATCCTCCCTTTTTCTGAGGTCTGACCATGCCAGAGAGTAAGTTCTGAGCCTAGGAACAAGTCAAAGAGAAGCCTCCAGAAGGTAAGATTTGGTGTGTAGTGGCTTCTACTGAAGAAAAAAGGAGTGTTTTGGGGCTTGTACATAAAGATACTGGTAAACTTAGCAGAAATTTTTCACTTTATTTGCTTTATTTTCATTTAACTTTACTGGCAAAATTTCTTGGTTTTTGTAAGGCTGTGGCTTCTCTTAAGAGCTGTTCTCTTAGTTTGTCAGACAAAACCAAGAGGGATTTGGGGGCAGTGAAAAAGAGGGGAGAATAAAATGAGAATAGAATCAGATCATTGTTAGCTTAGCATACTGCATTTGGTACTAATGTACCTTATTCTGGGATGGTGAAGTTGTACCTTTGATTCGATTTCCCAAATCTGTAAAAAGCATTCTATGGGAGTTTGGGAAAAATTACTTAGCACTGCCGTATTGTGAAACTGAATTATTCACTTATTTAAAGGTTACTTAGAAATTATAAAAAGATACTACAAAATAGCATAGATGCAAAATAGATGCCCCGATCCCTGTCACTGCTTTTCCTGAACATGAACAGTTACAGTTTTTTCGGGGTACTTGCATGCTTGCTTTCTCAACTAACATCAGGTAAGATTTACATTGCCAATAGCAAACAACAAATGCCGAGTGATGAAGCTGGAGCACCAGCTTCAAGAAATATCCAACCCTGCCTTCTCAGAACTTGTAAAATCTAACCAAATTTCCATTTTGCACATAATTTTCTAGTCTTTCAATGAGTCTTATGTTCTCTCAGATCTCTCTATAAAAATTTGAGTCTGATTTTAAGGTACTTTTACACTGAATTTAGGTATTTGACAGAAGTTCTGTTTTGCATAGTTATGCAAAAAGCCACAAAAATTTTCAACTGCCAAAATCTAAGCTGTTGCTTAAACTTTTTTGATCGTCTTCTGCAAGGCAAACCATGTTATAGTCTGGCACTAGAATTTCTTTGGGTTTTCTTTAATACCATTTCTTGAGTCAGGCTATGCCTCCCTTTTGCAGTTATAAGTCAGAATAGTAAATGGAAGAGAATGGGAGCCAGGATCTCTAATCCGCAATCTGACAGTTCTGGCTTTAGGCAAGTCACTTAAATTGTGTTTCAGATTCCCATAAAATGGGATAACATGTGTCTTGCTCATCATGGTATTGTATGAATCGATTTACACTTCTAAGATTTTGCAGAATGCTTCACATTGCTGCATTTCACTGAACCTCCTGCTGTACTCCCCACCACTTGCTGATTTCTGGTTTTGCACTGGCCAGAAGAGACATGATGAAGAGAAGGAAGTATTTATAATTAATATTCAGAAAGATCAAAGTAAAAATTAATATATAAGTTGCCACTTCGAGCAATATTGTCACATGGATTCAAATTCGCAAGTCAAGAAAACGGCCCAGGGTAATTTTTATCTTATGGTCTCTTGTCAGGAATCTGATAGGTAAAGGGGGTATGGAATTGAACAGACACTGGGGAAGGTGTGAGAGCAGCAGGCTCATTATGCCCTGTGCTATACCAATTGCATAACAAATGTGTCATTTTTGAGCCAGTAGATGTTGCAGCTCCTCCAGGGTAATTTTATCCCTGCTCTGGAATATGTCCTCTGCTATAGGAGTTGTGTTTACACAACTCTGTCTGTACTACTGAAAGAACAGCTGGAGTGTGTCATAGACACCATGCAGGATGTCTGCTGGCAAGCTCCAATGGCAGGTTTTAAATGATGCCACGCACTTTCACTGCATTTTTCTTAAATTTAAATTGTCTGGCGCTATGTTTACCTGTCTGGAACTCCGCACAAATTCTAGATGGCTTGGGAAGAACTCATGAATCATTTAATTACCTTTCATGAGCCAGACCAATGATGAGCACAGGCTGGACCATCTTATGTAGGCAACTATGGCTGCAGATGCAATTGGAACCAAACCCTGTTATCCCTCCAGTGTAGATGGAGCAAATGCCATCAGAACACCCCAAATACTAATCAGGCAAAATAACACTTCTGTAGGGAAATTGTCTATATCAGAAATTCTGATGAAGTAAAAACCTGCTGAGCAGTGTATGTGATTTGAATTGAACAGGTGCAGCTTCATCAGTGAAACTTGGAAGTGCAGAACAAGACAAAGCCCTAACCTGACTATTAGTTTTCAGAAAATATTCCCTGTGTGTATATTTTAAATGCTAATTTTAATCAGTGTAAGAGACATCTAAACTAGTCATGGAGCTGCAGTCCTCTTGAGAGCAATAGCATTTACAGTGTAGCCTGTTGTCTGATGAACCTCCTCAGCAGTTGTATGAGGAGATGCTTAAATGAGAAAGTATTGTATTTTGGCAGCTTGTGACTTTGAAAATGTTTCCAGCTGTTTCTCTGAATTTAAAACACTAAAAACTGTAAGTTTCTAAGTATTTGGGCATTTGCTGCTACAGGAATCCTTGTCACCTTGTGGTACTCTGTGTTCAGGGCACCAATGTAACTCCTGGTCAGATAAAAGCAAGAAAACCTGGTAGTGGGAATAAGAAAGGAGTGTAAAGAAAGAGTTGTGTGCCATTCTACCACATGGGAGACAGCAGTGTGCTACAGGAAAACTGCAAATGGCATTGTTTGCTGTGACATGTGAGAAGAAAACTTTCCCTTTATGTGCTATCATTTTTATCTGCCTGTAACTGCTGTCAGCAGTCTGCATGGATTTATTTATTACCTTAGAAAATATCACTCTGATCTGAATTATATTGCTGCTTTTTTTTTTAATTCTCAAGCAGGCAAATTGTAAGAGTGCCCAGAAATAAAACATACGAAGTGGTACTGTTTATTCTTTTTTCCTATCCATAAAAATTTTCTTTAATTAGCATTACAGAATAATGTCAGCATCTGTAGTTGTGGTCAAAGTAATTCTGATCAAACCCCTGCAGGCCTTGGTAGCCGTGTAACTGCACCATTCTTATGCTATAGAAATGATGTGGTTGAGAGCTCAAAAACCTCCCAAAGATGGTAGAATGTTGTCAGCTCTTGGAGTAATGGATGTGTAACTGTGTGTGGTTTTTCAGATACAGGCTCTGCGGTTTAAATACCCAACAATATTCTGGAGATTTGCTCAGGAAAAGCTGATTTGAAATTGTTTAAGAGTAGGGACAGCTGAAAAACAAAAAATGAAAAAGTGAGAAAAGGTGAATAAACTAAGGAAGGATAGAATGAGTGAAAATTAGTATCTGTTTAAAAATTTTAAAAGTCCTCTGTGAATGAAGGAACTCTGAAGGATAATATAATTCAATTGAATGAGAAAGCATCATGAAATTGTGCCAACATTTTTGATTAGCTGTGCGATCAGTGTCTCTTCAGAGGGAAATCAGATAAAATTTGAGTAGTGGTAGTGTCTTTAATGAAACATTTTGACTAGTTTTTGTTTTAAACTTAGATTTTTATGTATGTGCAAATACAGTGTATTAGCATAAAAAGGCATCAAAAGCAAAAATGTTTTGCAGCCATGCCCAAGAGTGATGGGAAGGGTCCCCTTCCTCTGGTCTCTCTTTGTTGGGTTTCTGACTGCCTCTGAGGCAGGGGCTGCGATTCCTCGTTTGTGGAGACCAGAACCGCCAGAACCGCACCCAGGATCCAGGCACTGCCTGACAGAGCTCCGGACTCTGGCGTGGTGGCGCCTCTGAGTCTCAGCCACTCTGCTGCTGCTGCTTCATTTGCTTTTAGGCACAGCCAAAGCTCACTGTTAAGCCACGATGGTCTCTGGTTCTGCCCTCTTCCTCTCCCTGTGTAGGGATGGAGCATTGCTGTGCTTCCAGGAAGCTATTCGTGAAAACTTCCAGCATTCCAAGCTCCTTTGCCCTCCGTGGATGTTTGCCATGGAATCCCTCATGGCTGGGTTCAGAGCATACTCCAGCTGGCTCTTCTAAAACCCAGGGTCCTTGTCCCCTTCAGCATGCTCAGCAAGACCTTTAACTCCACAACGTTGTGGAACTGGACCTGCAGGACAGGGACCTTTCCAGCCTGATCTGTCCTTCTTCCTGTCTCTGCACAAAATACAGCGCGGAAGAGAACGGCAGCAGGGGCCTGTGTGTCCCAGGGCTCAGGTTTTGTGCCGCTTCAGCTCCACAGAGACACGGGTAAAGTGAAAAAACCAAACTCTTTATTAACGGAAGGCAAAGCACAGGGATGAGCTGGGAGGGAAAAAAGGTGATGGGCAGGGTCTGACGGCTGGAGGGAGGGCCAGCAGGAGCTCCTGGAGCTTCCCACAGGCTCAGCTGTAACCATCATCAGTTGAGCCTGGAGCTTCAGCGGCACTGAGAAGTGGTGTCCCCTTCTCTGTCTCCTGGTCCTGTTCTAGGGACACTGGTTCTCTCGATACAGAAGACGACCTTAGTTCTGCAGCTCCTTGACAAAACTGAGCTTGCATACCCAGGTTAGAGCAGGATGAGCTGTCATCTTTGCTGAGCGCTTGAAGAGCTGGAATAGAGAGGAACAGAGCCACAGTCAAAGCCCGGATTGAGGAAATCCAAGGAGACCTTCCCGCCAGGGCCATTCCACCCGGCTCTTGCCATGGCCAGGAGGGAGCAGGAGCCAATAGGATCAGCCGGAAGGTGCTGGCCACGGATCCCCCACGTGCCCCTGAAACCTCTCTGTGCTCTGCCCAGGCCACCCCTGGTCTGCACAGGGAGCAGAGCCCTCCGCAGCCGAGCCAGGGATTGCAGCTCCCCCGCCAGCCCCCGCTGACAGCCCGCTGCCCTCACTCAACTTCACTGAGGACCTGGAGCGCTTCCTGCTGCCCCGTCATGAGCTCCCCGGCGAGCCCTGGGAACACAGCCTGTCGTGGCCCCAGGCGGCATAGCTGCCCCACACGGGCGTTGCCAGCCTTGTGGACACACGCCCTCCCCTCCCGCATCCTGACGCCCAAGGGCACGGCTGCGGGAGAGCGAGAGCAGCCCCGAGGGCACGCGGGCTCCATCGCCCCGGGCCCGGCTCCTGCAGCAGCCGGGGCAGCAGCCGGGGCCGAGCTGCGGCGGGGCGGGGAGGCAGGGAGGGAGCTCGTAGCTCACCAATGAACCTGACGGCCGCCTGTCGCACGGGCGCCTGAGGGCTCTGCAGGCACGGCAGGGCCCGGAGCAGGTGCTCGGCCGCTCGGCTCCTGTCCTCTGCCAGCTGCAGAGAGCGCCAGGAGGGAAGGGTTGGCGCGGGCCCTGCCCCTCGGCCGGGCGCTCCCCGCGCCCAGCACTGCCTCCCCTGCCCGCACAGCTCTGAGGCTCGGCCAGCAGCCGCTTTGGAGGGGGCAGAGGGCCAGGTGCTGCCCGGGGAGCCGTGGTTTTGCCTCGCCCCACGGCTCAGCCGGGCCGGGGCTCCATCAGCACCCGGCTCAGGGCCAGAGGAGCCTGGAGAAGAGCCCGCGCGGCGCAGGGAAGGGAGCAGCGTGTGGGGCGCAGGCCGGTGCCCCCGGGTGCAGCACTGGGCAGGGAGCACAGCTGCCAGCCGCACACACTGAGCACGGGCGGCAGGGGGCTTCTCCAGGCTGCGGCTGGGGCTTCTGTCAAAAACAAGGGGACAACTCTCAAACTTAAGTAAAAATAAAATTGGGTTTATTACAAAGAAATTAAATTGGGAAAGTACAGGCACGAAAGTTAACAAAAAAACCCCAGGAACGCGGGATCGGAGACACTTCTGCCTAACCAGTGTCAGCCCAGACCAGAGCTCTGCCAGCGCTGGGTGTATCTCAGCTAATCCAAGAATACTAAAAACTTTACCCAAGCCTCAATGATTGAGATAGAGGGCGAGACCAGCGCCCAACATCTAAAAAACGCTTGCTCCAAAGCTGAAGAGCAAGCTTTTCCTCTCGGGTTCTTTCTTTTATACCCCCTAGCTCCACCCCAGACCGCCCACTGTCCGGCCCCCATGGCTTCCTGTGATTGGTCTCCTCTTTTGATGAGGTATTTTCCATCTGCCAATGGCTCGTGGCTAGGGTGGAGACAGTTCTTGGATGATGTCACACTAGTTTTTTGGAGGGAAAAATCTCATTAATATTCTAGGTTGCCATGGAGCCAGTTACAGACAGACGGTCTGGTTACTAAAAATAGCCTCTGGCTGCTCCTGAGAGGCAAAGTCTCCTTAAGAAACTGAACTTAACTTTAGACCAACTAGAACTTAGCACAACCTTTAAAATATTAAATAGCCTCACAATTTATCTAAAAATATTCCAAAACCATTAAAATACACAGAATGGCTTCAACATCAACAGGGCAAAAGGGAAAGAAGGTCAAACTTAATTGTATTACAAACAAATTGTGCTCTACTGGTGTAGAATTCAAAAGTAAAATCAAAGTGACCTAAACAGTCAAACTATATCCTGGGAAAGGTGAAAAAGGTGCCCCTACTCGAAAGTAAATTACAGACGGGCAAATAAATATGATAATATAAATAAATAGCTTAAAACTCAAATGTTAGGGTTTTGGGTTGGAAATTGGGGATATTGGGATTTTAACAACTTATTCTAACAATTAACTATTTTTAACAATTAACCAATTAACTCAATTAACAGTTTATTATTTTTAACTTGGTCACAGGACATTATGCAAAAACCAAGCCTTCTAATTTCATATATGACAGCTTCCAGGCTGTCCTGACCAGGCACTCGGTGAACTTCATCCACTGCTCCTTCATCAGCAGCTCCTCGAGATCCCTCCTCTTCAGAAACCGGGCCACGCAAATCAGTGTTTCGTGAGTGGCCTGGAGAGCAGCAGAGAGCCGGGGTGGCACCACAGCCCAGGGCACAGGACCTGCGTCCCTGTGCCAAGGCCGGGAGGAGGCTGCAGCCCGTGAGGCGCCAGGGCAGGAGGCAGCCGAGCCCCATCCCAGCGATGCACCAGCATCGCACAAAAGCTGACCTTTGCCACGTGCCGGTCTCGTCATGCCAGTGCAAGAAGAGTGGGAGCAGCCTCTGGCTCACAAGTCTCGTGAGAGGCTTTTTTCCTTCTTCCACTACCAACTCCCATCACCTTTCGAAAGAGGTGAATGGAGAGCAGCTGTACATGGCTGTTGTCCTGGAGGAAAGGAAAATGTATTTGTAGAAATGAAATTTCTTTCAGAACTTTGGTTATGAGTGGAACTTTAAAATTAAATCAAAATTAGTATTCAAAAAATGACGAGAAAGCATTGATAATGCTTGACTGAATGATAAATATCATGACAAGTGAAATACTGGGTCTATTTTGCTCAATATCCACTCTCTGACAAGGGCCAGCAACAGATGTTTGGAGAAGAGGCAGGAGGAGTAAAACATAGAATAATTTCCAGTCTTTCTAGAGGGAACACTGGCAGATTCCAGATATTTGTGGTTCAGGAACTTCCTGCTTTAGAGTTAGTCAGTGCTTTTATAAGGGAGTGATACCTAGATGCTGTGGAATCTGAGTTTGTAAATTACTGTAAATTGGTTCAGATGGGTTTTGTTAGAGTGAAGGCTTGGTGTACAAGCATATGTGTGAATTAACCTTTCCATTTGCAAAATGGTACACTCTTAGAGAGAAAAACAGGAGAGAGAGAATTTGAATTGCTTTTTTGTCCCCAGAACTAACACTGCTTTCAAAATTCCTTGAGACAAAAGTATTTGTTACAGGAATGAGTAATAGCTTACCAGATTATATGATCTGTATTTACCACTTAAAAAGATGATGTTTGATTGACTTGATTCAAAATAGACTGTTTGAAAACTTAAACTTTATTCAGTCTTGGTGTAGATTAGCCAAATGATCAACAAATATTAAATATTTAAATTAAGAACATTATATGCTCATTGTGGGAAATTATCCAGAAATAAAACTGTGCAGGGGAAGCTTGAACACAGTTAAAAACTAGTAGAAGCCAAGAGGTTTTCTTCATTAAAGAGCACTCCTGAGTCAACATTTTATTATCTTTTCAAAATCTTTGTGCTGTGTAGAGCATGCTGGGGAGGTTCCATGGTGTTGGGGATATTGGGATACTTACCAGATGGTGTTTACTATAGTAGTCTTATTAGTTAGGTCTTAGTATTGAAACTGCTTTCATTTAAGTAATGCAAAGAAATGGTATAAAAGATGTAACAACTAATAATTCCAAGTATTGAATCTGTAGTTCCATATAACAATTGTCTGAAAAAGAGATACTATATGTATATTTGAGTGTTTAATGGAGAAGTTACTCATTGGAACAGTAATGATTTTATTGATTTTTGTAACCATAACTTCTGGGGATATTTTTCTAGCTCTGAGACTGTATTTCTTAAAAAGAAGTCAAACAGTGCAATCAGTGCTAGAGGTAGTTAGTAGCACTATTGGTTCTCTGTTAAGTGTATTTGTGTGTTGTAATTGCCCTGTGCCTTGATATTTTGTATGCCAGACTGTTGCTCTGCACTCTTGGATGTATGTCGCAGCGGGTGTTGGTGGTAAGTGCTGCGACCTTCCCAGAAGCGTCTCCACGGGAAGCCGCTTGTTTGAGGCCACTACACACACACAGTCACACGCACACCACGGATAGCTCCAAGAATGAGTCGATGACAATGAGTCCGGGAAGGGTCTTCGTATGGAGTGCCACAGGAGGTTTATTGTAGCCACACATGTGAAGGGGTCCAGGGACAAAGGCAGGGATCATGGAGCATCCAGGGTTTAAGTATGGGGAAGATAAGGGCGGAGAGAGCGTCAGGGTCCAATGATCTATGGGCACAGTGGCAGATCATAGGCGGGGCCAGGGCAAGGGAACCAATAGGGAAGCTCTGAGGGAGTGGCAAGGGATAAGGGCCAGTGGAGGACAGGGAAGGGAGAACTTTCTAGAGGGGAGATTTATAGGGTAGAAAAGGGGCAGGGAGACCAGCAGGCCAATCAAGGAAACAGAACCGGGGTACATTAACGTAACAGAACAACGTATCCTGGGAGAGGCCTTTTCCATCACCCTAACCTAGGAGTCCTTTCAGGGTTCATCCTTCCAGGGGGCCATTGTGGTTCCTACGTTGTCAGGCTGACTGGCTTCCACAGATGTACGTGAAAGAGGGAAGTACGTGCTGAGTACATTTCTTAATAATTCTGAATAATTGGTGCTCATTTATTAAGCAGGCACTGCTGCAATTGATGCCCAAGGGATGAGGAATGAGCTTCATGGGTGATGGGTGAATGCTTAGTACTGTGAAATGAAAATGTTTAATTCATGTCTATTACTTTTCCATTTACTTACATGAGAACTAGTGTAAAATAGAGCTGAAAACTTACTCAGTTTGGATTGCCTATGAACAGATTTTTTCCAGGATTAATTACCTCAATTGCCTGTAGTTTTCCCTTCCCAATTTTATTGACACTGACTGGAGAATACTGTCATTTGGTTTCAGTTATAAACAGGAGTTAATCAGCACAAGTGCTCTTAAGATCAGGCACTTTGTCTAGATGTAGGATACATAATTATTCACTTTGATGTGATGTTAATCTTCTTCTAATCTTTGCCCCTTCCAAAAATAGTATACAGGAGGAAGCACTTTAACTTTTCAGTGAGACATTTGCTGTACTTTTGCTTTCCTTTTCCTGTTCTAATTTTGTCCTTTCTTCTCAGATTCCAGGCCATTTCCTAGGTACTTTTTTTTTTTCCTGCAACAATCTAGCAAATTTGGATAATTTTTGTTAAATAGTCAGAATTTGTTTGTTTAATCTCTTTAGGTTCTGTGTTCTATGACGTAGCTTCATGTTCAGCCTCAGAGAACAATTTGTTTTGTAAGTTTCATTTTCATTATCAATTTATTTCTAAAAACACAGGGTGATTTGGTTTTATCACTCTAATATTGATTATTCCATGAGCTTTAATGATATACTTAAGTAATACACTATGTGCTCTAAAATAGTGAAGAGGTGTCAAGAATATAAAATGAAACTGATTCTCATTGGTTACTCAGCTTTTCTATCCCAAATAGGTGTGGAACTGTAATTCCTTCAAATGCACAAATAAGATGCTAAAAGTATAGGTCTTCTTCTGAAGTTATGGGCAAATAAAGCCTCCTACATTTATCTTCTATGGCATTAGGACAGTGTTCTGGGTAGCTTTAAATTTGTGCTGGCTGAGCTCAATAAACATTCTTTTAATTTGAAAATATTAAGGGACAGTAACATATTAAGGGACTCCTCGAAAAACGAAGTACATCAGCACTGTTTCATATAATTTCACCATGGGCTACTTTGTTTGGCTATGCAAGGGTTAATAGCAGTAATTGTTTGTAGGATCTCTAGGTTATTTGCTGATTGATACCCATAAGGGGGTTGCTGATTTACATAATCTTTGTACTGCAAGAATTTTATTGACTTTTCTCTTAATGTAACCTAGCACCTTCCCAGTTACCTTCATGAAACCACACCTGCAGCAGAAGAGTTGTGAGCCTCGTGGCTAGCATAGCATGTGTGGAGTCTGCAGGTAACTCTGGCATTGTGCTGGACTCATTTCCATTACACTGGGAATGTTGGTGTGATCAAGCTGTCATCCTCACCCTGAATGAAAGCTTGCTCTAGAGTTACTATCGCTGCATCATTTTTAATCCTTATGGTTTGAGCACTGCAGCAAGATCATGTTGCAGGTATTCAACAAAGTCTTGGAACAAGTACAGAGACACAGGAGGTACCTAGCTCTGTCATAATTCTTTCATGTTGCAACATCTATTGTCAAAATGTTAATAAAAAAGATTACTTCAGGTGTATTCAGATGTATTTAACTTGTTCCTTAACAATTTGGCATATTTTCATTTTTTTACAGAAAAAATCAACTTCAAATGTACTAGCTGTAATGTTGCTTTACAAATTACCTTTCAGCCATGACTTCATTTTATTCCTGGTTTAGTTTCACCTCATGTGGAAAAATTAGATTTAAACTCTGAAAATGCTGCTGTCATTTTCTCATGTCTCAGTCGCATTCAGTCTGGTGTTTTCAGGACATGATGTGATTGGAATGGGCCTGTTGAAAGTGGCTTGTTTTGTGTCACCTTAACTCCATTTCAGCCTTCGTCTGATGTGTGATTCCTCAATCTTTAAAACTGTTCATGCCATTTTTATAATGCTCCCTCCTGTTATCTCTTAATAATGAAACCTTGGCACATAAAGAAGGTTGATTTCTCTATTTGTGCTCATAATGGCTGAAGGTGTAATTTTTTTTTTTTGTAGGAAACTCTGAATACTTAAAGGTGGAACTTTTTAAGCGCTGGTTTAACTCATTGTATTGAAAGGTACTAATATTGGTTCCTGCATTTCTACTGAGGGAAGAATAGGGAGGCTCTGCATAAATATCTTAAACAGCCTGGGGGCAGGAACTCAGCTTTTAGGCAGACCCTGCAGTTTTGACAGCAACAGCAGGAGTGGTTTCACCACAAACTGAGAATGGTTAAGGCCCGTTATTTGGATGAACCTTTGCCTGTTGCTGCTTGAGCCTGCTTTTTGCTGTCTGTCTCTCCCCATTCCCTTCAGCATTGCTGCAGTTCTCAAATCTTTAGTTACAGCAAATATTTGTCCTCTTAAAGCTGCCTGGCAAGTGTGAAAGAGGAATGAATTAGTGAATTTTCTCTATGCCCAGGACGCACACTACTAGTAAGTCTAGCTTGTTTGGAGTGGCAGAGTTGGTGCAGTTTCCCTTGGAAGAGCTCATAGTGAGCTGTCCTCCACCTGCAGAGGCAGGCAGTCCTGGGACCTGAGCTTGCAGGGAGAGAGTTTGAGCAGTTGTTTGGAGTCTGGAATTTTTGTTGGTTGGAAAAGGTTGTGTTGAACTGCCTCTAGTTCAACTGCTGCAACTCATAGCTCTAAACATTACAAATATTTTCTGTAGAAGCTGTATTTTGTAAGAATGTAGGAAAATCCATAAGAACCTCTAATCAAACAGGAGTTTGAAGGCAAAATGGGAATAGATTGAATGTGGAACTTTAACTCTCATGAGAAATACAGGAAATGCATCATTAAACTATGAATAGATGAGCTGTGCAAAGATGAAAGCCATAAAAACACTCTGTGGGAAGAAAAACAACAGAAAAGTAATGGGTGCATGGTCTGACTGTCAGAGGTGCTCAGCACTCCCATCAGTCACTGTCAGAAAGCTGTGCAGTTCCTTGGCATATCCAAAGTCACCAGAGGCAGTAAAAGATGGACACATTTTTGGTTCTAATTTTCAAAAAATCAAAGAACATGAAAAATAGTAACAAGTCAGGTGTCTTGCTGTCTGCTGCATGTAAAATGCCTGGCAGGTTGCAGCATGAAGCCTGCAACGTGTACTTTCAGTGCTTACAAATTTAACAGGACCATACTCCTTTGGCAAGTTTACCACACACAACAGTATCACTTCATGGTTTGGGAATGAAGATCATCTGACTTCTCACAAAGATAGGAAAAGCAAAATTAGAGTCTTTAGAAACAGGTCAAAGCAAACGAAATGAAAGCATTTCCTTCAATTTACACACTTGAAGGAGAAAAGGTGGTGTCAGCAAACAGCATAGGCATATTGGTAGATTTTTCTTACTTGTACAAAAGTTGTCCTTTCACTGAAAAAATAAGTTTTCAGGGCACTGGTAATAAAATTGAGAAGTGCAGTGAAAGTAAAATATTTTATATCATTGCAGAATAAAAAAGCTATTAAGAAATATGTTGCAAGGAAGATATTAATTTTACCACTAGTACCTCAAGACTGATTATCCTATTTTCTCCCATTTCTGGGAACAGTACAAAAAAAAAGACAGAACTTTTTTGATGTAAATGAAAAATGAGTGAAGAAGATGAGTTAATATAAATTGTAATTCATATAACTGCTGTAGACTATTAAGTAGAAAACACTTTTGTATCAGAAGTGCAGCTAATAGCTGTAGCTCTGCATGGAATTTTGTTACTCATTTTAGCTGTATAAGTCAAAATATTATTTAGACCGTACTCCTGTGAGGAACTTAATGTCTTTCTGCAATATATAGAATGTCTTTGGAGACATTTTACAACTTGAACTGAGCTGAGAGTGATTAAGAGGTTGGTATTCAAATAAATAGAGGAGTCATTCACCAATAGAATCCATTAGCTAGGATCTAATAAAATTGGGGAAGAGAAAAGTATCAGGATACTAAGTACTGATCACAGGGGTCAGACTGAAGCAAATGTCTTTGCCCAGCTTCATGCAGAGCAGCTCTGGCAGCTGCAGGGCTCAGGCTCTGGCAGTCACGAGTACCTTGTTCCTGCAGGTGATCAGTGCTCTCCAACAAGAGACAGAACTGGGCAGTACCTTCATGTCTGCATGCACTGATCTGCTTTTGTGTGGGCTCTGTAGGGTAAACACTGAAATATTTTAATTACAGAAAAAGTGGTTATAGGAAGACAAGGGGAGCACACTGAACTTGAAAATAGGCATTATGAAGGCATTTATTTTTTCAGTCAGCTTGAGCTGATAATGGAAACATGCACATAATATTAATCAGGATATTAGCTTCTGCTATTAGACTAGAGATGCACATTTGAGGAATGAGTTTATTTTCCTAAATGTAACTGTCATTGATGAAGAACTAAAGGTCTTTTTAAAATAGCAGAAAAAAAGCATTAAATCCATTACTTGTTAAAACAAATATTTTTCCACTGCCTTCCCTGATAGTTTTCAAATTACTACAGAAACTTCATAGGAAATGTGGCTTTTAAAGATGTGACAAATCAGAATGGGATTTGGTGCTTGTTATATTGTTGGTAGTTGTTGTTCCAGTACAGCAATTTCAGCAAATACTCATTTTAATCAGCATAGACATATGAAAAAAAATCTAGAGGAAATGAATAGGGTTGCACAGCATGTCACCCATATTTTAATTCCCATGTCTGCAGGTCTAGATTTGCACTTAAAATTTTATTTGAATGGAATTGCTTTCAATTGCCCTAACGTATTCAGCTGTTTTTCTGTGGTCATAAGTTTACTGATGTGATATTTTGTGATGATATGTTGTACTTGCCTACCAAAATTAGGATTAGAAAGGCTGAATAGTTCCCTTCTATTCAAATCAGTTTGGTTTGACAGGTCCATAATTACTGTCTGTTTGCAAACAGTTTTAACTTTACCTTAATGAAGTTAAACTTTCTAATTTTTATTACTGGAATAGGCAGTGCGTGTTGAATCTTTGGAAGGCAAAATTAGACAAAAGGAGTTTGGTTATGACTGAATTTATTTTCAAGTCTTGTTTATCCAGCTGAAATGTTCTTTTTAGCTGATGTGCACTATCTCAGGTAGGAAAATAAAGCTAGCCTATAAGAAATTCTGTTATGAAACTGCTTAGGCCTAACGTAGTCAATCTTCCCAAAGCTTATGCTATTTACTATTATCAATTCCATATTTTATAAAGTATTTTGCCTATGGACTCTTTTCTCAGCAAAAGAATCTTTTCAGCAAAAATTAGCTTCATGTGTAAGTATACTCTGCACAACCAATTGGTAGCAACTGTGATTGCCCATGAAAAAGAAATGCAGTCAATATTTGCAGAATGTTTGAATTTAAGTCAATTTAGCCTTAACCACCTGCAATTTCCCAGCTCTACTGCCTTCCTCTGAAAGGGAGCTAAGCTATGTGCTTCAAGTCAACTTGCATTTCTTGGAAATGCTTAACACTGTTAATATATCTCAGCATGTAAATGCTTTGCTATCTTGAGAATACATTGGCTGCTGGTGTCTCTCTAGAGCTGGATGCTGCTGCATATATTTATCATAGTGTTTAACCTGCTGCATACTTATTTTGTAGGCTAAATCTACTTCCCCTGCGAGCACATGCACTCTACCAACAGCGGTGTCAGTGGGAGAACAGGCCTCACTCCTGTTTTAACAGGCAGGCAGTCCCCTCTAGAAGACTGCTAACCTAGATCTGCCAGCTTGGACTGTTCATCTACTTCCTCTGGGCACAAGAACCCAGTTTAAAGTTAACCTAGTTTTAAGTTGTAAACAGCAGGTCTTTGCTCCCATTTCATCTTGACTGAAATGAAAGAACACTTTTAGGATTCTATTAATGATGCTTGCACATATTTCCCTTTGAACTTTAGAAATTACTCTCTTCAGAGCAAGTGTGAGCCAGCACCACCTATTTTAAGTCTTCCAGTGAATGTCTTGCACAAAAAGCAAACTTAGGTAAGGCTGTGACTGACACAACCTCATGTCAGTCATGTTTAACTGCTCCCCACTGACACCAATGGGGAGTTCTTCACAAATCTTCATGTCATAATCTTGCTTTAAAACAAACACACAGGCCCCAAGTCCAAACATACATTAAATTTTAATATGCTGATAAAAAGGAGCCTGTGGTTATCTTGCTAAAAGCCATTCATAGGCAAATAAGATGTGTTAAAAGCATTACTGTTTTATTGCACTCAGATGACTAGAACAGCTCCTAACAGTGTTTCTGCGGAGATAAAATACAAAACAGAATTACTATACCTAATGTGCCCATAAATTTGCATGTCAAAAATTGTCCCCAGCAGCAGGTATAATGAAAAAATATCCAGAAGAATGTAAAGACTGTTTATTACTTCAGTGGACTAAGTATATATTTTGATGTGGCTTATTTCCATTTGTTTTATATTGGTGAAGACAGTGTAAGGGGACTCAGGAGAACAGTATAAATGATGTGTGATGTCTTTTTTGGCCTGGGAAGATGAAGTGGAGAAGAAACACTTTACAGCATAGCTTTGTCTATAGGGTAGTTTGGACAAATACCATTGATTACAAAATTATATTGAATGGCTTTTGAAAATGCCTAAGATTGGACGAGCTTGAAAGAATGTTTCAGTTGCTGGGGGAGATTTTGCATCTTTAACTTACAATTTTTATCACAAGTATGTCTGTCATTTGTCCCATTGGTAAGAGTAAATTATTCGAAACCAGAAAATTTATAGCCATGAACAAAAAATTAATTACACGCTTTATAACTTGTGTACATCACGATTGACTGAGTTGGCTTTCCTGTAGCCTGGTAAAATCAGATAATGAAGTGGATGAGTTTTCATTGTGTGTAGCACCATGATTTAGCTAATTAATGGTGTTGTTCTAGTGGACAATAAATGTGCAACTCTCTTCCTCAAATACCGTACCAGAGTAGTTGGATGGATTTATTGCTAGGATCAGGCTGTGTGATGGAGAGCTGATCTGTGCAATATTCTAACTTTTCCATTTAACTGTACTGCCCAAAACCCAGGGTTATGACTTTCACAGAAGACATAGAAAAGGTGGGTGGGAAAAAATCCACAGAAATCCCTCCGTAGAACCATACTGCATTATCTATTCAAATGCTGTTTGTGTGGGATTTTATTCATGTTTTATCACTTGGACTAAGGCTGTTTGGACAGAGAACTATGTATTTAAATCAGTTTTGCTTTATTTGTCTATAGTGTCACGGGTATGAAGTTTGAAACATGAAAAAGTAGTAATGCTCTGTAATGGCAAAACAGCCCCGCCAGCTGCTCTTGTTTCTTATACAAAGAAAGCAGAAATACTATTGTCACTTGATAATTTCAGTCTGGGGTAGCTGCAAGCAGATGCTAATTTAAATGACACTAATATAATCACAAGACCCAATAAAACTAGATTCTGACATTGTAATTGAAGTAGATAAGGCACTGCGAGCTCTGTGTAGTGTAAGAGAATTATGATATGAAGCACAGGAGGGGACCTTAGTCTTACTCTAAAGACCCATAATACATGAATTTTTTGCCATGCAACTACAAACCTGAGTCAGGGGAGACTTGGCCTCTCTATAAACAAATATGCTGTAGGAATGTGATAACCTTGCAGAATAACAATCATAATGATGGGGATATAGATGTGTGTGTGTGTGTATCAAGAGCTTTAAGTGGTTAATGTTTGGTTTTTTGATATTAAAGCCCATATAAAAGTCAGTTCAACCGGTGGAAAAAGCTGCTGAAAAACATTGCTATCTTTTTCCTAGGCTTCTGTTGCAAGTATAAATTTCCAAATAAAGATTTGAAGGCTGGTGTTTCAATACCAGGTCTGACATTCCTCCTAAACAAAGACCACCTTACTCCTCTGGTCCATGGAAAATCCCACAATAACAAAAGGAAAGAGAAGACGCTTAACTGTGAAGCTCAGTATTTATGTTTTCATAAATAACACCATTTTGATTACATAAAAAACCAGAATTGCTGCTTAGGTTTTGGTTAGGTGCCATCCATGCTGCTTGTCAGCACTGGCAAAGCTACTTAGGCAGAGCTGGGGCTGCTAAAGAGCTTTTAAAGCGCTTTAAATCAAAAGCTCAATTTTGAAGCATTTTGAAAGCTCCAATTTAAATATATATATATATTTGTCTCTACCCAAATATACTACAAGTTACAAATGCAAGCAAATAGCAGGTATTACTTAAATTGCTGCCAACAGACTAAAGTATTTTCTCTATGAAAGAGAAAATTTGGATTGAAATTAAATCAAGGTCATGCCATATACTGTTAATGTTTACAAACACTGCCTATTTTGGCCTCTTATTTAAACCTATAGGAAGATTTCTTGTTTCATTATTTAAAACTGACTTTGCAGAGTTCTGTCAATAGATTTTATGTTCAGGTTCTGCTAATATTTATTTGTTAATGTATGCAGAGATACTGAAGTTATGACAAACATGTATCAGGGTGACAAAAATTCATTAGCCTTTATTATAGCCAGAGCTGAACCTCTGAAGTGATAATTCAAACTGTCGTTTAAAATGCTACCAAAATTGAGATTATGCCTGAGGAGAATACCTCTGTAGTCTGCTTTTTTGTTCACTGCTAGTAATTCACAGGCTCCTGAGACTCCCTGTCTCTGTGTTTATCTTTGTGCGAGATTTGCAGCTATACAGTGTTCTCCAATGTCAAATTGTAAGGTGAGGAGACTGGAAAAGGTAATTTTTATGCAATTCATCAACATCTGCCCCCTGTTTTTCTGGCCTTTTTACACCAAGTTCTTTTAGATTTTTTCTTCCCCATTTTTTACTGCTGTAGGTGTGACTTTACCATATTTTATGGTGCTGAACTTTCATGATCCAACATCTGTTCTGAAGTAATTTGAATGCTGCAAAAAGTCTCTTAATTTATTAATAGAGATTTCAATCAAAAGATAATATATTTGATTTAGTGTGCTCTAAAAAAGCTGGAAGATTTTATGTTTCTTTATCTTTGCAAACATTTAAATTGCGTATTTTTGCTTGTGTATTGATGTTGTTTGTCCTATGATTTAAGTAGTGTAAAGTGGTTGCCTGACTAGTGTTTCCCTAGCTATGGTCATGAGAATTCTCCCTAAAATGAGCTAATAGCTCTAATGACAGTAATTTATAAGGCAGTGTTTATTAAAAAATGAAAATATTTTTTAAATTATGTCAGCTAAAAACCCACAAAATGTGGGAATTACATGCCCATCTATCATCACTCTTCCTCCTCTATTCCACAGTCCTGCCGTAGTACAGGTGTAATACTCTGCCACTGGCCCTACTTTGAAAGGAAACATTGAACACCTGCTTGAAAGGAGATCTGTCAAAAAACCCCCCCACCAAACTAAAAAACCCCAAACACTTTTCCTTAGCCCCATCCCCAGTACATGGAGCCACTCCGTGCTTCGAAGAGGCTTGGTACCCATGGTGTGATGTCCTGATGCCATCTGTTTGCATTGAGGGTTTCTTAATGAAGTTGGGGTTTCTTAAATTGCAGTGGCTGGGGCAGTAACTCGTGCCAGTTTAGAAATGGTTGTTGAATGCGATTTTACAGTTACTGTTCTCACCGTTTTACAAAATCCCACTGAGATTAATTAGTGAGAGGGATAAAACAGGGCAGAGAAGACTTACAAAGCTTCCATCACTGCATTCAGTATTGATGGCTAAAAGTATTGTGTTCCCCACAAGGGGAATTGATGTAATTTGTCTGAACACTCGGTGTTTGTAATGTCTTTGGGTTGTTTTCTGCAGGAGCTGGGCTCTCGCTTGAACAGACAGTAAATACCTCATGCAGCTGTCAGTGTGGGTTTGTCAGCTTAGCAATGTTAATGCAACTGTTTAAGTAATGCAGCACCCTGCAGAATCATTCCTCTCCGGTTCTTTGCCTAAGACTCCCTCAGCTGCAGCTCTCCTTCAGGTACAGTGGTATTTAGTAGGGAAAAAGTCCTTTTCCCTCTCCCTTCCAAGACAAATGCAGGTAGATGGTTAATCCTACTGCTGGAAGATTACTTGCATGGTTTGAAAACTGGACTACAAGACAATACAAACAGAATGTCTAATTATTCTGATATGACAAAATTTGTGTCTGTTATTCCAGCAGATGGGTTCCTATCCTTTATTTTAATATGTAATTACTGATGCAGGTTAAGGGCTCTGGCATATCTGCAGTGGAGGCCATCAGTATTGTAGAGGATTTTTTAAACAGATAGGTAGATTTTTCCACACTGAGCTTCAAGACTATTGGTCCCCTAGGTCTGTGTCCTGGAGGCTCTTACATCACTTGTGAACCTTGCAGCACACTTCATTAATGAGGTTAATTTCTGGGATTCTGCCTGAAGTTCAGCATGTGTTGAAATGTGTCACCAAAGCTTTTTGCTTAGTTTGTGCTAGATCTTATGTTGCCTCCTCAAAGTTTCTGCAGAACTCAAACCACCACCAGCATGAGAGGAACAGTTAAGGTTTTGTTGGTATTGTCGCTGAATAATATTGGAATTTAGACCAAAAGCTTTCATTTTTTTAACCTGGTTTCCATGGCATGAGCCGTGTCATGACACAGCCTTTTCACCAGCTGGGGGTTTTGGGGCCAGTATTCATTCTTGTGTAGTTACTAGTTGTCCTATTATTAACTGGGCATTGTGTGCACCTTTCTTCCACTGGCCCTCTTTAGATCAATAAATGTGTTCTGTTGCTTTTTCTTGCTCATCTAAAGACTTTCTGGATCTGTTCTCTGTGTGGCTTTGACTAGAGCAGCCAGGATGATTTGTTTGTTTCTGTATTGTTGGAATTGGAAAGATTTCCTGTAACTCAGAGGTAGAGGGGCAAGAACAAAAAAAACTCCAACAAATCAGTGCCCAAAATTTCTTTGATTATATGCTTGGTTTTGAAAACAGTGATTTTAGTTGACACACTTCTGTTTTTCTCTCGAAGATCACAAAGGGTGTGATAGTCCATTTGGTTTCTTGAAGCTGGGTAGGTTGTCTTCTTTTCCATGGCTTTGCTCTTACAAAGAAGTTGTCTGGCATGAGTAGAATAAAATATTCATTCTTAACTAAATTCTTACTTAGAGTTTGGGCTACACAATACCATATTCTTGATCATATGTGATTATGTGCTTGCTTTATGATTATGTATTAACAGTGATGTGTGTTAATTTCTTGAACTTCAACAGGAGAATTTGGAATTTTGAGACGCTCTTATTTTTCTTTTTGTTCACTTTTCCTTGTAGCACCCTGCCCTTGTAATATCCCACAGGGACAAGTTAAAAATGTCAAATGAATTCCCCTCTTGCTGCTAACATATCATGAGGCATATAATTTCATTCCAGGTGCTGTTTAAAATCTGACAGAGATAGATTTAAGTTGGTGGTACAGTATAATAACAACAGAACTAGACAGATGTTTTACAAATAAAGTGAAAAACGTTTCAGAGGCTGCTCTGAATGTCATCAAGGTTTTGCCTGTTTGCAGTTTCCCTTAGTGTACTCCCTTGCTATCTTTCTACTGTTCATTTAAAAATTTCCAAGTTTACCTAAAATGAGACTCAGTCACACAAGGCATGTCGGTGAGACTGTCCCCAGAATCCACAGGCCGTGAAATACAGACTGTGCACGTAACTCACTGGCAGAGCTGTGCTGTGGACTGCTGATACTGTAAGATCTGTGCACTTTGCTTTCACAGCACCTCGAATGCAGCCCATGCTGATGTGTCCTTTATGTCCATCTTCTGGCATTAATGATTTGGCTGGCACTGGTATTGATGAGTGGACCATTAAAGTGAATTATTAATATAGATTGAGCACAGCTAAAGGAAATGTTTTAATAAATTTGCAATTAAGTATTACATGTCAGTTTTGTCACACTTTCACCAAATAAATGTTACGCTTCAACGTTCTGTTATGGTCTACTATGAGTTCCAATATTTTTGCAAACAATCCAGAAAAAATGTCTGCTTCAGATGTTAAGTCTCGTTTTATGTAAGCAATGATACTGAAATGCTTAAAAGTAGGTAGAATCTGAACAAAATAAGCAAGAGCTTTTTTTTAAAATTAAACATTTCTAAAATTGAAAATGCTTTGTTACGGCTTTAATGTGAAAGATTTGCTTTAAAATTTACTTATGATACAAGAAATCTGTGAATAGAGACAGTGTAAGTACAAAGAGAATATTTGATTGTGAGCACAGACCTGTGACCTTCAGCAAGAGCTGAAAATGGTTTGTTGTTCTCTGCCTCAGATGGGGCTCCCGTGCGACACCTCAGTCTGGGTGGGACCCCTTCCACTGCTTTGCTGGGTAATATTTCCACCAATATTTATACCAAAGAAAGCAAGTGTAAACATAAACAGTTTATTCAGATATTGTATGTCTGAAAAGTAATTATTTATCAAAAAAATATTCAACTCTTTCTGTCTAATAAGGTGATACCAAGAGTTCGGAAAGGAGTTATTTTGTTGTGACTTGCTCTAGGCAGCACACTGGCCTTGGGTGCCAATTAAAATTCCCTGGTAGAAGGCAGGGACTGAAACCAATTCGGTGGTGTGTGGCAGGTCACCATAGAGTGAAATACTGAGTTAAGAGTGTTATCAGCTCCTTTCTCACTCATTTGGGTTTGAGGGTTTATCACTGAAACATTTTCCCCTCTGAGATGTTTTTCTGCCTTTTTCCAAAGAAAAAGGCATTTCCCCTTCCCCTCCTTGCCCCCAAATCTTGCTTTAGGTTTAATTGTAAATTTTACTGCTAGGGTACTCCAGCCATTTTAACACTCTCAACTTCAATCTTATTGTGTCACAGCAGCACCAAATTATTTTGTCAGTTTGTATTTTAATGAGAGCTAGGATCTGGTTGAAATTTGAATTAGCTGCTGTAGTTCATGGCATTCAATTTTCCTAGTCCCCACCCCATCAAAATATGCACCAAGCTGCTTCTTTCAGACTTGCACTTTACTACTTAGAGCATTTATATGAATAGCAATGTAGCTATTTCAGGGATGAACAGAATTTATAACTTCTGTGGAGGAGGGTGCTTTATCACTCATTTTAAATTCACTTATGGACATCAGCACCATGAAGTGCTTTCTGTCCTCTACTGTGAAACAAAGTGAAACTAGTAGCCACCTGATCTGATTGAACAGCTCATTTTTCTTTCTTCCATGCCCTTACTACCACTACTGTATTTCTCCCACCCTATTCCGATTTTGCTTATTCTGTTACTTTTTCTTTGTCTGTGTTCTCTGCCCTAGAGCCTCGAGCTACCCTGCAGAGCTGGTTCAAAAGCTGTCAATTCAGCAAAGCAAAAAAGCACAAGGCAAGCTAGATCCAATTGTTAATTACAGGATGAGTTGTCAGGATTTGTGAACTCCTGCAGATGATGAAAGAGAAAATTATACTTAAAATCCAGGTGGAAGCTAGAATGTTCCAAGAAAATGTTCTGTATTTAAGAAACAGGAATCCAGAAATAGATACCAAAACAAGTTGGGAGACCCCATGTTCCACATTTTTCTTTGTCTCCTTTATTCTCTCAGTCTAAAAGCCCAGCCCTATAGAGTAAGCTAATGGTTATCTATACACACAGGATTTCTTTCTGAATCACTGGACATGCACAAACAATGGGGTTTTTCAAATATCCAAAATGCATTTTTTTTCCTCTGAAGTTTATTTCATGAACATTGATGATATTACATTGTTAAGAGCACATTTATAAAAAAAGGTAAATGTATTATAATATTGAATGCTTACTACATTTAATACTAAATTTTGTGAACCATCTTAGGTATGATTTGTAGAATGAACTGTATCAGTACAATATAAAATTATTCGTTTTATAAATAAATCAATCAGTCTTTTTTTTTTTTTGCATGTAATGGTTGGAAAATTTTGTTTGTGTTGGTGGTTTTGTTTTAGTATTTGGGAAATTTAAAGGTGTTTCACAGGCTCAAAAGGTATTTGTCTATTTCACAGTAATAAAATATGAGGAATCTTCTCACTGAGTGGTTACTGGTAAATCACAGTATCCTTTACATAGAAATCTGCTTTCTTCTGAGGCATTTTTCTAATCTTTGATAATGTCTTTCCTGCGGGATAATATGTTGCTACTTCAGTAGTTCCACAGAAATATAAGCCATGGCAAATAGAGCTCTGTGATTATTTTATGTGCTTGTGGGTTAGCTTATAGCAGTGCAATCCATTCTGAGGAAAGGACAGTGTGTAACTGTAAACTGAGACCGAATTAATCCACAGGTCTTTTGTGTTGTGCTTTATTTTCTGAATAAAGACTGAAACAAGTGAAAAACAGATTGTTTTCATCATAACTGTGAAATAGATTTGCTCTGTGATCAAAACCTCTTTAGTCTGATTTTTTCTTTTCCATTTTGCGTTGGATGAGGCAGAGAAGAAACAGCTGTGGCCTGTTTGGGATAGGGGTCCCAGCCACGTGCCAGCTGTGCACACAGAGCCACGCAGAGCCACCACTGTGTCTGCACTGCAAACAAAAATGTGTGTGGAAGCTGGGGAGAAAGGAATCACGGGCATTCTGAACACATGCAGATGCCCAGTAATGTTGCAGTTACAGGGCTTTTGTGGGTTGCCCTGCTGTGTGGAGCCAAGGCCAGCCTCCCAGCCAATTCAGACTCCCACAGTGCTGTGTCAGGCTTGCCCTTTGGGCTGGGAAGGTGGCAACCTGTGTTACACTGTATAGAGCAGCTGTAATAGACTGCTTTAAAACATCTGTCACAGCATTCTTATTTAAAAAAAAAAATTTAGCTGTGTGTAAGACTCATGATTCAATGGAAGTCTCTTTTTTGTGTACTGTACACTTTGCAATTTGCAAAAGAAGCTTCCTATTAAGTAACTGTGAAGAGCATGCCATTAACAAAAATGAAACTTATCATTAAGTGAATGCCTAAACCTTTTTTTCTCTGAGTCTCTGTGACTGGGTGTAAAGGCACAGTGCTACCTTTCAAAAGTTGCAGTGTCTCTTAGTAAAGAGTAAACTGATTTGCTGTGCTGCTTTTGGCTGAAACAGAGTTAATTTTCTTCATAGTAGCTGGTGTGGGGCTGTGGTTTGCAGTTATGCTGGAAACAGTTGGATAATGCAGCGATATTTTGGTTATTGCTGAGCAGGGATTACACAGTCAAGGCCTTTTCTGCTCCTCACCCCACCCTGTGAAGAAGCCTGGAAGTGCAAAAGGAGCTGGGAGGGGACACAGCAGGGACAGCTGACCCCAACTGACCCGAGGGATATCGCACACCACGTGGCTTCATGCTCCGTGTATAAACTGTGGGGAAGGTTTGTGGGGAGCATGGGCTGCTGCCTGGGCACTGGCTGGACATCAGTCAGCCAGTGCTGAGCAATTTCTCTTTGCATCACTTGTCTTTCACGGATTTTATTTCTGGTTTTGTACTTTTTCCTTTTCATTACAATTTATTGTTTGCTTTTTTTTTTTTTTTGGGGGGGTGGGCTTTTTAAATTACTGTTTCTATTATGAAACTTATCTTATCTCAACCCATGAGTTTTCTTGCTTTTACCCTTCTAATTCTGTCCTCCACCCTGCCAGGGCAGCGAGTGAGCAGCTGTGAGAGGCTTAGTTCCTGGCTGGGGATAAACCACGACACTTGGAATTACTAATTCTACCTTAGATTTGTAATACTTGATTCTTTGACTGTAGGCAAATTGTATTTTCAAACCAGTCTCTAACTGAGGTAATTAGAATAATTAGAGTTCACTGAACTACAACTGCAATTTTATGTGAGGATACAGTTGTAAAAATTTCTCTAGAATAATTTTAATAATGACCATTTGACACCTATATAAAACTTCCCTTCTTATCAAGAAAGAAGTAAAATAGACTGAGGTGAAGAAGGTACTTTCACCAAATAAATCAATCTAACTGAAGCATTAAATCAATGACAATTAAGCTACTAAGTGTTAATTCATTACCTGTGGTTGTATTTAAGTTTGTGAAAATGTGTTTGTGACTGTACATTTGCAATTACAGACTAAAACTGAGGAACTACCTTTATAAAAAGAAAAATACATTGTTTCTTAAAATTCTGCCTGCTGTACAGAATTTCCTAATTTTGTCCATGGCAGCTGAGAAATGAACATCTCCTTCAGAAAGGAACAATGTTCAGCAAATGACCTTCATCATTAGTCATCCATATCTGTTTGGCACTGCCGATTGCCAAAAGAGAAATAATTTCCTGAGTGAAAAAATGAGTAAAATGAGATTAACATTTGCCCCTTCACAAGTCACTTAATGTGAGCTGCCCCCTCCACAAACCGAAAAGTGTCTGGGAACCCAGGGAACATTTGATTCCAGGAAAGTTGGAGCTGCTGTGCTGTAAAGTTCCTATCTGGAATTTAGTCCTGGTTTCCAAATGAGCATCAGCAACAATAGTCTTCTGAAGATCACAGTGACAAGCCCTGCAAAATGCTTTTTGAAAAGGGAATATGTGCTGCTAAGAGTTATCATCTGGTTTCAGTGCAAACTGTCACTTCCAGATTTTCTTTCCCTTGATTTCGTAAGGCACAGCAGATCTGACACCTTCAGAATCAGGGGAGGAGTGATACTACTGAAGCCTTAGAACTCTTTACCAGTGGCAGCAAAATCTTACAAATTTAGAACAAATGGCTCTAATGCTTTGTGAGGTGATATTAAAAGGCTTTTCCTTATTCTTCAGAGTAAAACAGAAACAATAACTGTACAAGACACAGAAATAACATAGGATGCTTTCTGACAAGTCAGCACAAGGAGCTGGGTTTCCTTGCTGCCTTCTAGGCATTTTTAGAATGTATGGAAGTATGAGAGGAATAAGTTATTTTTATAGTTTTTTACCTGTGGGAGACTGAATCCTGCAAGGTCACAAGGTAAAAGATTGTTGGAAAGTAATTAATGGCTTTAAAAATTATTTTGACTCCTGGTCAAAAATTAGAGAAATCTATTTCCTCTAAATTTCGTGATATGTAGTAAAAAACCCAAAACAAAATATCCTGATATTTAGAGGAGAAGTTTTTGTTTGTTTGTTTTTTAATGAGTAAATGTTTTGTTTCTTTTTTTCTTTAGGGACCATGTCCTGCACTGTGGTTTTCAATATTAGGTCACAGTACTTCTCTTTGTTTAAAATTCCTATGCCATTCATAGAGGTTTTTTTAGTGCCTTTTGTTACAATAGATTTGATCCAAAACTTATTGGAATTAAGGAATTACTTTTCATTGACCTAATTTGTTTAACTACAGAGTCAGAATTACTTAGGCTAGAAGTCAAAGTAATGAATGGGACTAAATCTTCTTCAATTCTTTTGAACGTTGCTGAATTCTACAGTGTAGGAATTTTAAATGGCTTGTTGTCTTTACAGTAAAGTTCATGTTTTATGCCTTTATCTGGCTGGAATTGTGATTTTTGTCCAATAAATCACTTTTACTAAAAATATTTTTAGCTTGAACCAACTTGGAATACAAATAAAAATGTCCATTTATCTGTTTGAAAATTAGGGGAAATGGCCTTTACTTGATTAAATGGCTTGATAAGCACATATATATAAGGGAGCACGTGTGGATCTGTGTATGACCTTCAGATTTCTGGTTTCAGAGCTCCAGTATGTCTGTAGATTATGCCCAGCCCCAAAATCTTCCATTCATTCACCTTCATGTAGATGGTAGAAGACACGAGGTAAAAGGAAGTATAACTGTGCAAGATAAACAACCTTTTATTTTTTGAAACTGGGGCCCCAAAATGCCACTGAGTAACACAAAACTCAGCTGAAACCCTCCTGAACTGTCAGCCCTGCTGGGCCCCATCACAGCTGTGATGCATCTGGTGCCAGCCTTTCCACTCCAGCCCAGCTGAGTACACACTGCAAGGTGAAAAAGCCCAAAGTTTGCCCAGGTAAGAAATATGTAGAACTGCTTCCTATTTTATGCCTTTAGAGTAAAGATGAAATGGGGCAGAAAAGACAGATACTCTACCACAACCTGAAAGCAAAACAGTGGGATGTGATCCAGAGGAAACTGGCGTATGAAACGTGGTTTCATTTATTCCAATTTCTGATCCATGTCTTACTTTGTTTCCCCTTACTTGCAACCCTATCAAAGCTTCAACGTAGGTAATAGAATGGAAATGTAATGCTGAATTTCCATCTGCTGTCTGTGCACTGTTAGTCATGGTTAGAAACAGCTGCAGCTGTGCAAGGTGTGAGTGGTTACTCTGCCCACACAGCCCAACGTGACCAGCACAGATGACAGAGCCTGACACGACAGTTCAGCTGCCAGACCCTTGGTTTCATTTACACCACGTAATTAATTTTGGTTAATGCAGCTACTGATTTGCATGTATTATGCAGGCTCTGTATAAAGTCAGGGCCTCTCTATTGCCTGAAGTAGGCTCCTTGTGCATGTAGCTGCACTTTGCACTGAAAGGGAAAGCAGCAGCAAGAGGGATGATCCATCGGGACAAGGCTGGGAAGCCTCGGTGTTGCTCTTGGCACAGAAAGGTGACTCCAGCCTCACTGACTTTGCAGAAGTATTTCTAGCCTGACTGGAGTCTCGGTCAGCAGCACACTGGGGCTGCTGAACTGTTCTACAGAGTGCAGGGGACATGAGTGAACATTTTAGTGATGAAAACATCAACCTTTTCTTTTCCTTACCTACTCATGATAGAACAAGGTGTCTGTGCTTCATTTCCCAGTTACAAGGCAGAGGTTCAACACCCAACTCATCCTTTCCTTTATCTTTACCTTTTTCTTTCATGACTTGGACTGCCCTTTGGGATATGCAGATGCTGGAAGAAAAATCAATGATACAGATCACCGGTGTTCTACTTAAAACCTATATTTGTCTTTGTAAGATCTGCTGACTTCTGATTTTGTGATGCTTTCAGAATCTTCCTTTTCTCTCTGCAGCTGTACCAAATCAATGGTGAAATGGGCAGGGTGTGGGTTTATAGTCCTATTGACTTTGTTCTTTTACAAGACATCTTTACTCTGAATGCAAACTCTTGTTCCTACAATATAATTTGGATCATGAAATCCTTTTAATTTTTTTCTTGTTCTTGAGCCAGCAGTCCTTTTCTTGGGTATTCTCTTTGAAGGTTTTCCTGAATGGAAAGTCACAGACTCTCAGAGGGAGGCTCATTTTAAAGGTAATGCAAAGCAAGTGGGATGCTGGCTTTGCCAGTAAGTAACCTCAGAAAAATATATTCTTTAGGTTTGCCGCTGAGCTAAAAAGGAATAATATTACCTTTACAGGTGAACTCAGCTCTCCAGCACTGAGAAATTTCATCTTTCTAGCTGAGAAAGTTATTCTGAAGGATTTGTAGTCATATTTTTTCTTATTCTGATAACATATATTTTCTATTTTCTTACTTCATTAATTTATTCCAATTTATCCCCTCCTAAGGCACTTTTTATAATCTTCTCCTAATATATATTTACGTGCTGCAGGCCTTTATGGATGGCTGTCTAGTCACAGTTTTGCTGTCATATGAACGAACAATCTTTTTTCAGTCAAGACCTTAATCAGCCTCTCCATAATTTTCTTTGTTTTATTATCCAAGTCCACTTTGTCCTTTTTTCAGTGGTGTGCAAAGATTACAAAACAGTCTTAAGAATTGTAGGCTCACACAAGCTGCAGATTCTTTTCTTCATGGATACTGACTGGTTCTGAACAGTGTCCTGGGTGTTGCTCAAGTGGCAAAGAGACATTCAAATTTGAAAGTAAGTTTGAGATTCCGTACTGATCCTCTCCATGGTACATGAACACACGTAGAAATATTTTATAAACATATAAAATTATATACTGTTAAAATAAGGTAAATCCTAGAGGTGTGAAAATGCTGACCTGCTCACTCACAACATAATTATAAAAAGATGTTTCTAGCCATTGATGTAGTCTCTAACTCTTCTCTCTACGTCTAGGTAAAAGTTTTTGCTTGTAAATGTACTCAATAGATACTACTCTGCTTTTAGAAAAGACAGCTATCATGCTTATGCATGGCGTAGGACCAGCTGAAACATAAACACCATTCTCTGACATTACTTCTGAGTTAAGAGTTATGTTTAACTGAACTTCAATTCACTCAACACAAAATTGCAAAATGAGAGATTTACAGATTTCATCTTGCTCAAATGTTAGAAATCATTAGATAGCTCAATACTGTCATGTAGGATGAAAATATTTCTTAACAAAAGCAAAAATTCATCAGAATAACAATATAAAACCTGATTTATCAGTTTGACATCTGCCCCATGTTTTGCTTTATGAAGCACTTAATTAGATCTGCTATTGCTGTAAATCTTCCTTGTAACAATATGTGTAATTTGTTCAAAGTAGTTCCCAAATTTATTAATGCCTCCTGTTCAGCTGCCTCTCTGTATCAGTCATAGTGGAGAAATCCATGACTTTGTCTAAAGTAATTATTTAGTTTAAAATCAATTTCACTGAACAAGTTGGGGATATAATTGCAAAGAGAAATACTTATAAATGATCTGTCAGGAGAGGACTTGGAGCAGTGTTATACAAATCCCAGAAATGAAGAAGCAGCCTCCTTAGCCCCAGCCAGTTCTGCCCTCAGTTTCCTGACTCTGGTCTGACACAATAATTGATTGATGTTGATTGCATTTCAAATTGAGAAAGGAAATTTAATTGAAGGAATGGTAAAACCTGTCCAAATGGACAGTTAGGATTGTGGTAGATGACTATCCTAAATGAAGGGCTCTAAAGATGCATTTTCATAAGCAACTTGTGATCTCTTGGTATATGAAAGGATTTATAAACAGCAGTGTTGGTGTGTTGAATCACTTTATTTCTAACATTAATCAGTGAGAAAAATCCAGTAAAATTAATTGTCTTGACCTTTCTTCTTGCTCCTAAAATTTCTTCTTGACACATTTTACAATTAAGACTGTCTTCAACACTTCTTTATTGAGGTTGTTTCAAGGTCTCTATACCTATGAGCCATAAATTATTAGTGCATTAATTTTGATTCTAAACATTGTGAGACAATTTTGTTTGGACCATATGTGAGTTCCCTCCTATTTTTGGTGTATTTTGTGCCTAATTACATTGCAATGATACTGTCCGAAATAAACTAAGTGTCCCGTAGATCTTTTGAGCAAAAGACAAAAGGAAGTTATATATATATATATATAAAGTCCGTTATACTCTTTTGGTTTAATTGCTGCCTGAAGAGCTTGCTTGGTGTTGGAAATGTACTTGCCTTGCAGTATCCTTGTGTCTAATAAACCCCTACTCTGTGGTTCAGAAAATATAGAAAGCTTAAATATGTAGAGGGTGTGGAAAGAGTGCTTTCACTAGTTTTTATACAGAAAATCTGAATAAAACTGAGAATTCTTAGTTAGCTACGAGCTTGGAAGAAGGCTTCACATGCCCTGCAAATAGCATCTTTTCTAATATTTTATTGATGAGAAGCAATAGGTTGCTACACCCACCAACCTTCAGAAAAATGTAATTACATAAATAAAAGCAACTTAACTAAGATGAAATACCAGCTTTATTTGGATGTTTAGAACTGCCAATATTGTGAGATTTATGCTATGAAAGCTTTTAAAAAGCCGTATATTTTCCATTAAATTTTATAAGGACCGAAGCTTTGTTTAAAAAGCTTTGGTGACTATCTTTGTCTCATCCTCACTTTACCTCTCTGTTACCTGCCCAACCCCACTCCTAAAAGACTAACTTGATGACATTCTCAGGAAATAACAGGGAAAAAAGCAGATTTTTCTGTTAAAAATGAGAAAATTAGAAGAATTTTATGAAAATATTACCATTTAGCTACAGCAGAAATTCAATAGCAGTGACATTTTCCAAGAGAAAGCATATATTCAAAGAACTTCTCAGGGTTCAGAGGAGGTGATAGCAATGTGCTGGGGGAAAAAATGACTATTTTGTAAAGCTTGATTTTTTTTAATTAATGTAATTTCAAACACTTAGTTCTTTGTCATGGTTCCTGAATTTTCTCTTAGGAAAAGCTGGCATGAAATACTTGCAGACTTTTTTACTGCAGTAGATCTTCTTACCGGAGAAGTGCTAGATTGTCATATTAGCTTAGTGGAAAGGTGCCTACTTGGATTCTAGAAAATTTTATATTGTCATTTATATATTATATATTCATATAAAAATTTAAAAATTTAGACTTTATTTTAGGATTTAACTGCCAATACTAAATATAGCATCATCATATAATAACAGGGTAAAGGTCAAGTTTTTGAAATAACTTGAACATGTGTTGCTCAAATTAAACAAGATTGATTGTGCTCTTCAGGATGAAGCAGAACAAGCAAACCCAGCTTGATGTGTGCTTGGGGACTCTGCTGGTCACTTGCTGCTGAGTTCAGACACAGTGAACTTCTGCATGGAATTTTATTCCTACTGAAAGCTACATTCCCCCCAAAACAGCAAATGTGGTGAATGCTGTCCGTATGCTCCAACATGATTTGATGCTGAAGGGAGAAAAGCCCAAAAAATAGGCTGTGATGAACCTTGTGAGAGCAGATATTCTAATGCAGTGGGGTTTTTTTACAGATCAAGGGTAACATGATAATCACAATTCAGCATCACAGTCAATCTGGTTACCCGTGTAACCTCTCACATCCCCAGTAAACAAAGGAAACAAGATGAATCCTCCTAATAAAGAGCAGATAGTCAACATACAGTCAGGATTTCCAAGAGTGAGTAAGGACTTGAAGTCTTTTGTAGTGGATGAGAAACAAACAGTTATTTATCAAAGAATCAGGTATTTTCCACATCTCTTAGGTTGCATATTGAAAACTAAACAAGCCCCAGTTTGTTACTGGTTAATGAAAACCTTACACTGCTAATACCTTGTAATTTCCTCTCAAACTGCATAATATCCACATGAGCCTATTATGTTAATTTTTTTTTTTTGGTCATGTAATGAATCTGTTAAACTTAATTTGTCATCTAGATCTTTGAAGTACCTTATCAGATCTCTGAGTCAATGTACACCAATTCTTGGACTAGTAAAAAAAAAAAAATACAACACCCCAAACCAAAAAACTTGAACATAACCATTATGCTTTATTGTACTAAAATTCTCTTGGCAAATTTGAGATGTCAAAGGCAGATATTGCCAAATATCCCCTCGAAAATTCTTTGCTAACCGATGCAACTAGAAGTACAAATGTTTATTTATAAAGGAGTGGGGGTTTTGACTATTGTTCTAAATCAGACATTGCCCACTTACTGAAAATTCCCACACTATTAATGGAAGTGTAACATAAGCAGGAAGAGAAGAATTCCAGCCACCTTCCTGCTCTGAGATAATTTTCCTCAAATTCATCATTAGAAAAACTAATATTATGTATTCTGTAGAAGAGAGAAATTTCTGTTGCCTCTAAGGAGCAGTAAATTATGTACATGTCATAATTAGCAGCATTAGGATGTTGCATTATTTATAAGGATAGAAACACTTCCAGCAGCTTGACATCCAGGTGTTATATGTGGTGCTATGTATAAGCAGAGTTATGTAATTGTTAAATCCCCAAGGGAAGGCATGACTCACACTGTCTGAGTCAATCTGGAGGAGTTAATTGCTACAAATATTTGCCCATTAAAGGAAAATGTTAAATCAGGAGATAATTCATAATTAAAATAACATTTTTATATGAAAAATGGCAAAAAACCAGTTAGCAACCCACTGCAAAGATGTCTTGATAAACACACCATAATCATGCGTCCTTTGAAAATCAGCCTTGCATCAGTTAGTGCTTGTAGACTGGAGAGCTGGGTACTAACTCAGGAAGATGCTTTTCATTTCTGTGGATTAATGAGATTTCTAGCAGACCTGGTTAGCTTAAATATTTTACTAACTTGAAATCGATCTGAGAGATGAGTTTTTAATCAAACCCCAGCTGGAGTGGAGAATGGGATACCAGGAAAATCTTGTGTGTGTGTGTGTGTGTGTGTGTGTATACACCCCCAACACACATATAAGTTATTAAAGTTGAGATAGGAATGCAAACAAAGACCTGTTGACATTCACACAATAACAGCATGCTTGCTTATTAATTTTGCTTAACGTAACTGTGTTACCTTTCAGTGTTGGAAAGCAGAGTTCCGTTTTGAAGATGCACTTTCAAATAGGTGTTCCATGAAGTGTAAGTAAATGCTTGTAAAACAAAATGGGAGAATGGTATTTTGCCACAGCTAATACAGGCTGCTCTAAGCCAAGAAATAATTGTTAATTAAAACTTGCTGCTTTGGAGTAAAGAGAAAAGAATATAATCTTTCCAATCAGACTCTTGTGATACCTACAAACATAAAGCTATTTTATAAGTGGAGTCTGTGTTACTAAGATTCTCTCTGCAGCAGTTTAATTATGAGTTGCAAAGTTTAATTTCTGCTTGGAGGAGGTTGGCCCTTTCCGTGTTGCTCAGCAAAATGAACAAGCAAATTCCTTCACTTTTTTTTATATTTAGCCAGGGAGACAGATCAAAGCAGTATTAGAACAAGATTTCCAGGTGTTGTGTAGCATCACCGTCACTTTACTACCAAAAGGGAAAACAGGAGGCAAAAGGAAGGAGAGAGGTTGGGCACAAATGCATTTATTTATCCACAGGACTAATCATACTTTTTATTCATAATACCCTAGACTACAACTTATGTTTTCTAGGGAATGTGGCAGGCAATTTTAAAATCAATAAAAGAACACAAAGACTTCTGCAGCTGAAACTACAGCCATACCTTGGGTTACTGCTGTAGGCAAGCAATATTCTGTCTAAAGAGCCTAAGTTATATTTACAACATTTCACACCGCTAGCATAGTCTTAATATATTTTTTGTCGTTCCTGAGCTATTTAAGCTTCTGTGTTAGGGAGTTCCTCTGTGTTCTATTATTTCAAGACTATTTGCATCCAGGATTCATCAGTGCAGTGATAGTTATGGTTGGCACTGGGAGGTATTACACTGGGAACAAATGTGCTCAGCTTAACCTCATTTTAGCCAAAATGTTTACCTGTAATAACCCACCTGACCTTTACAGCAGCCTCTTGAACTTTTGCACAGTCAAACCTGAGGAGTGAGTTTAATTCTTAGTGGTTGCAGTATCCTGGAGCTTCATTCTCTTTATTAATTCTGCAAGGCTGAATTCTCACAATGGTTTTGGGAGCACTCTGTACGGAACAAAATTGGATGGCATCACTTTTACAGCTGTAAAATCAACAGTTCAGTTGACTCTCTCAAATGAAATCAGAATCTGACATTTTTTCCTTCCAAATGCTGGCCTTTTAGCTGAAGTATCTCATCTCTTTACTACCACAGCAGTAAAAGAGTTCAGCTTGTTTTGTTTACCAAAATGCAGAAATAAGTAGATTGGAGGGGAGCATCAAAGGATATCTGTCTGCAGATATATGAACTCCTGAGAGTTTAACAGAGAGAAGAAACCACTTTGAAACAGGCATTTTCAAGGGTGGCAGAACCAAATAAAGTTTATTAATTGTGGCTGTTAGGCTGCATTTCTAGTGACTGCTGTCACCTGCCAAAGCTGTGCTTTGTCCTTTCCAACGCTGCTGCTTGTGTTGGGCGGCTGAGATTTTATTTAGGACCACCAGTTTTTTGCTCTCTGTGTTTGGACAGATAATTGGTATGTGCCATTTCTGAGCTCAGAAATCAGAATACACCATTCTTTCAGTTTTATGTAGTGGAGCGAGGTGGAAATAATAGAGCACCTGTAATGTTTCTTTGGATCTTGAGCCACTGACCTAGATTATGTGACTGAAGTAGACAAAAATGTTCCATTTCTTGCCAGAGAGCCCATAGTGCATGACATATCAGGTTAGCTGGTTCACTGAAATGAAAAAGTCTTGAAGAAAAAAAAAGGGGAGAAGTCTGGCAATGAAACGCCAATTAACAAAGGTTTTAGTACTGAAAAAAAAAAAAAGGAAGTATAAGTTGAGCAATTTAAGTTTTTCCTTTCAAAAATATCTATTGATACTTATTAGGATTGTTCAGAAGATCCATTTATACCATGTATATGCTTAAAATATAGAAATACCTTTGCATTACTTATATATTTTCAGATTATGATCTCTACACATGATTTCTTGTAATGTGTTTTTTTATACTGAATTATTTGACTTTTATGTCCCTTTGGTCATTCTGTATCTCCCACTTCTCTAAAGTATATTTTTCTACTTTTGTTGAATCTGGCAAAGTTTTTCACAGGCTCCATTAAAATACAGCTGAACTTTGCAGGTGGCTGAGGCTTAAAGACTCCAATAAGATTGTTGAAAAAATCTTGCCTGGTTGCCAGATTTTACATCTAAATTCATTACTGTTGTGATATGACTTATTTAGAAACAATCTGTCCGGTCATGAACTGGCCTATAAATACCAGTGATGCCCTGGAAAGCCCTTGATATAACAAAACTGCTGTTTTCTACCCTCTTAGGTGAATATGTCTGGGAGAAATCGTTCTAAAGTCTTTGCATTTTTTCAAAGTTCACACAGAAAACATACATGTCACTAAAATATCAAGCTGTGCATTTCTTCGTGCCCATGCACTGGCTGCATTTCACTGTCTGTGCTTGTTATTAAGGTGTCATAGTCCGTGAGGCAATTAATCAGGTGCTGAAAAGCAGGTAGAGTTGATGCAGCAAAATGAGAATAGAAAGGTGTGCACACGGGCAGTGATGGGCAGGTTTTCCTTGTGGAAAAACACTTTGAAATAAAACACTCTCCAAGGATTCCTGATTGCCTTCCTAGAAATGGAAATGAAGATGTGAAAGCTGCTGGGCTGCACTCTGTACAAGGTGCATTCATGGGAAAAATGGGATGTCTAGCGAGAAATGAAGTACGCTTATAATTGCCAGGCTATTAGTCTAGCAAAAAGCAAACTGCCTCCTGACTCTTGTGATTGACTTGTGTCTGGGGGAGCAGAGGGCTCTGCTCTGGGTGTTTATCTACGGTAATGAGCAGTGCAATTAGTCCTCTGGGTTGGCTGAAGTCCTGCTGTCTTCTCAGCAGCTGGCAAACACAGTGAAATCAATCTTGCATCTTTCACAACTTCTGGATTCAATTTAGGAAATAAATACAAAAATGATCAGCATTTTTCTAGCAGATGAAGACTGGAATATACTGTTATTGTTAAGCAACTTGAATAAAAAACAAGGGGAAAGACAGGGTGAATACATCACAAATTTATGCATGCCACTGTTTGCTCAGCATCAAATGCAGAGTTAGCCTGAGGGTTCTATTTGTTCATCCTTTTTTGATCTTCAGTGCAGAAGGGCTTCCTCCGAGAGATCCCTGTGCCTGTTTCATTTTGGTTCTAAATATACCTTTTTCAATTCACAGTCTGGTTGTGGAGTTTGCAGCACTCTGAGTCTTATCTTGGCCCCTACTAATTTTGGAGTTTCATGGGAGAGTAACTCTCTGAGTGATGGGCCTATGAAGCTGCTGCATTTTGGTAGCCCCGAGGGGTAGGCTGGGAAGTCGGGTTTTCATCTCTCTGCACTACCATTATCTTGTTTTGCAGGACTATTTGCTGCCTCTATCATGGGGACATTGATATCTACCAAATCTTCTGGCCCAGGCTGGAGTTCACTATAAAGACTATTTCATGAGACCAGGCATGGATTTGGTGTATTGGCAGTCAGAGTAATCCAACTTGTTAACTTCCTCATTTTCTACTGTGGTATTTCCCAGTTTCTGCCACACCACCTCCATACTGGCACTGAGTAGTGCTGCACCCTTGGGACTGCCTGCCAGGGCCTCCTTCCTGTATCATATCTCAGGCTGTTGCTGTAAATTTTTGTTCCAGGAATTGTTGCTCTGTGCTCTGGCTAATTCTTGTCAAGGTCAAACATCTTATTGCCTAATTTAGGGTGTATAGAATAGCTATAGAATTGGTCTGAGGGAAGAAATACTGTAACTGGTGTTTTTGTCACCCAGACCTCGTCTGTCTCTTCTGATGCCGTGTCTTTGTATTGCCCTTCTGTTGTCTGACCACATTATGTTCCATCTTCTAGCAGGGGGATGTGATTTTATTTTTCCAGTCAGGCAAAACTTTACTGAGTATAGTACATTTATCTAAATAGAAATGAAAATCCATAAGTCCTGTGTGGCTTTAAAAAGTTGACTATGCAGCCTAGTTTTCTCAAATTAGTCTGCCTGAAACTGCTTTCACACCACATCCTTTATGTGGATTAGAGATTATTGATGGTTTTTTTCTTGTGTGCAGTACATGTAATGTGATATCCTGTCGATAAGATTTAGGTGGTCTTTGTGGAATATACCCTTTTATGCCCTTGAGCTTTATCAAGTTTCTTCTCTGGAGTATCTAGCGTGACAGGCAATTCAAGTGACTCACGCAGTTTGTGCCTCAGTTTCCTGTACTGCTGTTTTTAATTGCACTGTCAGTAGTACAGGCTGTACTTTGAAATTTTCCAATTTTTGGTTCTCTTGCTCTGTTCACCTGGGTGTGTCTAAACAGTAACACCTGGGTCACGACCACAGATGTTCCTTCCCAAGTCAACAGATTTTTCAGCTGTACTTAGTGATGTTGTGTTTTCTAAATAGCCCGATTCACTCCTAAGGCAAACAGGACATTCTGCAGGGAAGCATGAGAAGTTTTTTAGCGAGGTTAAATAATGCTGTTTGTCCTTGCTGCCTCATTTGCATCCACAGTAGCAGCGCTTTTGTCATGGCTGCAGCAAAGGAGCAAATACAAAGCAATCCTGTCACGTTATTTCCGGCAATGCCAACACGCCAGGAAGTCATTGTGCCAGGTACTGCCTTTGCAGGAATGTCACCATGAGGGAAAGGACCAAGAGTTCCTTGGTGGTGCAGAATACCAATGTTTTCCCCTGTCCCAGTTACGGCCTTATGGGACAGTATTTTAAATTACTTAAGTAATTGTTAATTCAGTTGCTAGGAGATGGAATGTGTTAGATCATTCCAAGAAATCTTTTTAATTAAATCCAAAGAGACTATGGAATAACACTTATGTTACCTGTGACTTTTTATCAAGGGGAATTGGCAAAAATTTAAACTAGTCCTGTATGATCAGTGAAAAGCCCCAGTTCCTGTTAAAGGCCGTTGGTGTTAAGAAGGTTCCAGAATAAACAGTGTTAGTGTTACAGGCCTGTTTACATTGAGCAATTTATTCTGCTTTTGGCTTAAGCCAGAATACACTTACTACTTAATTTTACAGTGGAGCTTACTGCCTTTGTAAAATGTTTTTGTATTTAGTTGTGGACCAAAGGTAGTAAAGATGCAGTTGAAACTGGTTGTTCCTTTGTTAGCTTTGTGTTGCCTGGGGACTTCATCAGCTGAGAGCAAAGCACTTTATGAAAAACTCTGGCTCCACTGACCTCAGTGAGGAAGGAGTTTTATCCCCTGCCTTTAGAGGAAGTCTCTCTTTGATGAGTGTGAGGAACAAGGATCAAATCCAAGACCAACCAGAATGAGTAGTTTTCTATGCTCTCTCTGTTAGACAAATAGAAACTTTTTGTTTCTCTCTAGACTGTCAGTTTGGCACCAGTTAGAGTCTAGAATTAATCTTAATTAAACAGTGTAAATTTAGGGAGCGCCACTGAGATCAGTTAAGTAACTGTGAAAGAAATGTGAGTCAAACCTTAGATTTTGACTAAATTTTAATACGGGTTTACATTTCTTAAAATTTTTAATTAACAGCAATTCTCAGACTTCTCCAAGAAACATTTTAAACCAAGAAAAGACAGTGTTATGGTAGAATTGAACCTGAATCATGCTGTAAAGGATGAAAATGTACAAGATTCCCCATTTTTAAAAGAAGATTTGAACAGTAATATTGTGCAATTAGCTTGTATTTGTTTCAGTATTTATGGCTCCAAACTGAACTTCAGTGACTTCTATTGAAAGATTAGTTCTGTCAAATGCATGTTGAATTAGATTTCTTTTGGTATTTCAAAAAGATCATTGTCTTTAGGGTATAGATGCTAGTGCTATTTATCAATCTATTCAATAAATTTCTATATTTTTGGAATCAAGCCTGAGAGTTTAACCTTAGCTATCAAAATCCTTTGTAATATCTGTGATTTGTCCTAAGGTACAGCATTAGGGGGTGATTGTTCAGGCTTCTTTGTTGTTGTGCCACCAACTTTTCCTTTTTGAAATGGATAGATCTTTCAAGACTGGAAAAAGTGGTTTCTGTTTCCATGCAGATTATTTACCTCAGCTGTGAGCCCAAAGTGCAAGCAAAGAAAGTTTCTAGTTTTGAACTGGAAGAATTGCCTATTCTCAGTTGTATGAATATGTGTAACAACTGCTCTTTTGCTTAGCACTCTGGGGGAGAAGATACCAAGTTCTGATTTTGCTTTATATATAAAGTCTGGACATTGATGATTAAATAGATTAGGTAAAATACCCGTTTAATTATACACTGTACATATGCACAGCATCAGTATGTTATTCCCGTGTGAATGAAATAGCTCTTTCAGTCTAATGTTTTGGGTTTAATTAATGTAGTTGTATTGGTATGTCTTCTTTCAGCTATGACATAAGGCTGCTGTACAAATGTTACTGTTTGATATGTGATACTCCTACAAGTACTAGTAAGATTGCTCCTTATTGTAGGCACTGAATAGTAATTATGATAAGTGCTGTGAGGAGTATTAAATGGTGCAAAATACTCTAATGAGGGTAAGGCTGCGCCCAGAATACAGAGCAAGGTTTCCTTCCTCTGGAGCCAGACAGGGCCTGGAAAAATCCTGCTGGAGGGCAGTGAGGGATGGGCAAGAGAGCACTTGCCTTTGGCTCATCTCGGGGAAGGGCTGAAGGCAGCAGGACCTCTCAGACAGCCTGTCCACGCCTCCTCCCCCGCAGGGGTGCCAGGGCTGGGGGCGATGCTGCCTCACTCCCTGCTCTGACATTTGCCTGCACTGTGAAACGAGCCTTATCTCAGTTCTGCAGCTGATTGAATGCCCCGTGAAGTCATTGATCTGGTTCTTTTGAATTCAGTGGACACCAGATTGGGATCATAAAGAGAGAAGATGAAATAATGAAAAAATAGTCTGATATACATTAGAATCTTCAGCCTCTGGATTATTAAGAACTGGATGAGTCAGTGGGGAAACTCCATTGGACTCAGTGCACATTATTTCTCATCTTGCTTGAAAGACAGAACCAATTTGCTACCTATAAATTCAACATTTGACATTATGAAATCCGGTTAGTTGACTAGATTTAAAAGCAGGTTTGGATGTAAATCTCTTTTTTTTAAGTCTGTTGTTGTGACTAGGTCAAGTATTTCAAATTTTGTTTCAGTCTTTGCATCTGCAAAATGAGGAAGTACTTTGTTCTTGAGCATGTTCTTGTTGTGGTTACCTAAGAAACTGTTATAGGGTTGGAAGCCTGGACCCTTTTCTAAGTGACAGGGACCTCCAGGAGTATGCAGTCAGCAGCTTTCACAGAGCCAGTGATCAGCCTGAGCAGTCCATCATTGCAGAGGAGAACATACTGATGAGGAAACAAGGACAGGTAAAATGAGAGACTCCATCTGGGGCAAACTGGATACCAAATGAAAATTTTTCCAATTAGACTATTTTAGGTGATAGAAATAAATTAGAAAAGCAAAGAACAGAATTTTCCATGAACCTTAAAATAATTAAAAACTATGGACACTGTCTATGATGGGTATGATAAAAAAAGAAAAAAATATGAAAGGTGTGTTTACAGAATTCACTAGCTGTAAATGTCCAAAATGGAAAATGGCACATGGGCAACTTAAAAATATTTTACTGCAAGTCAGCTCTGCAAACCCTTGAACTAAAAATGGGTTCTTCGGTTGAAAAAAATAATTTTGTCCCCTCTAACAGTGTGGGGAATTGCAAGAAAATGGGTCTCTCCTTAGGGGGGAAAACCCCAAAGTTATTTTATTTAATTGCTAGTCAACAGGAGAAGGAAATTAATGCCCATGGACCAAAAGTATGTTTTTCAATGCATTGGGTTCTTTTTACCAGGTTTGCTGACTTTTTAATATATAGCATAGCAGGAAGTTCACACCTGTTCCTGACCTGAACGTTCTGGTAGAGAAACTGATAGCACACTAAGAGGAGAACTCTGGATTTTTGCCATGATTAGCACACAAACTTTTTCTAAAATGGTTAACAGGCACTTGATTGAAAAGACCTGATTTTTCTTCTTTCCTATGAATGGTTAATGGCCGGTCCTGATGCTGGCTGTTACTTCCTTAGCTTCTAAGCTGATTTTAAAAGACACTCTCCAGCATTTCCTTCACTTGGAGCCCTAATGTGGGTCACAGCTGTTTGTGATAAAGGCACAGCAGACAATAATGGTGTGACAGGATTTTGGAACTATTTAAATGTAATGACTTAAGCTAAAACTGTAAAACTGAACTGCAAAATTGTCTTCATTTTTGTGACTATGTCCTGTGCTTTCTAGGTGAAGAGCTTGCATGACTTCTTGTGTACTGTAGAGTTGCACAAGTAAGATTTGCAATATTTTAGTCTCATATATATAAGGTAATCAAATTCCCTTCCCATTTATAAGCTGTTTTCTAAAAGTGTTTGTGTTTGGAGGTTTACTAAAGCCAATAAAAAGACAGCTTAGTGATGTGTGCTACATAAAGTGTACTTTAATAAGAATGGGAAAAAACAATTAAGTGCTTTCCAGTGGCTGTCACGTAGTCACCTCTCACATTTTTCATTTAGTCTGACATATTTACATATGTACTACAACCTACCAAAAAATGGAAATATAGAATAAATGAAATCAAATGCAAATAAATATTTAATTCTGTTTATATTAGCTGCCTCTGTTAAGTATGGCAGTACCTGAGGTTCCTGGCAAAGGAATGTCTGAGTGAAGAAAGTGAAATTAAATACTTAATGTCAAAAATTACGGATAAATAAGATATTAGTAAGGTGCCTACAGCAATATTTGACTTAGCATTCTGAGAGGAAAATCTGATAATAAATCCCATTAAATGGTGTGGTATATCAGTAGTATATTAGGATAGTTTAATTTGAAATTCTCCTAGCATCAGTTCTTTTAAGTACACGTATTTCTGTATCCTGCAAATAGTTTTCTTTTAGAGCACAAATTGGATTACTCTCTGCTGTTCAAATTAATTGTCATATTACTATCAATAATATTGGATGGATTTTCCATTCCTCTTTCAAACTGAAGACTTTTAATAGTATTTCTGCTTTATTCTCCAGATTGAGTCACACTCTTAAACCTTTGAAGAAATATGAAAATAACATTGATTCCAAGTAGTTAGAAGAAATTGGTTAGTGAGTTGATAAATTTTCAATTATCTTATGTTAGAAGGACTTAAAACTAACTTGATCATATTCTTCATAGAAGAAGAGGAACTTTCAGAATTCCAAAATGCAAGTGTTTTTATTTGTCAGTGGCAAGAAAGGATAAATAAATCCTGCTCCAAATATCTGCCCTCAACAGAGACTCCTAAAGAGAGTCTTCACTGTTTAATGCCCAAAATGCCATTATCTGTGCCTAGCCCCACAGTTCGGTGGGGTAAGGCTGTGTAAGGGGAAGTATCTCTCTGGGGATTTTTGTTGCATGTCTTTTGCATCAAAAGTTCAAAGGATTTTCAGAAGCTGCAAATTGAGCCCCTTGTCTCCCCTTGTGACCAGCTGCCCCGAAGTGGCCACGAAACATGAGTGAGTCTGGAGCTGGATCTTAGAAGCAGTAAGTGTGATCTCTAGCAGCCCCTTCCAAATGATGTTTCATGGTGACTCCAGATACGAACCTGGAGAACACGGTGGTGTATGCAAATGGATTCTGCATGGGCAAATGCTTTCAGTGTAAATGTTACAGCTGTTTTTGTAGAAAAGTATTGTTTTGCCATTGTGACTGCTTGATGACTAACATCAGGATTGTATTAAACAACTGTTAATGCTTTGAGGTTTCTGAGTTTAGATATGTTCATGTGTTGGGGGACTGCTGCATGTTTGCCACCTCTCTGGGATCCATCTGTGTAGATGACACAACCAATCCATTGAATGCTTAATTTCAAAGCCCTCTGTAAAACCTCTGTCACAGTTGTCAAACAATGATGAGGCAGAAACCACAATTTCAGCAGTACGTAAAGCTCTAAATGATAGTCTTTTGTCCAGTAATGAACGCTGGCAGTGTTCTGTGATGCTAGTCAGTATGTCCAAAAGGAGATTAATATCACCTCAAGGGCAACCTGGCAAACACCTGTCATTTGGAGGTAGATGAAATTGGAATTTTCCCCCTAACTTATTGCTCGTATTTCCCCATCCCACAAGTAATTTTCAGCTATTCATACGTGCCCAGTGTCTAGGCTGGCACTAGAATTTGGTGTCAGATATGATTAAAGTGACAAACTAAGAGTAGGAATCAGAACAATGCTTTTTTTGAGTGTCATCTCTCTGAATTAGGGTGGTGTTTTTGTGTAGCCTGAAGGGATGTGGAGAGCCAGGGCTGGAGGGTGGGAGAGAATATGGTTTCCTAAAAGCACTGCACACTTCAGATACCAAGTTGTATCTTAGCAGCAGTAAGTGGTATCTTGGAAAAAGGTTTTTTTCTATTTCTGTACGTGCTGCATACACATGACTATGCTTGCATACGAATTTCATTTTTGTTTCATTTGGGGATAACTTTATGTCATTCTAAGCACAGGTGAATTTAAAACACCATTTAAGCTATGTTTATTTCAGCTTACGATTATTTGTTTAAAAAAGACTTTGGGGAAAAAAAAGCCTGTATGTTAAAATTGGAACAAGCTATGTATGTACAGGTTTTACACAAATAACCAGCTTGTGAAAGAGATGGGGTTTTTTAAGTATAAATTTTACATCCAAATCATGAATTATTCCTAAAATTTTTAAACCTTATCCAGACGACAGAGAGAACAGTCAAATACTAGATTATGAGAGAGGTACCCAACAATATCAGAAATCTAGTTCAGCACAGAAACAGAAAAAAATATTCAAACAGTGATTTTATGATACCTATTTACCACAAACTCTTTCTAATGAGGACTTTCAAGCAGTTAACCCTGAATTTCTCCTTTAATTTGATTATACAATTAAAACTATCTCACAAATGTGTTGCCCTATAGATCACTTCTCATGTAGCAGTGCTGTTTCTGCTTTTATGAGGATAAACTGAGTGAAATATTAAGGCTTTTATTCATTAATTCTCTGTCTTGTTTTGTAATGATATGATTTTGGACAAATGGATGTTATCTGCACATCACTGCAGAAAATACTCAAATGTCAAATATAAACAATGTGCAATAGTCTTAACATTTTATTTCAAAAAAATAACCAAGCTAATCCTAAGAAATCATATTCAGTTTATAGACTGTCTTGGAATTTTCAGTAATATTTGTCTGCTATTTTTTCCCTGACTTTCCCCGTAACATACTCATTTCTTAATACAACACTGGAGTGTTGCAAGATATGGATGGCTGGTGTATGACTAACAGTGTTTAATAACACTTGTGAGAATGACTAAACATTGGCTGAAAATATTTCTCTGCACTGGAACTGCAGGGAAATTGCTGTACTGAGAAAATTGCTGTTGAATCAGAATGCTGCTTAAGTAAATAGAATAATTTGTTTCATTCATTAAGGTCACTAGACAAATTAGCTGCAGCTTTTCCTACAGACTGACACTACTATATTAAATGTGGAAGAGTGGCAAATGCAGAAAAGTGCTGATGGAACAAGGAAATTATTTGAAATATTAATTCTGTGGAAGCCTCTGTCAATATTCTTTGCAGATGAAATTATCCTAGTGTACCATGATAAATTCTCAGCTGTAATAAATACAACCAGTCTCTTATGTATGTCTGCACATTTTTATCTTCCCTGAGTCCTTCCAATTCTTATGAAAGTTAGCAAGGAGCTGAAATATAACAATTTCTTAACAATTTTAAACATGGGTGCTTAAGTCTGGCTGTTTAACTGCATGGTGACCTTGTTCCCACCGATTGCTGCCACGCTGGTGCAGAACAGGGATCTGCTCCCAGGGCCTTCTGACGCTCAGAGTGTGCCACCAGTGGAAGCTGTAGCGCCTGCAGAAGCTGCAGCCAATGTCTAGAGAAGCCGTGTACCAGCCCCCACTCGCACACAGTCATACCTCAGCCCGGAGGAGAAGTGTGACAGCTCACAGGGATTCATGCCCCCAGATCACATAGGTGTCAGCTCCTGAGCCTGTGCTGCTTTTGGATTCACTCTGGATGTGTGCTGTGTATGGGCATTTCCTGCTCATCAGCGTCAGGGATGAGGCTCTTGGGCTCCTTTGCAGGAGCCATCGAGCCATCAGTTGATTGCAAGAGCTTTTGGTGGTCATGGCCCAAGGCTAAAACACAAGATTTTCACCCCTAAACTGCCTTACTTAAGTAGTACTTGAGAAAGGCTGCTAAACTAACTTCTGTTTCTCTTCTTTAAACAAAGACATTGTGTAAATCTGATCCAGATCACATTAGCAGAGTCTCAAATTTCACTTGTTCATTATTATCATCAATCATTATATATAATCCTTTTTTCTGCTTTATCTCAAAACCCATTTCTTCTATTTCGATGATCTATAGATGGGCTATAGATTATTAAATATGAACTCCCTCCTCAATTCTCTTCACTTATGTTCTTAGGTACAGATTGCACAGCCATGATTTGCTATAGTGGCTTATGAAAAATTAAATAAACACTCAAAAAAAACCCCATCTTTAAATGCTGAAATGTCTTTCCAGTGAGAAATCATCACCTGCAAATGAACAGATATGTCAGACTGGAGGAACAATGTACTCATGGGATAGTTTCTGCATGATAGGTTTCAAAATGTGCTGCAAGAATACTTTTTTTTCTTATAAGTCAGCAAAATTCTGAGGAGGCTCCTTAGATCTTTTATTCTTTAGAAGGCTATAAACTAGATGGGATCAGAACATTTCCTTATGTAAACATTTAATTCTAATTCAAAGCCCACCCAGATTTAAGTCACCTTAGCAGGCTGAAACTAAGGCATTTTGATGTCTCATAGGTGAGAGCAAACTTCTCCAACAGCTGTCTCTATATACCCAACGTTCTTTGATAACCAAGCATCCAGACTTTAGGTCTGTTTTAGGAGGTGGCAGGTTTTTTATGAATGTAAAAACCTATCCAGTTCACATTGCTTTGTCTCAGGGCACAAAGCTTCTCACAGGCCAGGGAAGCACAGGGATGAACTCCTTCCCAAATGCCTCCCTGGCATTCTGCAAATGAGAGCCCTCCCCAGCCTTGCCCCTAAAGCTGTCTCTGTTTAAGTCCCAGGTAGATTTTACTTCTATCAATATTTCTCATCATATTCTAAAGCCACCACGTTTTAAGCACAAGTTTAAAATTCAGTGTATTTACCCTATAAAAATAATTTGTTTTAAATCTCATAACTAAACTTTTGATATTGTTTTAGTTTTTAACACCCTGGAAAACTGTGAGCATTAGGAATTTATCTCCACACCTTTTGTACATTAGCTTATAGAGAGTCAATGTTTTTGTTTTACACTCCTGCAGTGTAACTGTGTGACTGCAGTGTACCAGTAATGGGCTTTGCCTACCTGAACAGTAAGTTTTTAACTTTCAACTTTCCCTCTGTTATGTACACATGATGAAAATTCTTTTTCAGCCCCAGCTGTTTCAACTTGCCAGAAACACATTAGTTTACATAACAATTCTGTGCATTTTGAAACACTGGTAACACCGGGAATTTTATCTACTGGACACATTCACTTGGCATTTTCCTGCTTTTCCTGCAGCCAAACTAGAGGCACAACTGTTCCACTGACTGTTTTACCAGAACCAGCTTTTTATCCACTTCTGCCTCTGTGTAATCCTGACACTGAAGCAGCTCTGTTTTGTAGGATAGACACAACTCAGCTATGGAAGATGTCATTGCCCAAAGATAATGAAATTTTTTTTACGTGAAACATAATTTTGTAGTAAAGTATTTTGGTATGATAAATAGGGCTGGCTTCTTCTGATACATGATAAACTTTTGCAATGTATACTGCATTCAGTCGTGTGAGTAGGTACAGATGAGCACTTCAGAGTCAGGGCTTTCTGTTCTCTATGTAATGCGAAAAGCAAAACTTGGAGACAAAGAGCCCTTCAGCCTTTGAAACTTTAGAAATCAGGTTTGGGCCTTTGAAACTAAGCTATATTGTTGGTTATGTTTTGGTTGCAGAAGTGAGGTAGAAAAGAATTTATCAGGAATGTTTCCCGTGATGGAAATATCTAACAGCATGGTATCCTATCTTTGAAATTTCCCTTTCCTTGTTGTATTTGGTAATGATAAGAGAAAATGGTCTGAGTCAACATCTGAAGACACTAGTTAGCAAAGTAAGTCAGAAGAATTACTGTAATGAGGTGTTGAAATGAAATGCTAACATGTACTGCTGTTATCAAGTTAAATAAAGGTGTCAGAAGCAAAATACACATATTAATCCATGATTCCCAAGATAATTCTGTTCTCTGCAGTTTAGATTCCATGAGAAAACCCAACAGGAACTCATAAAGTAATGCACCTTTAACAATCTTTGTGTAATGCTTTTATTTACAGGTTGACTTTGTTTCAAAAGGAGTTATTTTTTGAAATAAGCGTGGTGGACAGAAATGAAGCATGGATGGCTCCAGGGATTTATAACTGAGCAGTGAATAAAGATTTTGGTGCTACTTCATAGATTTGGATGTTGTCCCCACTAGTAAAATTTCAGTGTGACGTGACAAGTGTCTGGTTGGTTATGTGAATCCTCCTGCTGAAGGATTCAAGTTTACTCAGGATTTTTGTCCCCTGCATGTCTTTGCTAGGGAGTGCAGATGGAGTGATTTTCTTTCTTGATTTCACACCTGTGATGTGAAATGGAAACCCCTCTGTGATTTGCTCAGTGTTGAGTCCTGTAAGTTACTGTTTAGGAAAATACTATAAAAAGAAGGATTTCAGCTCTGATTCTCTTGGAGTAAGGGCACAGTTCTGCACAGGTTTGTATCTCAAAAAGAGCTCTTAAACTACTCAGCCACTGGGGGAAAAAAAGTAATTGCTACCCTTGCTGATCATTTTAAAAACCCAACCCTGGTTTTCTGTTTTCCCCTAAAACAGTTCAGAGAAAATATTTTCAGGCTCTTTCAGTTCTCTGTAATTATTATTCACTCCCTAAGCTCTTTAGTATGCTGGAGCACAGTCTGCTTTCTATTTGTTCCAAAAGGTGAACATCCTCATCCTCAAACTGTTCCATTGTTAGAAATGGAATTGTGTGGAATCAATTATTTTTCAATGTGACTAATGAATCACACTGGGTTCCTGTCCTGTGAACTGCAGAGTTATTTTACCTAACTAAGCAATAGTTTTCAGCTGCATTTAGTTACCCTGAATTCAGTTGGCATCTTTCATCACAGAAAGTCATATTATCAGTTGGTGCCTAACAGCTCTATTTTAACTTTAGGCTTGGTTACTCACTCTAATCTAGGCCACAGCTATTTATGCTTCAGGTAATATTTGCTGGGTTTTGGTACAAATGTTCAAGTTCCTTCAGGATACAGTAACCTGGCAACTCAAATTGAGATTCCCGAAATTGGTGGACAGCTTGGGATGTATTCCTTCACTTCTCTTTTACTGGTTTCCTCAGCGGAGGGGAAACATATACTTAGTTCTGTGCCTGAATCTGTTTCATAATCTTCTATCAGAAAGTAATTAAAATTCAATTCCCTCAAGTAGTCAGGCCACTTAAGGAAATGTATTCAATCATGGAATTAACACCAATTTTTTTGGATAATAAATGTGCTAAAGGAGCACTTGGCATCTCTACTATTCTTCAGTCATAAATGAATTTTACACTACCACTGCTTTCAGTGGCAATTTAGGATTGAACTGCTGCCATGCAGTCTATACTGTGACACTTAGGGAATCAAAACACACTGAGTCACTTGAATTGTCCTCCACACCTCAATGATCGAGACTGAGAATTAAGAAATATTTGGGTCTGATGTAAATTCTGCTGATGCACGTTGGCCAGACAAGAAGGAACCCTTACAGAATTCCGCGGGTTCAGTAATCTGGTTTCTCTGATTAGATAAGTGCTGATATCAGTAAGAGCATCAAGATAACTGAGTTGAATGTTTTTAATGCTTATACATATGACTGCAAACTTTGATTACTTTCTAGCCAATCTATGTGGCATCCTATCCCTGTTACCATACCACCCAAGTGTTTATTATTAGTTTCTTTTCACTTATATGCTTTGAAAAGGAGGAGGTCACACACTCCTGATGTTCTTTCTGATTTAGAGACTAGTTTTTGAAGACTTGGCAGAATTGTGTAAGTGTAAGCCTATATCTTCACCAACTGATGCTTGAAAGCACCTAATAAAATAACTAAACTATGAAATAATTCTGGCTGCTCTCAAGAACATGTGACAGGAACTTCACAAGGACAGGGAGTGAACAGTATCTCGGGATCAATGGTGTCATTTCAAATGAAGTCAGGGTATTTCCCTCTTATTTTCATGTCAGATCAATTACAGTGACCTGCTTCTTGATACCAGTGAACAACGATTTGTCTTTTTAGCTACAAAATGAAAGGCTAAGTAAAAATAAAAAGAAAACCCAAAAGTAACCACCAGCATGACTCTGAAGCAGTGCCCCAGTTAAAATGGTGATTTACTGCAGATATTCAGAGATATAATTAAGTCTTCTGTGGATACAGACAATAGCAAGTTAAGTGTTACCATTTATCAGCTGAATTTGTACCATTATCCCAGAGTTAATATGTAGGGAGAGCTGCTTTTGACCTTACCACTGCTCTAAGAGCCTTTCAGGGAGATTAGCTGTTAGAGCAAATCTGAGATCGGTAAACAGCCCATAGGAATTTATGTTGTTTTGGTTTTTGGATGGCAGATACATTTTCAGTAGGGGCTTAAAATCCCATTTTATAAAGGTCTTGGACTTACTATGAAACTTTCTTTAAAAAAAAATATTACCTCTGTGGCATTCCTGCCTTGTGTGCTTTAGGATGTTATTAAACAAATGTACCCAATCCATTTCACCTCAAGTGCCCCATTGTGTTGGATGCATGGGAGCAGTGAACTGTGCCCTAGGCCACTTCGAGGGTTTTGCTTTTTTTCCCTTAGAAAATGGTCATAGAGTGTTCAAAGAGGTCTTTGGTGGATGATTTGATATATTCCTACTATTACTATTTTAAAAATAGGTAGTGTGTGTTCTGCAGGAGATAATGGAGGGGAGAATAGGGAGGAGTCACTACCCTGAATTTGCTGCTCTAGTTATGATCAGCTGTTATATTCCACACTTTGCTTGCTGCTTTAGCATAGCTCTGGTGTTTTGTACAGCACTATGAACAAGGGAGTGAAATATGCTGGCACTGAGCAGGATAAAATTCCTGCTGGTTTCCCCTGTTGCTGTCCATTGCAGGATCAGCTGTGCTGAGATTTGGATTTTCTTTATTTCACGGCCTTTTTTTCCTTCCTTTTCTTTATAGATGATTTCTCTATGATATTCATTGCCATACTAGACAAGCTGGATTTTTTTTCTCATGTGTAACTAAATGTATTTGAGAGTCAGGATTTCATCTGTGAATGGATCTTAATTTTAATGTTCAGTTAGATAGATATGTAATTATTAAAAAAAACCTTAGTATTTTAATATTGGAAGGGGACAGGGGAGAGAAACTCCTGAAATTGTACCCTCTTAAAAGTTTTGGGAATAGTTTGGAGGGTCAAAATAAGATTGTGGATAGTCTTGTGAGATTTTGTGAAACTTAGTTTTGTGGTTTTTTACCTGTGGTATGGTTTCAGCCCTCGTAAATACAGGAACTTTTGCTTTCTCTCTAAGCATTTGTTTGTTTTTCAAGGTTAAATCCTTCTCTGCCTGTGACGGACAAAAAGTTTTACTGCCTTTCAGTTTCAGTCATAGTAATAATCTCATTTATTCTTTATCATTCTGATTCTTTAGTTTCCATGTTTTACTTCTTTTTCTAACTTCCTAAATCAACAAGAACAAGTTGGCAGCCATGCAGTTGTATGACAGTGTCATACAGAAGGGACTTCCAGCTTTTAGGATGCAACAAATTATTTAAAATCTTGTCATTTGCATAATGGTCTCCAGGACTGGCATATGGCATCATGAGAAGGCAAAATGCCATTGTAATATCAGTTTGCTGTGAATGCTGGGAAAAGACAGTGAATATATTTTCAAAGGATTAAAAATTGTGGCCTAAGGGAAGTCCAGTACATACCTGTCCTGAAAGTGTTTGCTTCTGGTTAGCATCCAAATAGAACTGGTGTGCTTTGAACAGTTTTGATACAAGTGCTGTGCAAAGTGTTTGAACTGTGGTGAACACAGTGATTCATCCTTGCAGGAGCAGGCCCGGTGATGTAACACTGTAAATTGCTCTGACAAAATGGAGGAACATTTATTACAACTTACCACATTCTTAAGTGTCAGGAATCAAATGTATTTCTGCACAATAAACGAAAAGAAAGTAGAGGAACTAGTCACAGTTGTGATTTCACAGGTCCATGACAAAGTGCCATTCATATTTAGAAAACATGGAGTTTGGGTGACAGGGTTTTGCTTCTGCCTACAGCCAGGGGTGCGTGAGTCGAGATTGTTGACTGGAAAAAGTGTAAAGCATATACAGTCATGTGAATAAAATTTATTACAAGCTATCTCCCTGTTATTTCCATAAAGTCTGTCCTTGAAGCATCCTGATGCCTTTGATCACTGTCCTGCATTACATTGATCAATGCAAGATCAAATTTAAGGATAACAACAAGGAACACAGAAAGGACAAAGAGAATCTGCAGCTATTCTTGTACAGTAGCATACTTGAAATACATGAATAAATCCTGACTTAGTCTGAAAACTGTATTTCAGGCTTTTCATTTAAAAAAATTCTCTAGTTCACCATATATTTCTATAACCCTTTTTCTGCAGCGAGGAATTCCCCAGGCTAGGTCTGTTTTGTGAACCCTTTTTCCAGCTGAGCTGGATGTGTCTTGGTGGTGTTTCATTGAATGAGCCATTGATTCAATTAGGGTTAAAGCCAATTTCTCTTAGCTCCTATTTTGCCCTTTCTGTTGCAGTCTTCACGGATTACTGCAGGAATTCCAAGTGGCAATGCGGTTTGTGAACTGAAACTGTAAAGAAAAGTGAAAGAAACCTAAATTCCAATTCATTTAACTTTAAAATAAACAAGCAAAACTCTTCAACAATTAAAATTACTTTAAATATACGGTACTTTTTGGTTTGTGAAAATAGGAAGAAGCATAAAATAAAGTAGATACTCATTTGGATCTACATCAGTCCTCCTTGTACCTTACTAATCATGTAGTATACAAAGTATTTTATGTGTGAGAACAAATCCTTGACTGCCGTGCCATCCAGCTCCCAGCCCTGGCAGGGAATGTGGGCTTTGTGAGCAGTAAGAACCACGTGTATAATAAAGTGCTTGCATTCCCGTGCCTGCACCAGAGGACGAATATAAACCTTTATGTGGTGTTTGTGGTATTATAATGAGAAAAGTTGCCGTTGTTTTTTTACAGCTTCTGGGTATTTAAAATCATGATAGCATCCTGAAGAATTTAATGCGATGGTTTCATTTAATTTAATTTTGTTTAAAATGTATTTACTGTGTGTCATGGAACATCCTGGGTTGGAAAGGACCCACAAGGGTCATCGAGTCCAACTCCTGGCCCTCCACAGGACAGCCCAGGGATGACACCCTGTGCCTGAGAGCACTGTCCAAATGTTTCTTGAACTCTGTCAGGCTTGGTGCTGTGACCGCTTCCCTGGGCAGCCCGTCCAGTGCCCAACCACCCTCTGGGTGAAGAACCTTTTCCAACAACCAGCCTAAACCTCCCTCATGTAGGGAAGCCACAGAAGTTTTCATTCTCTGTGAGCTTTTGCTACTGAATATCTATGAAATAGGAGAAATTAGATCTAGATTTATTCTTATGTGGCATATTATTTTTTCTAATTCCAGATAGCAGGTTGGGCAATAAAAAAATATGAAATCTATTTTCAAACAGTTCTGGAGTCCCAGGTGACTGAAAATGGAAAAAAAATGAGGAATTGGGAAGGATCCACTTCTCAAGCTCTTCATACTGTGGTTCATACATTGTAACAACGTTATATATGAAAGTGTAGTTTTAAGGTTTTTAGAAAATTGTTAAAATTCTTTTTTTTTTTATAAGATTCTCAATTCTGAAATGGTTCCCCTCTAGGCAAGGCTTTCATAAGTGAAGTCCCAGTCCAGAGTTGTAATCAGACCTAGACAATTAACCAGGTTTTAGTTCCCCAGTAAAATGCACCTCAAAGGACTGTTAGTGTCAGAATGTGATGAAAACACATGGCATTCAGTGGTCTGGGGCTTAAGGGAGGATTCATCCTATGAAGACCTGGTTTCTGTCGTGGTTTTATAATCAGAAACAGAAATGTAAATTAATTAGGAAGAATGCTTGGCTCAGTCAGCTGGACCAAATTCCCAAAGGTGAAATTTCCCTGTAGATGAAAGCTTAGAAACAAAAGAATCAACCAATAAGATTTGAATGGCTAACTTGGAGAGGCTGAGCATAATCAATTTGACTTTGGAAGTGGCCAGGAAAAAGAACGATGCTTCTTGGAGCTAGCTGAGAGTCAGTGAGACAAAAAAGCAATGTTGGGCAAGTACTGCTATAAAGAATGATCAGAAAAATAAAAAGGCTTTTGTCTGTTGGGAGAAAGGAACACGTCTGAGAATCATCCACACTCCTTCTCTTGGGGCCTGTTTGAGAGCCTGAGGCTGAATGTTTGTTCTTGTATGAGGGGCCCACAAATGGGGGAGGAGGCTGTAGGAAAACAATAAACTCTCCAACCTGAGAGTGAGAGAAACATGAAGAACTTCTTGCTTCTCTCTCTATTATCTGCTTTTCTTATCAACTCTGACTTGCTTTAGTGGGACAGGAGAGAAAGCACAATAGGACAAATAGAAAGCACCAAGTGTTATTCATTTTCTGTCTTGAGAACCAAAGATAAAGATACAAGGCTGGGTTTGAGTGACCTGAGTTAACACAATTTGTATTTTTCATTGTTTTTGGCAATAGAGGCATAACTTGAAAAAAGGTGTTTGGGATTTTTTTAGCCATTATCTCTGAAGGGAGGGGTCTGGTTTTTTCCATGATACATTTGAATCATACTTTCTAAGCACCACGGAAAATTCTAAATACTGGATATTATTTTAAAATTTAAAAAAATTAAAACTTACATCAAGAGCCTAATCCAAAGTTCCTTGGACTCAAAGGAAAGGATCTCACTCTCCCCCTTAGTCCCTGGATCAGATTTGGTTCTCGCTGAAGATATATGAGACTTCCCAACCATATAACTTACGAAGTTAAGGATTTATTTACCTCTTCTTAAAGCTGGTTGCTTTCAGACAGCCAGGTGTTGTAAATATTCGTGCTGGAATAAATTTGCTTGTCGAGTGTATTTAGTGCAAATGATCTTTGCACTTGAAAAAATGTCTTTTTTTTTCTGCCCAAGAGCTCTGGTAAGTTTTTGATGGGTACTGTAGAAAGAGATAGACTGTTCTAAATACTTGATTTATCAGGATCCCCGACCTTCCTGTCATCCTCTGTGGCTTGCATTATCTTTGGGTATTGAAGCAAATAGAATCATTTCTCCAAAGCGCTGTGCAATTTAACTCTCGTAACCTGTGAAAAAGGCACCAGATGTTACTGAGGTCCCAAGTTTCCCATCTCTGCTTTGAACTTGTCTCCCTCCCACACGGTTATTAAACTTTGGTTACAGAAATAACAGCTTCTTTTTGAAGACAGTGACAGTGTGATGCTCTTAAATTCAGGTTTAAAATACCATCTAAAGCAGTTAAATGGGCAGCACATCAAATCGTGTCAGGAGCTGTAAAGGAAAGGCTGCTGCCTTTTAAGGCAAACTGATAGCAAGATTAGCATATTTGTAAGCACAAATGTTTAGAGGACAGGTTTTCGTCCCCAGTTATAGTCCTGGAATAACTTTCTTTTCGTTGTCACTCAAAACTGTAAAAAAATTTACTAAAATCTCCAAATAGAGCAGCCTTAAGGGGTCCAGTGGTCACCCAGAGTGTGGCTGTTTTGTAAAGCACACTCATCTTTCCATGCTTGGTTATTGAAGACAGTGCTGCTAAGGTGGTGTAATGTGTCTCCTTTAAAATGTTTATAACTGTCACTGACTTTGTAAAATCCAAAATACCCTGAAGGTTTCTAAGCATTTCATTTTTTTTCCCTACTCAACACGATTTCTCATTAGTGAATTATTGTAGGTTAGAAATCTAAGCAGGTTTTTTGATGTTAGGAAGTTCCAGAAAACAAGGTGTTACATATACTTACATGACTTAACAAAGTAATCTCAGTAATTTTCCTTGTTTATGTTCTAGAAATGGATTTTCAGGAAAGCAGTTACCATTGCTATAATTGCCAGCAAAAACCGAGATCATGAAATAATTCTCTTGTCAATTCCTAAGTCTTTTCAGTGGCTTTCATAACAGAATAAATTTTGTTGGCTCTTACGTTGTCATATTTTCCAGAAAAGCAGAAAAACTTGCCATGTTCTTTTTCTTGGGGAGGGAAATCTGCATTTCAACTGGGCAAAATACCTTAGCTAAACAGGGAAATCTTTAAATAAATCAGAATGTTTCAGTATTTGATATCTAACAAAGAGCAGAATCCCCCTTGTTTTCAGTTAAAAAACAATTAAAGACATAAGAGAAATCAGAGTTAAAAAAAGCAGAAGTGACTTTTGAGTAGTTTCACATGGTCAGAGGAATGAGGAAACCAGCAGGGGACTGACTCATGAATGCCCAGTGGTTTTGAATTCCATCTCCACAGATCATGGCAGCTCGGCCTTTGGCACTTTCATTACCTCCTAAAATCAGTGGATACGGTCGATCAAACTTGCAGACGTGGTAAAAAAATATTGCTCTCCTTGAATCTTAACAGGGCTCCTTCCATCAAAAGTATTCTTATGGTTTGCACTAACACTTTTCCTAGTGTACTTTGGACAGGAATTGATTTTGTATTCCCAAAGAAGCATTTTCTGTAGTGAGCAGACCTCCTTGCTGAATGGGGGGGCGGGGGGGGGGGGCAGGTTTACATGCTGAAAACTTGAACCTGTAGAAGAGAAAAAACCAGCAAAAAGCTCTTGTCTATCCCCTGCCATCTTGGCAGTGACCACCAACTGTCTGTTTGGGCTTTTTTTCTAAGTTGGCCATCTAAAATACAAAACAGGAAACAGCCAAGCAAAACTGATTTTAAAAAAAGGGCTACATTTGGCCCGTGTGTACGACTGCAGGACAGCAGTGATATCACAGAATGTCAATTTTTCATTGTTTTTAAGAGGCTGCCAAAAGGCAGTATGCTCTCACTTTTCAATTTTTAATTGTACGTCCATGTATGAATATATGCACTGTGTGTATATAGCAGGTTTATAATCTATAACAAACTGAAGGCTTTGCATGTGGAGTCTGAACTGTTAAACACACAAGTACTAGATGACTTTATTCTGTGCAGTTCTTTATGGTCTAACAGTCAACAGTAGCTGCTTGTTCCAGTCTCCTTTTATAGATGCCATAAAAACTACTCTGGGACACTGCTGAATATTTTAGGGCTTGAGCAAAAGGGTCAGCCCAGCTGCAGAAACTGGTCAGACCTTTTCATATCTTGCAGATAATGATTCTCAGCTATGATTCAGCTGCTTCTATTTAGTTCCAGGCTTCTAAAGCCAAACCTCAATCACGTGCAGTGATTTGAACTCTTATCAGATAATGGGTAAGAAATACCTTCTCGTGTTCCTCTGTATTTCTCTTCTTAAAAAAAAACCAAATCAAAACAACAACAATGAAAAAAACTTTAATTCTTCAGAGTTGCCTTCACAGAAGTGTAAAAAAATGAATGGTTAAAGATTTATTTGACAGTATAAAGGGATATAAGCTCAAACTCAGGGTTCTGGAAACAAACAGGACTGTTTTCCCAAAAACTGGCTGGTGGATCAGGTAGGAATATACCTGCAAACACTTCCAAACCTGCTGTTAATACCCGACCTTATCTTGTCACTTGGTCAGTGTCACTCATGTTACAAGTCAAAACCTCTGCTGCAATATCACAAAGAATTTGGCAACTCCTCTGCCATTTTATCTCAATTTTCTAATGTCCTTAGGGACAGACACAAAGTATCAGAAAAATGCAATTGCTGTTGGACCACATATGAAAATTCAGGAGAATGAGAGATCAGAGAGCTAAACCCACAGTTTTTTCTCAATATCATATACTCCTATTATGTTTCCTATTTCTTGCTAGAAATTGACTAGAAATGATCCATATTTCAAACTCTCTATTTCTAATAATTGATTGCATTGAAAAATCTTTTCAGCTGGGTGGCTGGAAAAGAGCATTCCCTGTGTTTTTTTCATTAAGAAGCTTTCAATTTGTCCTGTGACACTCCAGATGTGGGTGCCAATGATTTTCTATCTCACAGGAAAGAAAATAGCCAATAATAGATGCAACCATGCTATTTTATTGTATTTTCTTTAACATTAAAAATAAAAGATGGAACTGGGAAGAAAGAGGTCATTCGTCTTCTGTCAAAAATATAAATGCAGGAAGAGAAAGAACATACATATATATATACGTGATTTGGGTTTATATTAAAGATGTATGCAGCACAAATGCATAATAGAGAATTTCACTGCAAAGTATAAGGAAAACCTGTATTTTCAGAAATTTCGTTTCTAATTCTAGCTGCTTTTTACTGAAAAGTGGAGACCTGGGAAGCTTTTATGAACCAAGATGTTTACTGCTGCCATTATGAAAATTTCTATTCACAGAACAAGTAATTTGCTTGTAAACTTGTATGTGGAACTCCTTCCTCCTTAGCTGCTTTAAGCCAGAATGTAGAAAATTAAATTCAATAGGGAATAAAGGATAAAACAAGTGGTTTCTGTGCTCAGGATCGTTAGAGTAACCTTATTGCTCCAAGGAGGATATAAAAAAAGTAATTGTCTTTCTATTGCAAAAATTCTTTCCATCTAAGTACCTCATTTCGCTCGAGAACCACAGCACTGGTTGTTCACCTCTGCATCCATTAGCCACTTAGACACATTAAAGTGCTTTAAAAAAATTTTACAATAAAATTTAGGCTTTTACTACACACTCCTCATGACAGGTTGAAATAACCCTTTTTATTCTCTATATATTTTCCTGTATTTCCCAGTTCTTATCTTTTTTGATAGAAAAAAAGTTACTGTTTTCAATGAGATGAAGCAATGAAAATCAAAAGTTGAAACTGAGAAAAGTAAGTTTTATAAACCTTGACTATAAACTTTTTGAACATTAATAAGCATGTTCTATTAAAAGAAATGATCTAAACAAAAAAGAAATTACATGATGGTAAGAGATTTAGACTGCCACTCTTTACTATGAGTTTAATCTCAAGTGGTTTGAATCAGCATTATTAATGTTTTTACCTTCAGTTATTGGACAATGTCATAGCAGTTAGTAGGACACTAGTCTGTATGTGTGCCTTGGTAATTCCTCCTGGCAATAGAAGGATTATAGATACATTCCAAATTTTATTTATCCTTAATCCAGTTATCCTCAGTTCGGGATTTAATACCTGCATTGTAGAGACACAAACAAACCACAGAGTTTACCTGCCAGCCGAGCTGCTGGGAGTGAGGACAGGCACATTTTGGGCTGCTCCCAGAGGTGACAAGAGCAGTGCTGTTCTTTTTGTGCGGCACCATCCGTGACCAATTGGCTTTCAGCTCTCCCTGCAAGCAAACTGAGCCTGTTCAGTCACAAATCTCCGCTGTTTCTGGGGCTGCCTTGCTGCAATCGAGTGTGCTGGTCTGCTCACTGTTGCCATGGATGTGCTTTTTAAGACAGCTTTCATCATATATGGTTTTGTTATGGAAAACAAATTAGTTGAAAGAGCAGTAGATAAGCTCGTAATTTCAAAGTAAAGTCTATTGGCACTTCGACATTTTTTCTCATTTCCTGATGTACTTATAACCAAAGCACTTGTGTGTCAGGTTGACAGGTCTCTTAAATGTTCTTTTGGGCTGAATGAGCTCTACTGGTTCTGTTGGCTTCACGGAATCCTTTGTCAGAAAACTTCTGTTTATTTCTTTCTCAGCAAAGTGGTACTGATGAAAGAGATGTGTAATTCTGGTGTCTCCATGTTCAATTAAATTCACATCCAAACATGAGCCAGTGTTACACACTTTCCTATGTAATTTATAATTTGGGATATTTTGCACTTTGCTATGGTCAAAAATGAGGTCTGAGGAGGTGGTGGAGTAACATAAAATTCGTCAGAAATTCAGGCTAAGAAATCACTTAATACTGGCTTCTGAAAGCCATTGCCTACATGATTAAATATTACTGATCTTCTGAGTGTCTCTTCCTTCTTACTCAAAGTGAAGCGATTTGGCTTCGGGAAGTTCTGCGGGGGCTGTGTGTGGGAGCGCTGACACAGCACCCACGGAGTCCTGTTCAACGTCTCCACTGAGGCACTAAGCCTGCTCCTTGTTTTGTATGGGCTGTCAATACTTCCCCGTTCCAGCTCGGAGCTGAACACTTTGTTCCACCTAAGCGCTCCCTGCGTTGTCAGGCGGTGCTGGAAAAGCTGCTTTAACTTGGCACCAGGAGTCGTCGCACAGGCGGATGAAGGGGTTGCCTTTTTCTCTCTTGCAGCTCTTACTTGCTGCTGACAGCTGAGGTGCAGTGCTAGACTTTATGCTAAATTAAATATAAAAGAAGCGGGGTTCAGGAGGATCAAAGAAAAGCTCTGGACTGGGGCCAGCATCAGTCCAATTACTCAGCACAGAGTTTATCAGATAAAACATGTATGTTGTGTGTGCTCAAGTTTAAACAAACACTGTTGTACAAATCAAGAATAGTGTGTAGGTTATCAATTATCAAGATAATATGAACAAGATAAGCATGTATTAAAACTCTAAACACAAAAAAATATCCAATATCTTCCAAAGGACCTTTTAATATTTTTCTCTGTATGCTTTTTCCTCGACTCCAGCTGTCCCATAAGTCACTGCCTTTTGTAAAAGCCAGTAGAGTTGCTACTATACTCTATTGCACAGGTGCATGGATGCTCAACAACGCTTTTGCTGAACTTGCTTTTCAACACAAGCAAGGAATTGACAGGGAGGGTTTTTTTCCATAACAAGGATTAATGAGTTTTGATGTCTCTGACTGGGAATAGTGCAGATATAAATGATTTATTCAGCTTACGGCACTCATTCTAAAATCAGAGAAAGCCAGCCTGAGACATATCAACTCAGACTTGCATGTTCCCATCATATTTGTCCTTTAATTGCCTAGATTAATATTCATCTTATCAGCAACATTATCTGCCTAAGCAATCCAAAAATCAGTAGCTACGGTCTAGTATGGCTAAAACTACAAGAAGTAGATTCTAGTATGAGCTGAAAGCATCTGCCATTTAAGCATATTCTGGTGTTCAGCAAAGCATGACCCGTCACCTTAGAGATGTAGGCTTTGTATTTTCATGATCTGCTACTGATTTCTTCTCCCTTCAACCCTCTTCAAATGTACACACCTAAGCAGAGTCTTGGAAATGTGAAAATATTAAACCTTGGGCAGCAGACACTTGGGAGAGAAACACTGCATGGAGTGTGTCAGAAAAGAACTGAGCAGGTCCCTGGTCAGGAGCTGAGAATCCTTGGGGAGCAAATCTTTTAGAGAAGCACTGAGTTGCTTTCTCACTGGCTAAGCACTGAGGTAAGGAGTGCTGGGTCTCTTTTTCAGTCCTCTAGTCCTTGTCTGGTTTTCTATCATCCTTTATTTTTCAGTCTTCCTCCTACCCCACCCTTCACTTTATTCTTTTGATTGCGTTTAACCTTTTCTAGTGCCTTTTACATTTTATCAGACAGTCATGTCCCTCTAGGATGAATAAGCTTTCCTTATCTTAGCACCTGGTATCAGTGGAGTTCTTCAAATTAAGCAAAAGTACAGTTTACCTGGAAGATTGATGTAGCAGCAGACAGGCAGAGTAAGTTCACTTGAATTGCAATAAGTAGATACCTCATAGCTAGAAGTAGGAAAGGGAATTTGTTATATGACAATTATGAACTTGGGCACTTTGTAATAGTGGCACAAGGCTTATTCAGTACATTTTTCCATGAGATAAAAGGACAATGGGTTTGATTATATTAGCACATACTAACTGAAGGGAACTGGTTTGTTTTCTTCATGTTCGAGCTGGCAGATCAGTGGAGTACTGCAAGTGTTTGCTGTTGGGTCAGAGAGGGGGAAGGCAAGGGATATTACCCATAAGCTCCTACTGCCTTAGGGGGAAAACCTCTACCACCATTTAAAAAACCTTGGGTGCTGCTTTAGCTGTGCAAAGATGTTTTTCTCTATTCAAAAGCACTTCTGCTGCTACTGTACATGACAGGAAGCTTTGTAGCATTTGGGTCATCAAAGGCAAACAGATCAAATGCATATAACAAAAAAAGGTGAGAGTATCTACAGTCTATGTCTGGAATCTCAGGTGAGGTTTTGAGGGAGTTCTGTATAGCTGAGAAACCTCCAACCTTCCAGTTTACTTTTCACAAATTCAAAAAAGATAGATCTAGATAGGTCTCTTTGTGAGAATGTAATCTGGGTTTACATGTGGGCAATTTACAACAAGATGGGATACGGGATCCTATTTTTTCATGTTCTTTGAAATGATCCCATTAAACTCAACAGGAATCTTGCTGTTTCATGGAATAGAAGGAATTCTCAATTCTGATGAAATTTGTATCAAGTTCAAGCTTGTAGCTATTTTGGTCTGTATTTCAGTACCTCCCAGAGTATTCTGAGAAAAAGAGGGGTGGTGGTGATATATAGTTAGGGTTATCCCAGTGTTTTAGTTTGTGGAGGTTTATTTTACATTTCACATTTCATATGTTGATGGGCCTGTGTGGGCTGTACACAAAAAAGTTCTGATGTAAAAAAAAAATAAAAGAAAACCCCAAACATTTTCATCCTTTGATTCCAAGGCAGCTGGTTGTGAAATTTGGAGCTACTTCCACAATCAGAGTCACAAGTCCAGAGGGTACAGTCAAACTACTTAAATTGCAGTGAGACTTATAGAATATGTATGGTTTTTTCCATTGACTATGAAAACCTCTGTTGTCAGCATTTCATCTCATATTGGTTATTCTTTACACTAAAGAGCCTTTCTATTTCAGCTTGTAGTCTAGGTAAAGAAACATGTCACAGCTGTTCTTAGATGATTCTGTTTGGATTTGTATTGGGTTTTTTTTTGCCAAGAATTTGCATTGGAAAGAGCAGAAGAGTTGTGAAGATAACCCCTTATTTGGTTAGGTTTATTCATGCTGATCCCTTAGGAGGTTTCCTGCTTTCTCAGCCAGATTCGTTTTGTCAGAGGTCTCTGCACTGACCCTATTCTGTCTCGAGCTGGTTTAGAACTTGGGTGAGCTTTCCTCCAGGTTATACTGTCTCTTCTCTGCTGACATCGAGCAATCCCATATGGAGTCTCATCCAAATGCCTCGTGTAGTTGGAATCAAAGGTTCTTTGATTCCCATTCATTTCAGAAAAACTAATGATTTTTCATGTAAAATAATTTCCAAAGAAGTTTTGTTTAAGTGGTTAAGAACATAAGACAAGTCTTATCTTTTCCAGAATGGGATTGTATGGAGCTAAGATTCTCTGAAAATTCCATTCACCAAAAAAAATATTTCTTGAGTGAATGTAACCCCTAGCATTCATGTGTCTGAGAGAATGTCTATTGTAAATAAAGGTTAAACAGTGCAATTTTTATTTCTTGTCAATAGGCACCTTCTCGTATTTTTTAATCCTTTTTGTTAAATGGAATATTTCAGAAGAGTTAAAGTAAAAAAGCTGCTCTTTGCACGTCATGACCACAAAGATTTACTTAAAAAAATTTGGAAGGAACTTAGTCTAGGCGTTAGTAGAAGAGGTTTGGGGAATTTTTTTTGTTTCTCAAATAGAAATTTAATAGTTTTCAAGATGATATTGATTTATAGTTTTTACAATTTTGAAGTTCCCTATTTTAAAAGGAAAATACTGCCCTGGTCTAAAAATGCCTTTCCTATTTAACTAAGTGGCTTAATGTGAGCTGGAAAAAGAGGGATGAGTCTGAGGGACCATCCAGTTGTGATTCTTGCCACAACAGTGTGAGGTAAAGCACCTAACTAAACAATAAAAGTCTAATAATGAAATATATTTGTGTACTACACTTCTGCACGGCACTGTAAAGATGTAAAACTCTGTGTAATTGCTATGATTTATTAATGCATCTGTATACTTTTGTAATAGCTCCAGTACTTTCTAATAACAACCAATACATTTATAAACACATTGTTGGCAAAGCTGTTTTAGTCAACCAACCGCTTCTAAATTTATATAATTTTTGAAACATGATTTTAGCATGCACTTTAGAGTTTTCTGCATATAAAAAGCTCCTAATTTCTTTTAAATGGGACCTTGAGGAATTCAAGCCTGGGAACAAGTTTATTTAATGGCTTACTGAGTTGCTAACACACACTGGTTTATAGCTACTTGAAAGGAGTAGATGATTTGCTTTCTCTTTTATGTGATGGATTTCAGTTGTTTTCTTTTGTGGAACTCAAGGTTTAACAACCACCGGGTATTTTCTCCCAAAAAAAAATGTAACATCAGAAAATGGAAGTTCTTCAAGTGGGGTAAACCCTGTTGTCTGTGCAGACTGAGCAGACTTGCTCTGCCTGGTTTTCTTGATGGAACTGAGCAGATTTAGGGCTGCCCTCCATTTCCCAAGCCCAGCAGGTTTAGCTTGGCACCTCATCCTGCTGTGGCAGCTGGAGGGCTTGCTCTGACTTCCCCCACAGCTCCTGACAAATTTGCTCTAATCAAAGCTTTGGTCACAGCACAGAGAAATGAGCCAGCTCTTCAGTATCTTCTTCACCAGTGAGTTAAATTTAAACAAATGTAAAAATAATAACACAATAATTTGGCATGAAGAAATTGAAACAAAATAATATTTCTATTTTGAGCACTAGCCATACTGGCAGAAATTTGATGAATACATTTGCCAGGTGTTCCTGGTGATTTTTGTTTTCATATTTATTTTAGGTAACTCTGGCATCTACTTTTTGTAACATTTCAATTTTTTTTTCCTCTGCAATATTAACTGTAATACCTGCCCCTGTTTTTCAAATTTAATCTCATTGCTAACTCATCTCTTTCTTCCCTGACAGATCTCCTGTAGTAGAATTTATACATTTTTGGTTTTTCTCTTGAAAAATAGATGGATGTTTAGTAAAGCAAATTTACAAATCAATTCTTCTTTGGTCTGTGTTTTATGTTTTTTTCTGGGGAATTGGGTTAGCAGGATGTGAACAAAAGCTTAAATATTATCTCTAAAGGCACTTTAACCTAGTGATTTAAATTAAAGCACATTTTCTGTAGCTTTAAAAGGTGTATTAGAATTGTGCTTTGACTCTTAGCTTGGCATTATACAATAGAGTTATTATATTGGAGTTGAATCCAGGGAAAAAATATCCAGAGGCCCATGTCTCTCTCTTTAAATGTTTCAAAATGAGTCCTATTTCTTTTCACATAAAGGTTGAAATGGGAATAGAATTGAGTCTAGATGGAAAACTTGATTTAGACCGTAAATTGAGATTTATTTTTTGTTCCTCTCCCTCTGTTCAAGATCTTGAATGTTCAACTACTTTTGCTACAAGATACTTTGATTGCTCTTGTTTCAAAATAAGTTAAAAAGAATGTTAGGGGGAAAGGGATGTGATGTGTATTACTAATTATTTTAAAATGTGAAAATAGAAACCACTGGAAAATTCAGCCTAACTTGTCAGCTAGCCTGTTAGAGAGGAAAGAAAGAAGCTGGTTCCCAAAGGTGAGAATGGTCTGGGGTTGACAGGCATGGCAGATGCAGGGGGACCTATCAGCTGCACTGTGGCTGTACAAGTTGCTAATTCTAGGCAGATTAATCTGAAGGAACAAAAGGGCTGGGAAGTGCTAATTACACTCCAGGACACCTGCTCACACTCAGACAACTTCAGCGTGTTCCCATTTGTGTGATGACTTTTTGCTGCTGTGCAAGTGTGGCTACACATTGTCACAGAACATTCGGCTGCTGTTCAGTGCTACCTGACATGATGTCATCTGACAGCATCACCTTTGGCTGAGTGAGAATTTCCACTGTTGCTCAAGCCTCAAAATAAAAATTCATCCTGTGTATGTGCTGTACCTGCCAAGTTCGCTCTTTAATCTGAGTTAATAGTCCCTTCATATATAGCACAGCAGCCATTCTGTTTCACAGACACTGAAGCTATAGCCAAAAGTTAATGCATCTAAATTACATAATGATAATGATTTCAGTGTACAAAATGACCTTAACGAAATGGGATGAGTAAGAAGTCTCCTTAACACCGTCAGTTCTACCCCAGTTTCTTGCACAGTGCCCAGTGGAGGGCACGGCACCTCAGGATGGGGTCTCCAGGGGCCAGGTATCTGCCCCAAGGAGGGTCCTGGGAGCTCTCTGCGCATGGATACAAAGGGGCTGGAAAGTCAGTGCCCTGCTGAGATTTCACCTCCACTCCAGCATCAAGAAAATACCCCCTGCCTCTGGCAAGATTTCCTTATTGAAGGGTTATCTCCTTTCTTCCAAAGTAGGTGTTTTTTGAACCCTGCTTTTGAAGAAGATGCAGATGGGGGAAGAGCACAACATTTGGGATTAAAGCACTGTTCCAGTGGAGGAGACTTGGCTCCTGTACCCACTAGTGGTGCTCAAAGCAACACCTCCTGGCCTCTGAGAGTGTGCTAAGCCCAAAGGTCTGAGTGTTCTGCCTCAGTGCTGAGCTGGGGTAAAGAAGTGCTGTTTGCTTTCTTTATGCTTTTATATCTTGAGAGCATTTCTTCCATATATATTACTCTAGAAATTGCTTTTAAGAATATGCTGAAGATAGCCTAAAGGCACTTGGCAGAGCCTTAGCTTGATAATAAATTATTTTTAAGACAAGAGATGATATTGCAGGCTATTTTAATAAATGTCAGTGAGGGCACAGCGTTGTGAGAGAGGGTACCTCAAGCTCTTGAGGTAAATGCTTCACCCCATGGAAATGTTGCTGTAGGATTCCTGATGGTTTTCTGCACTCAGAAGGGATTTGCAGGCAGCTCTCTGGGGCTCAATACCTTTCCTGCTCCAGTTAGGGTAAGCAAAAGCTTTCCTTAGTCACATTTATAACGTTCAGATCACGGTGTGGTGATACCTGGAGCCTCTGATACACTTGAATATGCTTTCACTGATGAATTGCTGAAGAAACTGAGCGGGTGGGTGGGTTCCAAACACTTCTCTGTGTCAATAGGATTGATCCGACTGGGGCAGAAAAAAGCAGTATGCAGAGCTTTCCTTGGAGTATTTAGATAGTATTTTTCAGCAGTGCTCCATTTGTTTCATATATTTCAGGATCAAGAACGTTTAGCTCCTGACTTTGTGAGAAGAGGGCTCTTTGGCTTTTTGTGCAATGCCTGATGAAGTGGTGCAATGGTTATCACGAAATGATAAAAAGCACTGGCCATTGCAGAGCCTCAGACTCACTTTATAAATGGAACTGTGAATAATTAGAGCTTTATAAATGGTTTCTCAGGAAAAACAATTGTCTGAAGAATAAATGCAGGGAATCGCAGCAGAATATTCAAGCACATGTTTTTCATTTCTTTAGAAGTTATGATTAATAGAGTCAGCCCACAGAATCTTTTCTATCTCTTCCTGGCCTGCAGAAAGCACAAGGCATCAGCATTGTCTGAAGCCATTTGAATTATGAGAACTGAACTTTGCATTTTACAAGACAAATGAACTTTACTTTTTAAATTGCTTTCACTCTGAACTTGTTCTTGTGTTTAACCACTGACTGCAGTGTCAGGGAAACAGGATATAGAGTGTGCTTCTAGAATGACACAATGAATTTAAAAGAATTAGGTAGAAATTTGATTTGGTATTTCAGTATTTATCACCAGCTTGCAGCTCCTGGTGGTTTTCTCCACTTTTCTCCCCTTCTTTTGAAATTCTGAGCAGTTCCCATCGATAGAAATTTGAGTTTCAATTTCTTTTTTTTTTCCATAATGTTTTCCCTATTGATAGATAAAAAGTGAAAGAACCATTTCTTAAAACATTTTGTTTCATTTCTATTACTGAAAGGCTGAAGGGATTTGATTTAAACTCCAAAAATTAAAAAGGGACATTAGACCAAAATCTTCCCTGTTCAACCATGAGGTATAGTCTGGAGGAAGGCAATATACAGTATAAGCTTGTACAAGCTGAGGAGGAGCTTATTTATTTCTCTTCATTAAAATAAAGAAGGTATTGTGTTTATAGTCATGCACTTGATTCAGAGACTGAGCTTCCTTCCTGATTAAATCACTGGGATTTGGCAAGTATTTGCAATTTCTTATCCAGCAGGCCTGTAATATTCAGAGCTGTATCAAAGTAATTAAAAATAAATATGTGTCTGAGGCTTAAGTGCTGGGATGTATACCTGAGTGCGTGCACGCTCTCAGAGTGAGAAGGTCGTGAAACAACATCCTTTACACAAAACCCTTGGTTATCTTCTACCAGTGTCAGTTTTGTAAATCTTACGATTTCTATAACTTCAGTGAGAATGTGGAGCATTCTATTATTGGAATGTATTCATCACTTACTCTGTACACAGTTTTCCTCATCACTCAAAGGAAAAATGATCCTAATAACTGGTAGCCTGTTATCCTCGGTGGCAGAAAACTTAAAATATTGTAAGGGGGGTACCTGATGGATTTCACTCCATAGTTTGCTGATCTTTCTAAAATAAAAGTGCACTTTGGGAAATGTGCTGACTGTTTAATGCATTTGGAAATGATTATGAATTGCAGCTTTTTTTTCCTAAAAGAAACAAGTTTGTGTAATTCTGTTCAGATTGGAGTGGTCCTATACCAAGTAGCTTCCAGTTAAGGAGTTTACAGAAATCTTTTCTCAGTTTTAATTTCCAAGCATTGCCCCTATTTATCCTTCCCTCAAGGCTCATGTGAGTTATGAATTCTGAAAAGAAAAAAATTATCAGAAATCGGTAGAAATCATTATTCCCTCTTCCAACTAGAAAAATTCTCTTCCTCCCCATCTTCCTCCAGGATCAATTCTCTCATAAGCCTAATTTTCTGGTTAGATTTTGGCTGACTTATTCTTTGTGTTCCTGGTTCATGTGAACCAACAGACCACTAAATATTGCCCAGCTCTGGCAAAAACGCTGGTCCTGGTTGCCTCAGAGGTCAGCTTTTCTCCTTAGTCCACAGAGAGCCCACAAGGCTAAGCAGGCAAGTTCTGTGGCTGTGCAAACAGGGACAGGAAAAGGGGCTGTGAAAGTCTAGGGACTTCAATGAAAACACTGAGCTCTCTCCTCCTCTACAACCACCAAAAGCAGAACAGTTCCTGCCTTTGGTACTGCCCTACTGGCCACACTGCTTGTTCCCTTTACACTAGGATTTCACACAACTTCCAAAAGTCCAAATCTTGGTTTACATGTCCCCCTGCAGTATTTAGAGTCAGGACACCAGTACTTTCAGCACAGTAGAATCAAAAGCAGGTGTAATATCTGGCTACCACAATGCACACTTAGTCCCCTGAACTAGAAAATCCCTAGAAAACCACCAGCAGGTAACAGAAATCCGCAGCTCCTGGCTCAGGGAGAGAACCACAATGGAGAAACTGCACCCTCTTCACCCTGCAACGCCTTGCCCTGGCCCAGGGAGCTGAGTCACTGCTTTCAATTGTTCCTGCTTTTTATTTATATTGTTTTCCTTCGTAATGCTGTTTGAATTCTTCTCTCTTCCCAGACGGGTTTGGAGACACAGTTTAAAAAACCCTGCTTGCCCAGCTGCTTGGCACCGTGGGAGCAGAACTATTTGCCCTGGGGCTGGCTCTGTTCATCTGTCACAGACCCCCGAGGCCATGAAACTGAAAATTTCCTTTTGAACAGACTCTGGGTGGGGAATGCCCACATCAAGAACAGAAAAGGAATCTGGAGAAAAAAAATAATTTATCCTAATGGTCCCTGTTTTTGTGAAAGGAAAGACCAATATTTATTAAGGACACAAGCTCACAAGTGTCTGGTGAATGGCAAAAAAACTTCTTATATTTAGGACATTTCTACTTTTCTTGATGCTTCCCACAACAGTAGGTTTTCTAAACCCTTCTCTCTTCTTATTTACTTCTTCTGAATAAAATGAAATTTATTTCATTTCCAATGTCTCCAGGCATTCCCAGGGCTGACTCTGTGCTAAGAAGACAGATGTGGTATACAGAAAAAACTTTGGAATGAATACAGATGCATGAAACACTTCCTGTAATACGGGATCCCCTAATGCCAAACAAACACTCCTTCAAAATTCTGAAATATGCAGTTAAATAGCCTAATTCTATCTAGTTTCTGTCTCAGCCTCGGGTCAAAACAGAAATGTCATTGGATTGGCTTTTCTCAAGATATCTAACATTCCAGTTTTTTGGACTCATGAAGCTTGATACTGGGTATCCAAATTAAACCCTAACTCACTACATTTAAGTTAAAGAAAACCGTTCTGAAAATTTTTGTAAGGTTTTGATTTGCTTTTTCATTATTCGAGAAATCTCAGTCTTCCCCTCTCCTTCAGCAAAGATTATTTTAAAGAGAAATATTTCTCTTTTTGGTATACTTCAAATTTTGATCATGCATGAAAAGCTGATAAAAATTGTATGAATGAAGCCTCTAGTATGGAATATCCAATATTTTTCTGGTTGACTAAAATATATGAATCTGTGAGCTGTTTATTTGTGCCTAGTGTATATTGAATGTGTGCCCTAATGGGCTTTTTTTCAGTGTCTTGCTTTTTGGAGCAGATGGCACTGTCTTCATTGTCCCTGTAAAACAACTTTCTTATAACTGATTTCTATAAATCATCCTGTAATGTATATTTTAAGTTTTTCATTGTATAGATTTCTTAATACAAAACAGACAGGTGTAAGATAGCAGTAGAATAATTTTCTTTTAAAGAAGACTTAGAATTTCTGTACTTCAAAGACGTTTGATTTGGAGAAAATTAGAAAGGGCAACTGATTCTTTTCTTGATGTTTCTGAAGCAAACACTGATTTTGCAGGGAGCTCTCTCTTAAGGTAGCAGTACTGTTTTGCCCCATCTCTTGAAAATGCTGAAGGGGTTCTGGTGTATTCTACTCTGTCACGGGGAAAATTAAATGCACTTGCCCACCTTGAGGCTTAAGAAATACTACAAGCATTTCTTGGTTCAGTGTTCTCAGTGGCAGATGTACTTAAGGACAGTATCTAAAACAGGTGCAGTTGGAAAAAAAGTAAATCTATGATTTTATCACGAGCTGGATAAAACACCTCTGGAGTCAACAAAATTCTTCTGTATAACTCAATGGGACAGCAAGGTCAGGCCTTCACAGAATCATTTGAATTTCTTGCATGGCCAGAAAAGCTCAGAGGGACCTTGTTCTGCTCAGTTAGGCTTAATGGGGGATGACTAACTCTTGTTTGGCAGCCAGATGTTTGCAGAGGACACGCATTACACAAGTGTAGTGTTGCAGTGGGATATAGAAGTTTCTGTGTAGCACACGATGCATTCCAGGACATCAGTGCTTTCCATAATATGCATAGGTATAATTGATGCTCTTCTATGGGTCTGGTACTTGTGGCATTGCGAGGGAGAGACTGAATGTGTCTTCACTTCTGACCTTGCAGAATATGCCCACAATAAAGAGAGGGAAATGGCAGGGTCAGAGCCCTGGGGACTCCTCTGTGGAAGAGTTGCTGAGGCGCTGTTTTCTTAGCTAGGTGAGAGAAAGCAATGGAGCAGCAAAGGCTGGAAGCAAAGCAAAAGCTCTGGAGACTGTAGGATTGAAATCCTTCACTGCCTGACAGCATATGTCCAGACCTCATGCTCAGGACAGAAAGTACTTTCAAGGATAGTTTCCTCAGAAAAGGTTTGATATCACTATAGATAACTTCTACTGACATCAGTTCTGACATGAATTGGTATTGGCTTTTCTTTCTCCATGTGAGCAGGTTTTCTTTTTTTTCCCTTTTGTTTAAGAGCAAAATGCTGCTTTGGGGAATTCACTTAATGCTGGCACTAAGAGCTCTCCATATGGCAGTTCCATCACAGTTTACATTCCCTCCTACAGTACTCTCACAAGAGGCATTTTAAAAATTCAGTATTCTGCTGTTATTCGTCCCAAACAATATTTTATTGTATTGTCATGATAGTTTAAAAGACAATATTTGCTGTCTTATAATTAATGAAGAATCAAATGAATTTTTTAGTAGCACAGCAGTGAGAATCTTTCCACAAACTGCAAAGTACTCTCAAGCAATTCCTCATTTCAGTACTAGTTGATGGTACTAGTTTTGCCATACTAAACCTAATGAGCAATAAGCAGCAAGGAATTGAGATTTTTATAAAGAAGGAGATCTAAGCCATCTGCTTCCTCAGCCTGAGAGAAAATGAGCATAGAGGACTCCTGAAAATTCCTTATTCACAGAGCACAAGAAAGCAGGGACTTTTCACATTCTAGAGGCATGAAAGAGAGTTCAGAGGTTTTATAATGAAAAATCCCTCAAATAATTATGGCTTCTATGTATTGTAAATTATTCCAAAATGGAATGATTATAAATAATTATAAATAAATAAATCTCTTGTGAATGCACTGTTTACTTCAAATCTCCTTGATGGAAATATTGATATCTTGAGGCCTAAATGCCCACTGTTGTTCTGCAGCCTTATCATTCACAGCAAAGTCTAATGGAACCCAAACCCCAGCCTTTTATTTAAAGAAGCCACCACGGAGTTAACATAAGGCAGCAGACAGAAGAAGCTTTACACTGTAGAGAAACATGTTCGTCATATATCACATGCAGAGAAATGTATGCTTCAGTAATTTAACACAATAGTTTTCAAAGACATGGACTTATAGTGCTTTATTAGCCATAAACATGGTGTCTGTATCTTAAAAGTGTAAATCTAGGATTTATTTTCATGTCACTTGGTTCCCATTGCTTCTAAAGTACATGGTTCTTTTCTGGGTATTTTTTTTTCCCTGAACATCACTATTGGATGTGATACACAGGCAAAAGCTATCTAAGTTAGAGCAGAGTGTGTTCTGAGATATGTATGGCTTTACGCATCCCTCTGAAATCAGGAATATATACTTAGAAACTCTTTGCTAGGCTTTACACTAAATATGAATGTTTTAGAGGAACTAAGAATAGCTGCTTTATGTAAAAAATGAGCAAGTCCATGATGTATTTTATTTGGTTACAGAGCATATCAAGACATGTTAAGTGTGTCAGCTAATCAAAAGAAAAACTCACTTGAGCACATATGTGGATAGAACTTAAATCATAGTGAGTGATCACATCTAGAAAGTTGATTTCTCTCATTTTTGTGGTTTTGATACTTTGTTGTTTGCGAAAAAACCTCCCCAACTCTCCCTTCATTCAAATACTTTTCTGAAAATGATATTTCTGTAAAGCCTTGCCCAATGCAAATGGATGGGTTATGTAAACTGGCTAGGTAGGATGGGGGGATTGGGAATTTATTTGCTTCAAGTATGTCCAGGATTGAGGCCTGGGCTGGTAATGTTATGATCTTAATTTCTATCCTGGTCTTTGAATATGTATCAGTGACCAGAAACAAAACACAGCTTTAGAGTAAACTACACTTTACAAAGCATTACAGTCTGTAGAGAAAGGCCAAAGCATAACCTGCTGCTCTTCCATGTTTTTCAGTTAGAATTCCACCTGCTGGGTTAATTCATCATTGCACGCTGGTACCCTAATTTTAGAATGATGGGGTGGGTGGGGGGCACAGAACTGGATGTTAAACAGAATTGGAGGGGGTTTTTTTGACAGCTGCATACTTTCATCTTGAAGTCTTTTCAAGTGAACTTTCAGTTCTTCTGCCTCTGATCTGAATCTAAATCTGAATAGTAGAGTATTAATACATAACATTTGCAATAGTTGTGTCCAAAATTTTGCATCAAAAAACCTTCATGTTAATATTGTTCCTTGATATATCCACCCTTGAGGCTATGTCATAGAGATCTATATGAGTCAGTGAAGCGCTTCTCAAAGTACTTTTCAGATTAATGTTGAAATTAATTATGAATTAATAATGAGATCTTATTTCCAAGATTTCAAACAGCAGAAAAGAAAGAATTACACAGAATAGAGGAAAGGTTCAAAATTCTATAAACACAGAAACCCCTTTGTTTCCACAGAGACATGGCAGTAGTTAGGGTACAGCAATCTAGAAACTAAGGACTGTTAGACTAAAGGAAACAAATGAAATCAGAGAAAACCACAGAATGTAAAAGTGATAGTGAAATAATTATGTAGAGCCTTAGTGTTACTTCATCTCACAGGAGTGTCAGTCAAAAATTAAGTAATGTAGTATGTGCTTAAACAGGAAAAAATCAAACAACAGAATAATACTAAACCAATGCACTGCTTCATGTTACGCTTGTAAGCAGTAATTAAATTTGTATGAACAGCTTACTTGGGTATCATGTAATAAATCATGAATTTGTCTCATTGAGATAACATGATGATTTCTAGATACAACAGAATCTCCCCTTGTGTTCAGGGAAAATAAGATCCTCAAGGAGCCTCAGATTCAAACCATCCCAATCCACCATTTTTAGCTGGGTGTGTCTGAAACCAAGGAGAAATGACAGACATCATTGAATAATTAAAGGTTTGCCTAGAAGTGTAAAGATAGAATTTATGAAAACAAAGTTTATTCCTTTGTTTCAGAAGTGACTTGGGTAGGAATGTTATAAAATGAGGAATAAAGAAGTGAGATGAGTTATATTTGAAATAACCAACAAATTTCACTACAGTCTTCAGAGAACTGTAACAACCCTTTATTTTTAGATTAGCAGAAGTTGTCTAAAAACTGAAAAAACACTGGGTTTTAAATTCTCCATCTGAGAGCACTGCGTTTAAACATCATCAAGAGGGGCTGTGAGTGCCTTGGTCCAACCTCCTCATTTGGATAATTTAGTGGGCGGGCCAAATCTTGTTTAGGAGGATTTGAGTCTGACTTGGCAAACCGTTCATGTATCCATCCATCACAGGCTGGTTCACAGAATTTTGATCACTTATAGTAAAAAACAACAAACTTGTTGTACACACTTCCTGGATATTCCTAGACTTTCCTCAAGAATTGAAATGTGGCACCGTAACGTATTGCTTAGACAGGCTAGGAATGCACAGCTCCTGAACTCTGAAGGTACACCCAGAGAGCAGAAGGTGGCAATATCAGATACACACAGCTCAGGGAACTAAATCTTTCCATGTCTCTTACCTGTTGTGAGATTGGGACAGAAAAAAACAAAACCAACCAAATAAAAAAAGACACCAAAAATAAAAAGACAAAAAACCCCTAACCAACCAACCAACCAACCAAAAAACCAACTAAAAAACCCCCCTCAACCAAAATGAAAATAATATTCTAAATCTGGAGGTAAAGATCAAAGTATACCTCCAAAAAGTACAATTTTTCAGTCAACCACTATTTAGTACACCAAAATCAAAAATGATTTAATTAGATATGCTTTAAATATAAGGATTCTAGAGGAGAAACACCACCAAAACAGACTTTTATTGTTTCCAAATAGAACAGAATGCATGCTTGCTTGAGGAGTGTGGCACTGATTAATCACTCAAATCCTTTTGGGAAGGGAAGTTTTACTGCCCAATTTAACAAAAGGAAAATAAAATCCTATAGTGGCAGAGTGCACTAATCCTTTCTTCAAGCACTAATTCCAAACTCATAAGAACAATTCTTTTCAGTAGGTACCAAAACTTGGAGTCTGAAACTCCTTGCATGGTCTTTGCTCACTACCCACATAAGCCGTAAATGTGTCTTTCTTTTTCATGGTGGTGTTGCTCCTTAGCATATCCTGCAAGTAAACAGAACTGAAAGTATGCTCCAAAGGGAACTTAAGCCTAAATCTTTATTGACATTTTTCTGTCCTGCATTTAGTCAGCACAAATCCTAGAGAAGCTTTAAAGCAGAGATGTTTAAATTGAAGACTGTTTCAACTTCCAGGCATTTTCCTATGAAATGGTGTGTGTGTTTATGCTGCTGCCCTCTTGATTAGGCACGGTTTCAGAAAGATGAAAAAACTTCCCAAAATATCTGATAAGAGTATTTCAGTGGAACTGTTGCCAAAAGCTGACACTAAGGCTATCAAGTGTGAAATGAATATTAGAAAGTCGTTGGACATTGATTTGAATTAACTCATAATGACCTGGTTTATGTTTTCGGCCTCTGGAAAGATGATTAGAACATAAAAACAACTTTCTGTGAAGGGCATAGGAATATTAATGAACTAGTCATCCAAATATGAGCAGGAAATATCCTTAGTTAAGTTCCTTGGAAAACAATCACCCTGCTAAAATATTGAAGTAAACACTGGAATGGGATGAGAAGACCAGAAGAGTCTAAAATAGAGATGCCTGAATTTCAGAAGCAGGAACCGTGGCATATCCATATCAAAAGCTTTTTCAGTTTTTAAAAGTGTGACTTAAACTAAGAGAGAAGGCAGCATATGGCATTGTGGATGATATGATGCTGGTGCCTCTGTAAACTGACTGAAGGTCAGGCTGTAGGAGAGAGGCAATGAAATGCAGTGTTTTTCCATTTTAAGACTCTTGGGTGCCCCATGTAAACAGTTGTGTTGTCAGTGGAGCTGTAACAGTCGGTATGGGCTGAAAATCTGTTATGTCATTATGGTCGAGAGAATGTTATTCTTTGGATATTCTTTGTAGGAATTAAAACCTGAAAATTTTTATGTACTCCTGGAGACACCCTCAAGAATTAAAGAGGAAACTGGTGTTTATTTATGGGCTGCCCCATTGCATTGCTTCAGTTGCATTATCTTTGCACTTGTTTGTTAGTGGGAAAAAACCACCCTGAATGCAGTGATGATCTAACTCCAAGGGCAAAGCGCCTAAACTGGACTTCTTTTTTCCATAGTATTCTGCCTTTGAGATGATAATGCTCCCGAGAAAGGGAGAAACAATAGAGAATTCAAATGTTGAAATAAACATGTAATACTGATGATTTAAGTGGTGTCAAGCTCAGTTCCTCAAAAGCACCATCAGTTGTATTCATAGCTTCTTATTTGAGGGATGTTACCTTATTCATTCTTCAAAAGATTCCATGAAATCAGATTTTATTTAGACCATATACAGGCATTTTAGAATTCCATACATTGGAATGCTTAATTCTGGGTTTTCAGCGGATTTTAATGTAGTTTCTATGGGTTTTTTTAATAAAATCTATATATTTCAGGAAAAAAATATTTTAAAATGTTAAAATTCTTTTTAAAAGTTTGTAATATTGTGAAGAAAATATGTTACGGTATGTGAGGTGCAGTATATTTCAAAGAAAAAGAAAATCAGCTATGAAAAGCCAGGCAATCTTTATAGGATTTTTCTATTTAGATATTTGGTATTGAATATGCTGTCACTAGGAGAGTCTTTATTTGAGAGAAGAATTCTTTGAAACTGATGGCCAAAACCTCTCTAATTGACCCCTGATAATTATAATATTGATTTAACATGTTAGTCATTTTACTCTTGTTTTATTCATGAGTTTTATGGTGAAAACAAGTGTTCAGTGTAAATTTCTCCTTAACTGACAGTCCTTAGTGTGGAAGACTTTATATCAATATCTTATTAAAGGGATATCTTTTCAGTACTTGGAACGGATAAAAACTCTTAGTTGGCAACAACAGCTGGAGATTTAATTCTTGTGCACTATAACCCTGAAGACCTTCTGAAAAATTTCCTCTAGGTCAGAATTCCCAACCAGAGCCACCAGTGAGAGAGCTGTAAAAACACAGGGGTATTGCTGAAGCTTCATTCTATAGTGAGTTGTTAAGTCACCCCTTCCTGTGATCATGGCATCTTTAATGGACTAAACAATGTTTTAGGATTTAGTTGTTAGAAAAAGTTCCTGGTTTAAAGTGACAAGAACTTCTGATAGTGGGGAAGTTCTTATCTGTAACTTAATGAGGTCTGTGCCTTTAGCACTTGGGGGTAGAATGGAGGGGAACAGGTAATTTGTAAGTGAAAGGGTGACTACACAAACATTCAAAATATGGATTTAGAATGTTTCTATCTTGTGCTTTTCTTCTCTGGGTTCAGATTACGGCTCAGGATCTCTAGCAGAAGCTGACAAATTCATTTTATAGGTGGTAAATGTGACTTAGCTGTACATTAAGGTCAGTTAGCTAAACTTAAACCATGGTGTGCATTAAATGAAGGAATCCAGCAGGATTTTGCATTGTTGTGGTGCTCTTGTGTTTTCCACTGCAAGCCTCCTCTGTGGATGTTGTCAGATTGAGGAGCAAGTAAATCATGAGCCAAATTAGTTTTGATTTTTCTTCCTAAATACTGCATAAAGCATCTATAAATGCTAAGATATTTAAAACTGATTTGGGAGTATCTGTCCTAAGAAACAAGCATCTTTTGAAGGGTAAATTCACAAATTTCATTTGTGCAAGCCTCCTGGAAAAGAACATTCCTCTCCAAACAATCAGGAAAAGTATAAATAAATATACATTATGAATATTAGAAAATACGTGGAAAAACACACATATATATTATATATATGTGTGTGTGCATGTGTACCAATACACGTTGAGGATAGTGTTATGTGATGGGGCATGGATTTCTCAGTGAGCCATTCTAAAATTAAATTTTCCAGAAGTCTATTGTGAAAAACCTATTCTCAAAACCCAGAGAATTTATTACAAACTGAACATGGTATTTCCACATATAAGCATTACTGCAGAGTCTATCTAATCTGGGGCTCACAGTGCATTACTATAGGAGACTTCTTTTAAAACGTGTAAGATCTTAGAAATGAAATCTTACTTCAAGACCAGCCAACAGTGCATTTGTTTCTGATAAATAAGAGAAGAACACCCTGGAATTCTCTTTCTGGCACAATTTCTAAATATGTTGTGGCTGAAATTAGCAGGTGAGTTGCAAAGGTGAGCTGAACAGGTGCAGGGTATGTGCGAGCTGTGAGGCAGGCAGGAGGGCTGCCAGGGTTGCAGGCATTTTGCCTGGTTGATGTCTGTTTATTAATAATGCCCAAAAGCTTAGGGAGATTCTGATTTCTCAAAGCTGAAATTTGCAGCAGCCTAGAAATCTCTGCTGTATAATTCCCCACTCCTCTTTTTGGTGATCCTATTCTCTCTCTTTAAAGATGATATAATAATAGCAAGCTGATCTCTGTTTCTAGTTAGTTTTACTTTCAGATGTTCATTTAGCAATACAAGATTGCAAACTCTAAGAAACAAGAGCAATTGTAGGTGCATCTTTGGGGGTTTATTTAATCTGATTTTCCATGGTATTAACTCCTTAATAAAGGCATCTCACCCAAACAATGTACCTTGAAGAGAAGCTTTTCAGAAAGGCATAATCTGAAAACCAGGTTTCTCTATTAGAACAGTGACAAGGTAGGAAGGAGGAGGCAGTTTTGTACTTTGGTTTGAGACCAGTAGAGCTGACAGTTCCTAGGGGGTCATGTTGAACATGATGGACTTTTAAAGAAATTCATAGAATCCTCCTTATTTACTCATATGGTATGTACTTAGGTAGTGTCCTTGGATATTTATTTAGGTATTTTCCCTTGCTGTTTATTTTTAAAATGTATGGGCAATATTTTCTCTAGTGGGGTAGAATTCCATGTAACTCACAAGCGAAATGTTAAAAATGGCATTGGACAAAAAACCCGAGCAACCTTTTTCCCTGCTGTGCTAGTCAAGGTTTTGTACTTGGATAAAACTGAAATAAATACTGAAGATCAGCTATGAGATGAGGTCTAGGACCTAAAGGTGCTTGCTGTAAAATCTAAATTCAGTACAATCTAGATTATATTCACAGAAACTTCTCTTACTCCAGATCTTCTTGCAGTGAAATATCTTGTGCATCTCAGCTGAATTTCTCTTGGGAATTTAATCAAGCAGCAAACTCACTAGAAAGACCATTGGTTCAGACTGAAATGGTACTTTCTGTGCAGAAGCTAATGCTGATTCAATTTTAAGATAAACTGCCTGTTACAGTAAAATAGCTGAGGGATATTTGGAGGAGGAAAATACAGGATTTCAGCCAGAAAAAACAGTTGGCCTCAGCATCAGGTGCGCGAGAGTTCAGAGCTCTCGGCCCCGTGTAGGAAGGGCAGAGGCACTACTCCAGTGTGAAATAACAAAGGTGTAGCTTTGAAGAGTGATTATGACTGAGAATACTCCTAACCTGGCCAGGAGTATTCTTCCACTGTAGGTCATGGCAAAAAAATTGGGGTTTTTTCGTTTTACGTGCAATAGATGCTTTTTCTGTGCCTTAATGGACGCCATAACTACACAGCTCCTACACAGGGATTATTCTCTGAAAGAGAATTTTCTATTTAATGTCATAAAATAAAACAATTCCGGTGGAATACTTGGAAAACTTTTTTCTTAGATTGGTGCAATTCACTGTCTTTAGCCTGATGCAGGGAGAAACAGGAGCTGTTTAGTCTGAAGATACTATTTGAGCTGGCAGAGTTGGGAAAAGAAAGATATACAAACATTTGTCCTTACCTATTGATAAATTCCTCTCCATGAAAGTAATTTTTCTTTTCAGAAGTCATAGTAGCATTATAGCAACTTTAATCTGAACAGTGTCTTGCTATATAGTGAAAAATTTAAGGGAAATCATGTTTGTAAAACTGGAAAACATTATTTAATAAAAGTGTTCATTAATTACTGGACCTTCCAAATGTAGCCCATAATTCTCAACTCACTGCTGTATATTTTATTCCTCTGTATTCTTTCAAAAAGATATGTCAAGTGAGTTATGAGAATTTTTGTTCTGTGTGATGGATGATATTGTGTTATCATTCTTTTATTTTTGTTTGCTTATTATTAGTTGCTTATCAGGGAGTAAATTTTACCTATCTCTATTTTTTCTCTTTTAAAATTATTCAGTTGTCCAGTCAAGAAACTTAGAGGGGTTTTACAACTGCCATGAGTGACTCATAGCAAATATTTGTGGTGGGAGCACAGCATTGATAATAACACATTTTGTGTTGTATTCCAGAAGGCAGTGGGAGAGCAATGAAGGGAAAGGAACTTTCCCTGAAGGGAAAAGTGCAATGATAAATGGAAGAATTACTGTCTCAGAAAGGATATAAGAAAAATTACAAGCAGCCCACAGAGAAAGATGTATGTCATAGAAAGCTATATCTTAAAGGTGAGGGACTCTCAGACTTAAGCAATAATTGTCAAGAGAAAATCACAATTATGTTTTAGGAGGGAAATTAAAACTGATAAAATGATATTTTAGTCGTAAGATAAAATGGTAAGTCCATGTTTTGACAATAAGGGTGAGATTGGAGCTGATCAAGATATTATGCCTGAACTGAAGGAATACATTAACTCAGTTTTCAGCAAGGGTGATAACATGGAGCACGAGGATGGAGGCAGGATAACTGCTGAAATGAAAATAAGCATATCTGGAGAAAAGGGAAATTAATTGTTATAATAAGGATGGGGAGGAGATAGACAATTTCCATTCCAGAATACCAAAACTGCAAGGAAACTGCTGTTTGAAAAAAATTTTTAAATAAATCTATCAAACTGGATGTAGTATTAGATAACAGGTTGCTGACAAATATACTGAGGTAGGAAGTTATTGATCTGGTGTTTTGACTTAGAAACCTCTAATACTATAACAAATACTCCAAGAAAAACACTGAAAGACTGAGGTAAAGGATGAAAAGAGAACTACTGGAAGCTGATGATACAAGACTGCATGTACTGTAGATTGGACAGAAAATTAAAATGTATGAAACCCATGCCAAAAAACTTAACCCTCATTTTTCAGCTGAGATTGACTCTACCATCTAATATCATCAGCACACAAATCTGTAGAAAGGAATTCATGACCTAAATAATGCATTATTTCATGTATACCTTCTCCCTTCATATCTTTTAAACTATCTTAGGCTAAAAAAGAACTAGGGGCTTAATACAGTTACATTTACAACTCAGTCTTATGGCTCGCAACTGTAGAACATAACTTTGTTCTACATTTTACCACTGTAACTCTTTAATTATTAAAATTATTTTAATTTTTGCAGGTCCTACTTATATATTTTTCCTAAGCACAGAGGGGGTTCTAGTTCTCAGAGCCATTCTTCTGCAGAACTATCTCAATTATTAATTGCTTTATTATTTATATTCTTTTTTTGATCCCCACGTCAGCAGGGAATATCAAAAATGAAAATAGTTTGCTGGGGATTTTTAGAACAACTGTAGTACAAAATATGCAAAAGCTATTTCACTTTCTTTTTGTCAAAAAAGGCGGTTCCACTTCCAAAGGGAACAATTAACACACTTGTAGTACAGAGTCAAGAGCAAGTCAGGCCTTCAAAACTGAACACAGCTGACTGCTCTGTTTATTGTAGGAAGTATTTTTCTAATTTCTTCCCCTTATTTTATGATTAAATCCCACATTTTTTGTAGGAAGCTGTACTTCACATCAGAAAGCGGAAACCAAGGGAATGTATTTTCTTGAATATATTTCTTTTTTTTACACTCAATCTTACAAACACTGATTTTCCTTCAGTTTTGCATTACAGCTTTTCTGTTTTAAACTGACTTGTGGGTTTTGTTTCTCTCAGAAGTTAGGATTTTACTATTTAGAACAAATCAAACGGGCTTTCTGCTGTCTGATAGCACACAATTCTCTGCTTAGAGATTTTCATGGTATCCAAGTGCCCTGACTTGATGGTATCTTGGCATGTTGTACTTGGACATACCTGGTATTAAACACGTGGAGAATGCTGTGTCTCCAGCTCATTAATGCTTCACTCAGGTTCTGGCACGGCTCTCATTCCAGAGCTGTTCATGTAACCATTCTATTTGCTTTGAACTGCTGCTTGTTTGTCTGAGAGACTGAAGCATGTGCCGCTGCAGCGAAACATTTTCAGCTGACCTTAAACCACACCGCTATTTATGCTCTGTTTTTCTAAACATGCCATATTTTATTTCTAATTGTGCTCAGTGGTGACACTGTTCAAAGAGAACCCAACTCTGCCAACCATAACACTCCTGCAAACATTCTGCTGCACAGTGCAAAGCTCTGGTCGTGCTGGGGCCACCACCACGATGGCAATTAATGGCCCCGTGGTATTGCCTCAGAACTGTCAGTGTATTATAAGGTGGGCTCACAAGGGCCCAGGACTCAGATACGGCACAGCTAAATATTTAATTCTGCTGAATAGTTTATGCCTGCTGCAGAGCAATGTTTGTCAAGCAGACTCACCACAGAACAGAACTGCCGTTCATTTGCAGTATATTCCCAGCATTTGTATTCATTTCAGCTCTCCACACAATTTTTATTACATTGTCACCTGCTGTTTTTCAAATGACAGTTTATTGGTAAGAATTTCATGTCCTGCTAAGCACCATCTCTCTCTCTCTCTTCTTCCTCCTCCATACTTGCACAACTTCTCATTTTTTTTTAATGTGTCTTTCGCTGTCATTTATAAGTTACATGTACATGTTGGGGAGAGTCAAACTAAAGTGGCTACAAAGCAGCAGCTGTAGCTGCAGCTGTTTCTTTCCTTGTTTACTGTTGGTTTTTAATCTACTGAAGTTTGACTCAAAAAAAAATTTACAAATTGAATTAAATCTCCTTTAATGAGTGCTGTATCCTCACTTGCTAGTTCAGAGAGGTGCATAAATATTGAAGCACATATTTTAAATTACTATCATGCATTACTTTTTAATTAATGACTCTGCAGCTATTTAAATTTGAAACATCAGGTTCATGATTGTTTGATAGAAGGATGTTGGCTTCAAGAGAAAGATCAATACCCAAACAAGATTACCCAAACCCAGTGTATGAGCCTGCTGATGAAAACAAAGCGGCAGCTGGTAGCTGTGTTGATTAGCAGTGTTCACAAACCGTGTCTGCAGAATGTGTGTGAAAAGGATGAAGGAACCATCCACAGAGCAGATGACCAAACAATTAAAACAGGTTTTGTTTTTTCTTTCCCTCTGAAAGAAACCCAGATGAACACTGAATCTATATCTGTTCGACAGAGGGGGTAAAGTGTGAAACAGGAGTTTATCTTTTGTTTTGTTCCATGTGTGTGCAGAGGGACAGCTGACCAGCTACACAAGGTGCTCACAGTATCTCTGTGCAAAGTAATCGCTCAAGTCATGTTTTCACTCAGTCATTTACACAGGATTACTATTCCCAGTGTCTGAACAGCGAGAGGGTACCATGGGAACTGCCAAATAGTATATGGCAAAATACAGCCATCTCATAAATAATCGAGTTGTAGGTGGCATCATCCATTTAGAAGAATTCTAGGAACATTTTTGTTTTTCATTTTCCTAATTCCACTTCCCACCCAAGTGTCAGTCTTGTGCTGCTATGTCAGAGCAATTCCACAATTCTTAGACTCATACGGAAGGTTGCCACGGTCCTCCTGCCAACCTAGTGTTAGTGGAAACTGTATCTAAATAACTCAAATATCAGTGTCAGTGTCATCTTTCTGCAAACTGTGAGAAATAGGAAAAATTATTAAATCTATAAATCTTATTCTTCCTGAATAAGATGCCATGAAAGTTGAACAAATCGTGACGCCGCAGTTGCCTGTTCGATCACCATGAAAATGTGTGTCAAGGGAAGAGACTTTGCTCTCATTGTCATGAGCCTTACAGAGAGACTATGGCACCTGCCTAATCTGTGGTGTCTCCAGTTTTTGAAACAATATTCTGAACAGATAAAGATTTACATTCATACTATAAAGAAAGAAATGTCTGAAGTGTTCTTGTGGTATTTATTTTGCTTGCTGCATTTATTCCAGTTGAATACGAAAAAGGCACTATGCTGAGGGGAGGGAACAGGATGCGAGTTCCAGGGATCCAACACTCAAATTCTTCCATGCCATAGAGAGCACGTTAGACTATGCACAGGCTGAAGTTTTGGTTTGTGGTTTTATGGAATTAAAATCCATTCTATTTTCTAATACTGTTTAGACACAGCTCTCTGAGCTATGTTCAGTCTATAACATAACTCAGGGACTCCAAAGAGACTGAGTAAATGTGAATTGAAGCAGGAGAATCTGAGTTTGGTTTATTACACAATGTTAATGGAAACCAGCTCATTTAAGAATTTGCATATCGTTAGATTAGTGTCTTCCTCTAGGCAATAGTCTGATTTTGCCATGGATTAACAGCACAGGAAGTCTTCGCTAGTTTATGCATGTTCCAAGCATCACAGGTTGGATGAAACACCGGTCATATGTGGAATTACAAATCAATACCCAAACATCTTCAGTTTAAAAAGCCTAAGTTAACTTTCAATTGAAGCAATTTTGTAAGGGTTAAAAGTTGAAAAGGGAAATAACACGATACAGTCCAACAATGTGCTGTGCATCCCAAGTGGAACTGCACAAAAAATTAAAATGTGGATAAAGCCGATGTGATGAATTGTTTAGGTTCCATCTCTCTGCAGCTGTGTAGGTTAGATGGCAATTACTATCTTCTGATTCAGCTGCTGATTCCTATGGCTTAAAGTATGAATTTAGTTACAGTTTTTCTCATGTGGATCAACATGAATCACCAGCATGAGTAAATTAATACTTACAGCAGAAATACTCCAATTGTCTACTGTGTGAGTTAAATATTTAATAATATCATCTGTCAGTAAAGGAATGCTGTATCCTCGCTGTGAATTAGCCAAGAAAAATGAATATATAGGATGTTGATTTAATGAGTAAATTCACAGATATAACTTTGTTTCACAGCATCATATCTGAGCACAAAGGAAAAACAATTACTTCTTAAGAAACTAAAATTAAACTGGTAAATCTACAGACAATACATTGCAGACACCAGGTATATTGATTTGCTGCAATAAATGTCAGTATGCTTATTCCTTTCTCTGTACCAAAATTATCAGTAACATCTTAATGTCCCTTGAAAGAAAGAGAGAGAACAGGAAATTGATAATTCTTTTGTTAGATAAAGTAGATAAGAATTTTCCTAGATTATAACCAGTGAGATTTAATGATCTGATTCACTGGTCCTGTGCTTATACCAATAAGAGTGAAAATGTCATGTGTTGAACACCACTGAAAATCAGTCTGAAAGTATTAAGCCTTAGACCTCGGGAATTTTTTGTTTCAGAAGTATTCTTTGTGCTCTATATGTAAGAAACAACCCTTAGAACCATAATGTGGGAACGGTTATGAAAGGCTGTATCTTAAAAGTAACAGAGCAAAGTTTAAAATTACTTTATTTGACTTAACTAAACAGTACTAAGATGTTATAGAATTTTTATAACCTTGTCACAGAGAACCGGAATATGTCTTTTAATACATGAAAAATTACTCTGACCTGGTTTGGTAATAAATTTTACAGTTTTACTTGGTATAGCTCGGCTATAAAAGATTTCAGTCTACCTTAAGCTATTAAAAAACCTCGCTATCTTCCACGGCTGACAATCAACCCTGAGATTTCCTGCAGCTTTGGAACATATCACATAGGGTAGAGATGGGATCCCATCCCAGCTGGTGTTTGCCAGCTCTCCAGGTACTGCAGAATGAACAGCAGTGCAAACAGAACGGACACAGGTGGTAGGGCCACACAGAGAGGGAATCCTGGGTACCTTTCAGGGAACGAATATCTTTTGTTTGTTGTGGTAGGGTATCCCCCACAGTGTCCCTTAACTCCTGTGTAGCACCTGATACACAGTTGTAGTTCAAGGTCAGCCCGAGATCCAAACTGGGCAGACTGGCTCTGTTGGTTTTGCCCCGGGCCTGCAGCAGCCCCAGCTTCCTCTGGCTCGCTTGAGTTCACCGGACTGCTGCAGCAGAAAGTGCCCATAACACAGCCGGACTAATTGAAAAATGTGAACGATTAGCTCTGTTTACAGCACAGCAGAACTGTGCTGGAAAAAGCAGAGTCTTGCCCTTGGTAGGACACTGAGTTCCCAGCAAAGAGCAAGAGCGATGAGTTTGTGGAAAGGCTGAATGTCTGAACAAAAGGGGTGGCCTGTATAGGCAGTCTTTTCAAGGAATATATCTTCTGCAGTCCAAAGTGAGTACGTATCTGGATACTTTCGCTCAGAAGAATTATTAGCTTGTTCCTTGAGTGTAGCTATTTGTTTGGAATGTGACTGCACATACATTAAATATGACACCTGCCAGTTTCGGGTCCCTGCTGGATTTTAACAGCGCCCAGAGACTTGGAGTTATGGGGTAGATACTGAACTGAGAGCTAGGTATTATTTCATCATGAGGCACTTCTGATTCAGTGTGATGACAGGAACATTAAATTAAATTCTCCTCTCACTTTCAGTTTTCTGAGCTGTTTGAGAATCCTCAGATATTGTTAGAAAATTGGGGCTCAGCAGACAAGGAGCGACTACAACAGAGGAACATGCCAGCAGGTCATTCAAAAAAAAGGTTGTGATGGAGGATTTTATTATTATAAAGTACTTGCCTCAGAGATTTTTTTCAGCTCTCAAAGCTGCAGAAAAAGGGAACTTATGTTTGAGTTCATCTAAGGTAAAAAAGGACAGTCTTATGCACTTTATTTGCAAATAGTCTCATTTTACAACTTGAAATTTGGTGAATAACTCCATTATTTTTTAATTGTGCCCACTTTGTACTTTTACTCATACCTTCTGTTTAAAATGCTATGTGGAAAGACTGCTATTTATTTGGAAAACTGCATGGAAGACGTGTGTTATTCCAAATTCAAAGGTTATTTTTAAACTAATGAATACATGTATTTTCAAATGATTGGTTTCACGATATCTGGCACAGTTACACACAGAATTCCCAGGAAACAAGTTGTACTGGTGTCCCACGCTGTAGTTGTACATGGGCATCTAAAATTTCCAAAACACAAAAACTCTTCCATAAACTTATGCTCTATAGCAAAAACCTTTTACCACCATTATAAGAATATGACTTCTGGGAAAGCTGCTAACACATATCTGGGGGGAAAAAATTGCTCTTTAAAGCTGAGGAAAAAGAAATTGCTAAAGGATTTTAAAAGCTTAAGTGCAGCAATACATCATCCAACTTGCCTGCATAGTCTTATTTAGTGAGGGAAGTGAGAAACCAGACCAATGTAAACAGAAAGATGGGAATTCTCATTTATTTCATGCAGGTAGTTGTTGCGGTGCTTGTGGCAGTGGCCACTGTGGCCAAACAGTTGGAGGACTGGTGGACAGGCCTCCAGAACACAGAGGTTTAATTCTCACCCCTCGGTTATGGCAGGTTCATATATTCCCAGTGGTTTTTAATTCATAGGTTTCAAAGTTCTTGGCTTAGGAATTCTCCACCCAGTTTTATGTATAAGTTCATGTTTATGCATTTCCCCTAATTGCTTATGTATCAGTTCTAGAAAGTTCATTTTTGTTCAATGCTTCACTGGTTGGTTCATGTAATTCCCTGCCCTAAGTTATCCCCGTTGGTTATTCCCCTGTTGTCTCCTCCTCCTCAGTCAATCCCCATTGGTTGTTTTCCTTTACTTCCACCCCCTTCCACCTCCCCTATAAAACACTGTGTTCTCCCTGAACTTCTGTCTTTGTCCCTGGATCCTTCACCTGCAGTGAACCAGCTGGAACCTATACAAGACCCCTCTCTCATCCTTTGCCTCTGCCAACGCCTTTTCAACACCCCTGTTTGGGGCTTGCTCCTGGCGAAGGAGCCAGCTTTTTCCTGCTCGCTGCAGCTGACACCAAGGATGGCTGCAGCGGGAGGCTGTGCGGCCTCGGGCAGCCCCAACAGCATCAGACAGTTTGTAGAATCGTTCCCAAAAGCAATGTGGGTATAATCCTGGCTGTCTTTTGCGATCAAAAAATAGAGACACTTCAGTGAGAGATTTTCTGGCTCACAGCACAGGGCTGAATCTGCAATCATACAATCTGAGTTTAAGAAGCAGGTATTTTAATCTTTGTATATAAATGGTTCATGTTTTTTTTCAGAACCAAGGCAAAATGTGTCATTTTCCAAAAAACTTGAAGGATTAACAATTAAAACAATTATAGAGGGAGGGAAAAAGTGTTGTCTCACAAGGCTAGAGTTTTGGGACTGGGAGGGTCATACCAGCAGGGATTCTGGTGTTTTGTTTGGTATGTATGCTTTGTTTGCATTGAAATACATTTCAAACAACCTATTTTTCCTATATACAACTGTGTTTTGCAGTTTGGGCACTGGAAGGTGAATAACAGGCTGAAATTAAGGAGGTTTTCTACCTTAAGCTATCTTTTTTGAATCATAAATTGCCGTTTTGTATCATAGCAGTTTTATATACTTTAAATAGTCTGTTTTCTGTGCATGGCTGTTTGCATATGTTTTGTAGGTAAAAAATTCAAATTATTTGTATTCTTTTATTTTGTCTAAGTTTGAATTCATGTGCAAACCCTAATCTTGCATGTTGTTTTCTGTGCTTAGGATAGACTTGGACATGTGCTCTCACTAACTCCTTGGAAAAAGTTCAGCTTGAAAAGTGAGAGCTGGCCACACATCAAGCTTTGCCCTTCAGACAGGCAGTATGAACACAGCCTTTTGCAACCTCCTGAAAAGGCTGTTTTCACAATCACAGGAAAGAATAAAACCAGCACATTGGAGTATTTTTGTTTCATTTTACTTGTCCAACTTCCACGTTAGTCAAAAGAAGTTTTCCCTTGTGAATTTGACAGATTTTTTATTTCCTTTTGGATTGGTTTTCTCTTGTTAACAGTGTGTAAATACTGTTCCCTGACTCTTGACTTAAAAGGTGTTACATTTCTTATTTAAGCTGTGATACTATTTTCAGAAAACTGGAATGAATGCTGTGTCTGCTTATGTACTTGTTTGAGCTCATTTAAGAACATCCCAGGCTGATACATTTTCAGAAATGACAGAAGTCTGTTAGGAAAGCAGTTGCTGTTTGGTACCTGGGTACCTGGGTGAATTGGTTGTGTTTTTATTCTAGCCACCAATCTGCCCTGTTTCACAGAGTCATAGAAGGACTTGGCTTGGAAGGGACCTTAAAGATCAACCAGTTCCAACCCCCTGCCATGGGCAGGGACACCTTCCACTAGACCAGACTGTTCCAAGTCCCATCCAACCTGGCCTTGGACACTTCCAGGGATGGGGCAGCCACAGCTTCTTTGGGCAACTGGCTTCCTGCTCTTTCTGAATATTTCTCAGGAGTCTGATCTACTTCTGTTCTTGAAGAGGTTTCTTGGCATGTTTTGTGTGTTCTGTCAGCAGTTCAGATTGATGCAATAGCTGTAGCATAAGGCATTTACATTTTTTAAGCTTTTGCAGCTCTTAAGGCAGAGTAGGAACAAGTGTCCTCTGAAATGGCACAGACTGCAGTATAACTAGGCAAACTCATAGAGTAAACCTCTGGCTGCCTTAAGATGAATAAAGCTGCCAAACGGGGAACTGCATGGTTGTGATGATGAGCCAGTTGAGTGCGGTATTGCAGTACTTGTGTGTTGCAGATGAACCTGATGGCTTAAGGTTTTTCTCAGGCTTGCAGCTCTGCAGTTCTGTACAATTTTTTCCAGTAGCCCAAGACAATGCAGATAGTTTTCCCAAACTAACCCTTATAAATACTGCTCTAAAATACTTCTCTGTGCCCCCCAAATGGGACAGTCATTTAAATGGTACGTACACATCTCCACCAGATTCTGCACCTGAGATTAGCTCAGCTGGTTAAAGCATGGTGCTAATAACACCGAGTTTGTGGGTTTGATGCCTGTGTGGGCCATTCACTTTAAAGTTGGACTTGATGATCCTTGAGGGTCCTTCCAACTCAGAACATTCTGCGGTTCTCCTCTGTACCAGCTGTGCTGTTTTTCTGGGTTTCAGCTTGAACAGCAGCCCCTGAAATCCCTAACAGTGCCAGGAAAACCCATGACACAGAGTGCTCTACTTGCACTTGCTAGAATTTAATTTCCATGGTCTCTCAGCAATATTGTTCATTCTTACTGTACACAGTATGTGTCCCTTTGAGAAACAGGCTGTAAATGCCTCACTACAGATTCTCATCCTCTGGTGTGAAACCTGGTCTTTCAGGTTTTTTTGATTGTGTTACTTCTATGTCTTTTATTGAAGTTGAGTGATTGCTAAAATCTATTTTTATAAAATCTTTTGGTTTTCTCTAGAGCCAGAGCCCTGGATTTTCCTGCCTGAGCTCTTTATAGGTTGTTATCAGCAACATATAATAGTAGTCAATGGTTTTTTCCATAGGTTTTTACAAGGGCATACTTCATCCAGCGTCATTCAGCTTCCTATTTATTTCTGTTTACACAAAATCAATTTTTATTCTTACTCAGCTTTAAATTAGGCTTAGTCTTAACTTTTAAGAGCAACTGCTTATGGGTAAACTCAGGTTTCTGTATTTACTCAACATATTCTGCCTGCATCCTTGCTTGATCTGCAGAGACCTGTACCTGTAGTGTTATGGGTAAACACTGTAATTTCTTCTCTCAATCTCTTTTGATGCCAAGCCCATTGCCAGAGTTAAGTTCGGGGAATTGACAAAGAAATATTGATGTCTCTTCAATTTTTTTTTTACATTTTATTTCCATCTCTTACCTTAAAGTCTGAACCAATGTTAGGGTCAAGACAAAAGTATATTGCCTTGGCCTCTGACTTTTTTTTAGTAGTCTGGGAAGTTTTATGTTGTGTTTGTACTTAGTCTGTTTTTAGAGCATGTAATGCAGTCATGATTCAGGGTTCAATAACATAATTTAAAATCAGAGACCTCAGAAAATGCTAAAGAAATAAAGTGAAATATAATTACTGAGCATCTACTGAGTTGTGCAGTTCTGTATAAACTGTACCAAACCAACGAATGGAATTAGTATCTCTTTACCTGTGGAGCACATTCTGCAGGTGCTTGCAAAACATCCCAAGCATTAGCATCTAAAATTAGGAAAACCAGAAAGACTCCAAATAGAGTGGAGGTATCAACGCACAAGTAAAATGCATCATTTAATGTAGTAAAAATATGTACCAGTCATTATCCTGATAATAATATTTTAATCATTTTTAATAAAATTATTTGCTTTTGTCCTCATAATTATTTTAGATTAACCATCTGGTGCTTGGCCCGTGATCTCTGCTGATGGCACTCTGTTTGTATTTTTAGTTTTTCTTCCTATAGTAACTGGGTCTGGCTGTGTGTGGAGAGTTATTACAGGAGAATTGCTTTGCTTGGCACCAATAAATCACAAGTTGACAGAGATGGCTCTCTTGCTTCTCAACAGACCATGATGTTGATGTTGATGTTGATGCAAAAGAAAAGATTCTTGAATTTCAACAATTTTTAGAAACTTTTGTAACTCTTTTTAAGAAGTCGGCACTAACTTCTAGAGTTTGAGCTAGGCTGTGAAGACCACAGAGATCTGGGGAGTGGAAAAGTGAAGTCCAGGTTTACATTTTCAATCCTCCTGTTCCCTGCCAGCTGCTCCGAGTAGCAGATGTGTTTCTGAAGTCTCCTAGGCCACAGTGCAGCCATTCCTTAGGGATGGCATCTTTAGACTCATCCAGTGTAATAAAGTTTTGAACTGTCATGTGGCTACTGTTATTGATTTTCTAGGTTTCTTATCACTTTCACACAGATTATTGCCTCATTATAACCTTTGTAGTTCAGCGCTCTCAAGAAATAGATGCGGACTTAAAAATGAACGTACGTACCTTGATGAATCGTTCCACTGTGTTTTAAAATTTGTTTCGGTTTCTGTTTTTAAAAAACATCTGTGTGATCTGAAGCAAGACTGTGTGAAGAAAAATAAAGTCAGTACATGGAAGACTTTTATCATAAAGCTTTCAAAGTCCACTTGGCTGAAGTAGGACAGAACTCCCTCTTGGGAGAAACTGAGAGTTATTTCACAAGGTCTATGCTGATTGCAGCTCTGCTTCTTTATGAGCCAGTCCTCATCAATCATATTTATTGTTAGCAATCCAAGCTGTGCATGTAGTAAATTAACCTCTTTTCAGTCCTCTTTGGCTAATCTTTTACCACGCTATCTCAATGTATAAACTGGGTATTAAGTAATATATATTTTAATTCTCAGGCTGAATCCTTACAAGATGCTGATGTCTTAAATCATACTTCTTCTAACACCATGCCGGAAAGTATGTGATTTTTGAAAAGTAGTAGAAAACAAGTTTGTTCCAATTTGCCTTTCCATATCACAGGAAGAGACAGTGACCATCTCTCTTTGGAGAGCACTTTCTGATTGCACTGGCTCCTGAGCACACCAGATGTCGTTTTGGGTTCCCAGTGGCAATAAAAATGAGCTATTCACCTGCTCGAAAGAGAAGGTAAAAAATTGTGCTCTCAAGTAGTGAGCTTCAAAATATTTTGAAAATATTTCTGTATATGACAGACCTCTTATTATTTTTTCTAAGTTCAAGACTCCCTAGGGTGGGTATTCCACCAGATTCCTACCACCCCTCCCATCAGCGAAAGATTAATGATCAAGATAAATTCTTAAAATAGCACTTGAAACCAAGTCAGTTCTCTCTCTCATGGAAAGCCTTCCCATTCAACAAGTGTGCAACTGTGTGCCAGCAACAGTTTAGTAGAGTTTACCTGCCTAGAATTAGACAAAACTCTAAGTGATTAAAAAATATGTATAAACCAGTCATGCCTTGAAAAGGCAAACCTGTATGTAGGCCTGAGCTATCCATAACTTCCAATGCATCCGAGGCTGCCTTTTTACATTGGCTCTGTGTGTAAAAATGGGCCAGGAACTTTAAAGTGGAGATGACTCTCTCACAACCCTTTTTCTCACTGTGTGATTCATATTTTGCTTCTCTCCCTCCGTTACTTGCATGGATTAATCTCTAACGAAAAGACTGAAAAGCATGAAAAACCTTTCTTTTTATTCTATTAAATGTGACAAAATTCATCTTCTACCCTACCAAAACCAGCTGAGATTACCTGAAACCACTGAAGGAGCTTTACCTTTCATCAACACAGCTCTGCTCTTGGGAGCTGCTGAAGGAAATGGCACTCCTCACAAATTGCAAACCTCTTTTCTCATTATCACAGACAGCAAGGCTTGGCTTACAGAAACGAGCTATGACATGAGGTAACCTTACCAATGAAGTACTGCAAGTTTTCCTCATCAGTGAATTTCTCAAAGTGTTTCTCTATGTATTTCACGATCAAGGTCGTGCCTGTAGGGGGATGAAGAAGCAGAAATACTGTGGAACAGCACCCACAGGTTTAAATTAAAATTTAAATTAATTTTAATTAAGTCTGAAGAGCATATGCATCTTATTTTTTAGCAATAGAAGGATGGGCAGGAGAATAGGAAACAACTCTTACGTTCCTTTAAGATGCAAAAAACCCCAAGACACATCATGAAACCACCTAATAGCAGATCCAAACAAACAGAGTCTGGTGGTCTTTAACAACACAGATCTTTACCTGGGGAGGTCCCCCTGGTTTCAGAGCTAGCACTGAGCTAGCAGGCCTCCAAATCTAGTATGCCTGTTCTCTGTGCCAGATAACACCAACTTTTAAAAAAATTCCATTAGTAATTACAAGTTCTTTTGAAGCCCACACCCCAATATCAAAGGCACGCTTTCTTCCTATTTTTGTTTTGAAAGTGTAATTATATATGATATTGATCAATTCCAGTCTCTCGGCAACTGACATTTAATTTCTTTTGTGTCTTTTGCAAAAGCATCAATAGAGCATTCAGCTCTGAGAAATGTACCTCTTCAGATAGAGACTGTTCTGCAGTTTTGAGCTATATGAGGTATTTTAGACAGCTTGATTTTAATAAGCACATTTTGCTCAGATGTGGATGAATGAAAGAGCTGTAAAGAAAGACACTTTAGAATGCATGGGAGAATCATATTTCCATTAATTTGATAAGTTCTTTGAAAGAAGGGAAGATGTTCTGTGACTTTTATATTTTAGTTAAAATAAGGAGAGACCAAGGTCCATCCTCCCTCTTGAGTCTTCTGTCAGCTCTCGAGTTTCATGAGACCAGTCAAGTTAACCCTTTCCCAGAGAGTCAGTGATAGCATCTTGAGGGTGTGTGCATTCAATCTTTCTGAGTTACTGAAGTGGACAGCTGGGGGCAATGATTCACAATTTGCTCGAGCTGCAAAGTTTGCATCTCGCGTAAGAGATTTCCTGTAAGTGTGCCTGAAGTGAAGGTGTTTGGAAAGTGCTCAAGGTAGAGAGGCATAAATGCTCACAACAGACATCTGCCCTAGCAGTACCCAAACATTCAGGGTTCCTGTTCAGGAAGGCACTGCCTGACCCCACACAGATTTGCTGTGCAGCAGCACCACTACTGCCAAACATAATGAACACTATGAAAAATGTCTGACACGGGGCTTGTAATTAAACTCTGAAGGCCCAGATTTATTCACAGAAGAGAAACATGTATCAACGAATGCCAGCTTACAAGGACACCATCTCTGGCTGAGAATGATTGAGCTAAAGTTTGTCCAAGGCAGGAAATGTGTTTTGATGCCTCCTGTATCAAAAATGTCATCTGTTGAATATTGTGTCACGGGTGAATACTATTCAAAAGAGTCCATTGCATACATTATTGAATTAGGACAAATCTTGTTTTTTGCTTTCCTATTTTTCATCATAAATGAAGAATATTACGAGACAAGTTTTTATATGGCATTATCATGCCTGAGGCAGGCAGTGATCTCACTGTCACGGGTCACCACACAAGACAATAGGGACACCATTCTTCACCAGTTTAACCCTACTTGTGTCCTGGAATGAATTCATGCTCACTTTCTTCGCTATGTTACACTCTATGTACATAAATCAGAAAGTTTCATCATCTCCATGACTGAGAGCTTCATGTCACCACTTTTTCTAAAAGCTGGTAAGTTGAAGAGATGCAGTTTGATCACAGTTTTATCTCTGCTTATGTCAGTGAAGAGTATTTAATCTGATAAATCAGCTTCAAACAGAGCGAGCCCTCTAATCTTATTTCCTGGTGCAGTGTTTCATACCTACAATCAGTCAAGCGTGTTTTTCCATTTGATTCATTAGCTATTAAATATACCTGCATAAATGCACTCATTTTCTCCAAAGCTTGGATCACAGTCATTAAAAATCTTCAGTTTTCCATAAAGAGTTAGCAGGGATAGGTGAATTTGCAAGAAGCCTTTACAATAACACTTTGCACAGAACTGGTGACTGACAGCTGCTGCATAAAGGAGTATTTTTAGACAAAAGTCGTGATCAGTCCTTTCTCTTTCATAGGTTATAAAAAAACAAGGAGATTATATGATCAAACAGAGGAAGGAACTGTGTGTTTAATTCAAGTAGAGGAGATTTTATGCCCTTATTTACAGAAAGCCACTGTAAAGTAGACAAAACCAAATTCAAAAGGGATCCAGCAAATCCAAGAAATAGAGGTTATTTTGCAGTATAAGTGCAAGATTTAAAGTTGAATGTAAACCTCCAAGTCTCTTAGTAGTTGCAGATGCAGTCCTAAAGCAATAAAAAAATTATTCCCAAGTCCAGGGCTAAATGTAATTTTCATATATAAATCTCACTCTTGGGGAAATTGCTTGTTTTAATTGTTGTTACACTTGCTTTGGATGAACAGTGGGCAACTGATGCCGAGTTTTGTCTTCATACGACAGCAATTAAAAGAGAATGGTTTTGGTGACCTAACAAGGATTACTCCCCTGAGCCAATACATACATTTGTTTATGCTGATTGGGGAAAACAAAGTATTTTAATCTAATAAACAGAATTTCTGATGCTCTTTCTCTTCATTACTATAAGATATGATGTTGAGAGAGACAATTACTTGTAATGTAATTACTTGTAAACTCTGCTTTTGCAGTATTCTTAACATTACAGCATCTGATAACACAAGATTTAGTGGATACGAAGTTAAGTCATCTGAGTGGTACTTGAGTAAAAACAGCCTCTTGAAAAGCTGTAGTACATTATACGTGCAGTAGAGTCAAGGGATACCTAACCAAAACCAAAGCTGTAACAAGTGGTGTTAAACTGCAGGCTGCCACAAATGGCTTTCATCCTCTATAGGTCTTCATTAGGAATTTAGGCACAAGAACAGAAGTTAAGATGCATAGGAGCAGAGATTTGGTGGTGCTTATTGGATGACATCAGACTCCTTCCAAGAGTTAAAACCCCTGATTAAAACAAGACAAGGTGTCATCCCACAGGATCAATGTCTTTCACAGGCACCGTCACATCAAAGCCACTGTTGAAGTAGGCAAAAAAATTCTGCTGTGCACAGTTTAAATCCTCTGCAGGAATGATCTGGAGATGCCTGTCTGGAGATCTGGGAAAATGGTCTTTCAGGAAGTTTTTCGTATGTGAATTCACATCCTTACAGAATTTTCATGGTTTTCATTACAGTTTAATTTTACTCTCCAGAAAAACAGAGAGAGAGATCTGTGTGAACTTTTGGCTTGTTCTTCAGTTACTGGGGTTTTGCTTGATATTTATACAAAGTGGTAGCTCTTAGATTTAATGGCACTGATGCTGATGTAAGATCTTAAATTACTTGGATTTAAACCATGGCTACTCACATTTTCTGTGTAATTCTAGGCAAGACTTTTAATTCTGTATCTCAACTAATAGCCATAGTGCTGGCTCACTGAATTCTGAGGGATTTTCGAGCAGAATCGGATCTTCAGCTGGTCTTCTTTAAAGCAGTTCCACTGGAGTAAGAACAGTCTTCATCACGTGAGGATATGGTTCTGCGACATTAACCCAGTGCTGGGACAAAGATCAAAGTGCCTTGTTTGAAGTGGCAGTAAGATAACACCCAGCAACATATAAATGCATCTAAAATGATTCTAAGTGTATCCACCTTTGCTTTTCCTTTTTTATTCTTTGTATACAAATTTGAGAATGTGCTCTCATGAGAAGCTATCCAGTAAAGTTGCTTTGTACTATTTGGCAGGAGAATTCCACTTTAAAAAAAAAATCTTTCCTAAGTGGAAGTGCTGGTGTTTTTCTGATAGCTCTGGTGATGTGGAAATTGGAGCTGTTTTATCCCCTCAGTATTCTACTTACACGAGAGCTAATTTGTGTGGAAATGGGAGAACTGATAGTCTAGCCAGCTCATTAGGTGCAATTAAAAGAAAACCATCCCTCAGGGTCAATGAAAATCACTACCAGAGAAATAATTGTTCGTGTTAGAGGGCTGTCTTCCCTCAAGCACAATAATATTATATTGGTGTGTATTTTTCATGCACTTCTTATGGCTCTATATGAAATAGCACTCACTTTCCTGGAAGGGTCATTTGAAGTTGGCCCTCTGTCTTTTCTTTTTAGTAGAAGTTAATTGCCACAGATTGGAAAACTACATTTAGAAAGTGTATTTTCCAATGTCACTTATGTGGTTTGGTAGTTCAAGGTTTTTATTAAACTTTTCTTTTTCATGTAAATTTTTATTACAGAAAATAGAACGGTAAAGAGTATAGTATAATATCTGGGTGAAGTTAATGATTGTGTATACTTACTGAAAGATAAAATTTTGCAGTATAGATTGTAGAAATCATTAATCTGAAATAATTCTTCAAAACAAAATTATGGAAGCTATGCTGAGATCAATTATATTGAGACTTTCTTGTCTTCCAGCACAGGAGTATTTTGGAGCAGTGCATATTTCTGGGTATGCAGATCAATCTGCTCCATCCATCCTTGAAACTCTGATGTGTGCCACACGGGGCTGTTTATTTCTGCATTTTCTCAGATATTTAAAACCACAACACTGCCGCATTTTCATCATTACACTCAATATTGACTTGTTTGTTATGATGTGCTATCAAGTGTCGATATTCTGTCAGTTTCTACTGAATGGGCTGCAGCTTTTTCTTCAGGGAGACCCCTTAGTATTTATCAGATCTCAGCATTAGTAAAACATTCCTAATATTCATCTTAAATGTTTCTTTTGTTCTCTTTCACCCTACTGCCTCAAAATTGTCTTCATGGTCCTTTGTCAGTGATGTCCAGAGATCATGGGAAAAAAACCCCAACTTTTTCCTTTGTCTTTTTTTTTTAAATCATAAAAGATGATAACATTCTTTTATGATTAAAGATAATAACAAAGAGCATGATTCTGATTTAAAATTCTCCCTTTTCATGTTGTAATGCAGTAAATGTATTTTCACAGAAAAATGATAGGTAACTTTGAAGAACTGAAAAAAATTGCTGTGATACATTAAATACGTCAGTATAATTACTATCTGAAAGCTACAAGGAAACCTACTTGACCAGTTTCTTCTTTGCAATAAAAGACTCACACTTTCCAGGACATCAAGATGACTTAATTTGGTGTATAATAAAGAAAAACATTCGTAAATGACAGATTTAATTTTATTCCTATTGATCAAGGTTGCAATTACCAGAGCAATTAACTTTTTTGATCTCCATTAGGGTGCAAGTGAAATCTAAAAAAGTTAAAAATGACAGGGAGCTATTTTTTTTGCAATAAAATGGATTAGCGGTAGTTGTCAGGAAGTTTAGCGGTGAATCATGCTCTGATACACAGACAGAAATCATTCTGTCCTTCCAAAATGTTTGTGTGCCAAGTACAGGAAATAGTATCTCGAGACATTATGTTACCATTTTTGGTGTTCTTCTATTAAAACTGAACCAATTGGTCTTTGGATTCTTAACTTTTTATTCAGGTAAATCAGTTAACAGAATTTTACACAGCTGGTGTATGGTCACATTTGGCCTCAGTTTGCATTCATCGGTATCACTGTGCAAAAGCTAAGTTCTACAATTAATATTTTATAAGGCCAAATGTGTATGGTACACAGGTGCTACATAAGTTTACAATAGTTTTATCTAAGTAAGTAGCTTTAAAGGAGCAGTGTAATGAGAAACAGAATGCTTTGCCCTATGTTGTGCAAGTTAAAGTAATTTGAATTTAATATTCTACTTCCCCTTGTGAGCATGAGGTTTAGTTCCACTGGCTCTGGTTATCACAGATTTTCTCCTTCCAGTCCTAAATGAGGGTTATGGAAACACTGAAACTAAAAAATGAGGGAAAAAACCTTCTAACATAAATATGAATCATGCCAAGGATGTCCATTAGCATCATTTTCTTAAGTAGCTCTAAATCAGTGATTTTCAGAATGAGGAAGAAATGCCAGCAGAATGCTTCCTTCTGCTACTTACATTGGAATTATAGATTAAGAGCAACGATATTAACCACCTTTCTCCATGCCATGATGCCCAGCAGGACTGTCCATTACTGTTAACCTATGTTTTAGCACACTAAACATTAAGCTGATAGGATGTGGGGAGAAAAAAAGAGAACTGACTATACAAATTCCTTTTGAAGATCTAGAGAAAAAAATGAGCCAATCATGATAAAAATCATACGGATCTTACACAACCTTGTGAGTGACATAACCTTCTATTACCTCCCAGCACCGGGGGGAATTTTCTAGTCAGAATTCCTGAAAAAGAATAATATCTGTCTGACTATCACATATAACTTATTTGGAAATGTAATGGTGGCAATTTTTCGGATACCTTGATCACTGTTTTTATACCTTATCTACGTCTCATACGAAACTCATGGTGAAACTAACAAAACCTGGCACTTCTTGATAAGGTCATTTAAAAGTTTGAGATAGAAAATGAGGACTACAACATACAAATACAAGTATAGAATGTATCTAGAAAGGCAAAATAGTTATTGAGACCGGAATGTGGTATTTTATGCTGGGTCAGTGAACTGATTTGGCTTGTAAAGTGTTTCTCTAAAATTCAATTTTTTTATTTGTAACCAAATCCAGTTCACATCACAGATACAAACCCAAAATTTTGGCCCAAGAATAAATCAGTCAGGAGCAAAACAGATGACTGAGACAAATGAGAGGGAAAATTGAAATTCATTTAAATGATTTTTTTGTCTCTAAAAAATTATTACAGTACTAAAATGTAACTGGAAACTTTATAGTTTTGAGAACTCAGGCTACACTACATTAAGAGACTTTGTAGTCTTAAATAAATGAGAATGAGAAAGAGGAGAAAAAGATGGGTAAACAGCAGTGATAAAATTGAAAGCAATTTAGCTACAATAATTCAATAAATTAGTGGCAAAATGGGAGATACAGATCTCACAATCACTAATGAGCCATTCATTAAACCAAGCTGTATTTCAATTTTTTTTTTTTAAAGTGAAACTCTAACCTGAGCTATTTGTTGCTGTCACACCTGTGCCTGTGTTCATTTCCGACATTATTTTGGTTGAGCTGCCTCAGCTTTATCTGTAAGTAGTTTCTGAAATAAATGTCATGCTTCACAAATAGAGATACTCAAAGGAATGAAAATACACATTCCTTGAGCTGCTGGTGCTGGTAGACAAAGGAATAGGAGGGGAGAACTATAAAATGTATAAGGTCTTTGAACTGAAATGACCCCCTAATTGCTTAAATCTTTCTGGAAACAGTCCCATGTATGAAGGAGATCAGTTATAATCGAAATGCTAAGAAATGGTTTCTATAGACAAAAAAAAAATAATTTTTTTAGTAATTAGGATGCTAAAGTGTAAAATTCCTTAGTATCTACTGGTTAGCTACTTTGCCTTCCATGTAACTGTTCCTGTGCTGCTAAGCTTTGCATACTTCAGTGAGGTAACAATGAGGAACAAACAGTACAGTAACAGCAGTAAGAACATTTTGTATTTCTGTGATATTCTGTATATTTTCTTTCTGTGATATTTTGTGTGTTTGGGGTTAAACTGGGACAAGGCATTATCAGAACTATCATTATTAAAACGTTTTCAAGTCTTCTGTTCTCAAGAGATGAACGAAGCAGTTTCAGTAAAAGGCTGAAACAAACCAAGGAAAATTCATACAGAAAGTAGTGCTGAAGGCTCAGCATATGGCTTTGACAAAGGGTGTTTTGATTTGGTATAGTGTGTGTTACCTCTGCTTAGACAAATTCATTGCTCTCGGGTAATGAGATCTCCTTGGGAGCACAGGTTTAGTAATTGAGCCATGAAAGATTAAAGCAAGAAAAAAACAAACCCTGTTACATTTTGTTTTCTTTGTGACTTCCAAGTGACTGCCTCAGTACTAACTGCTTTTTCCTCTCCTAATCTGAAATAGTTTCTCAAAGATAAATCATGCTAATCTTCATATAACCATTCCTTGCATCCACTTCAAAACCAATGAAGATGCATTGATCACATTCATATTTGATCCATGTTTTTTTGCATAACATTGAATTATATGAAATCTTTGGTGACATGGAGAGACTGGAGCCACAGGTGAAGCAGAGAGCTGAGGCTTTCAGGTCTGTTGCCAAAAAAACCCTGGCATTTGCCTATCTGTGGAATCATCTTGTATTGGATATATGCAGTCACAGGGCAAATGGTGGTCCATAAATGAATGATTTTTCCAGACAGTTTCAACATAAGAAGGTAAAAGACTGAGTGGCTTGAGGGAGGAGCTTTTGGTGCATGATCACAGTTTTCAACTATGTGGTTTTTGTCAAGATACTAAGATGGTTGTCCGACAGATGGTCAATCAATGCTTACAGATAGTTTAGAAGAGCTCTTTTTGGATTGAATTTTGTAAAAATATGGATACTTGAGAATAAACTCTTTTAAAAGGGAAAAAGGTTGTGTTTTGTTGTTTTATTCTCATCTGATACTATCAGCCATGTCTTGTTGAAATAGACTCTGCATGGAAACAAATATTTGGTAAATTCTAGGGTTTTTTTCACATTGATCTAAAAAAAGTCTGTAATTTTTATTCTGACTGGTATTTCTTCTCTGTACAAAGTAGAGGACCACTTTAATTTTGAATCTGTTCACAGGAGATGAACCTGCTTTTGCTACCTATCCACTAAGAAAAACATTCTGAAGTTGTTATGTTTTCTTCTATTCATTATGGATAGCAAATTAAGAAACAAGTAACTATATAGTATTTATAATTACAGTAAATATTATTTTTGTACCAGGGTTTCCCTGTGTAGGACATGATTCTATTTTGTTTGTTTCCTGCCCTTAATTTGGTTATATTATTTACCTTATTATCAAAACAGTTCAATTGTAAGTGGAGAAGAGTCTCAGAAATTACAAGCTCTGTTGAAGAGAACTGGCTGTGCTTTAATACAACAAGCAATAACAAGCAGTGCTTGACCTGTCTATACATAGCACAAGCTGGAGAACAAAGTGGTAGCAAGAACCACGAATTATTGACCTTTTTCCTGTTCTTTTTTCTTTTCTTTTTATTAATGCATTGATCTCCACATGGAGAGATGTTCTGTTACTGCTGTATTGAAGGCAAATTACTTAAAAAACTGAAACTCTCTAGTTTGAGTCAGTTTTCCATTTTTTTTGTTTTTAATTTGTCATTGCCAACAAAGATAGGGAGCAGGTGGTTAAGGCAATGGAAACCACTAGAGTATCTATTGTTCCTCTGTTCCTGTGCAAGGATCTGTGATTGCCGGTACTATCAAGAAGCCCATAAAAATATTTGCTCTGAAAAGAGGTTAACAGTGAGAAAATGTTAAGGTGAACTGTAGGCAGTGAAGAAGCTACTGAAAACCCTAAAATTAGCCTTAGTAGAACTGAAGCCATCTTCTGACTTAATCTGTTTCTGCAGTTTACTTTCACAGACCTTTTCCCAATAACACCCTTCACTTCTCTTCCCCCACCTCCAGTTTTAGTACTGCTATAGACCACAGATGCATGCTCTGACAAACAGACAAAACTGATGCACAGATGTATTTCCTTTCTTTCTTATGTAACCTGGCTCTCATGTAATGCTTCTTGTCACTCACCTGGTCCTTTTTTTATACTCCACCCACTTTTTGTTCCACTTCACTCTGCGCACTTCTAGTTGTATATAAACTGGACAGAATTTAATACACAATAAAGTATTTTGTGTTTATTAAAAGTATTTCACAACCAATACACAATCAATTGAAAGTTTCAAGGTTAGGAGCAGTTGAGCAAAAAAAGTCTTTATGCTGCTTACTGGGCTAGGAGTAGGAAGTGCCCTTGAGAATTTACAATATGATTTCATGGAAGATTAGGAAAGGTCTCTCTCTTAGGGTAGCCATGGAATCTGAATTCATCATATCCTCTATAAATTTAAAGCTGATATAACAGTCTCAATGTTATTATCATCATTTTCCTTAATAGAATATTTAATTTAGTTATCCAAATAATACAGTACAAAATTAGGAAATTTAAAATGTGTGTGTCTTAACCTACACAAAATAGTTATAGTCTCAGTTAATAAGTCTGTGATGTCATCCTGAGTACCACAGTGATTTACTCACTGCATTATCTGTCATCGTGAAAGAAAAAATAATAATTAATTTTCTTGGCTTTTGTTTTGAAGTAAACAACAGCAGTTTTCCATTACAAAAAAAGAGGACCTTTCCATTGATCATGATTTATGGTCATTGGAGGGGGCTTTAAAAGATCATTCTTATCTTCTAGTACCTTGTGGAAAGTGAGATGGCTACTGCTGTTTTCATGCAGCATAAATACAGGTTTACTTCAGTCTAGGCGGAATTTGGGGTTACACCAGATAAAAAATTTTGCACAAATTTGAGCTACCCATTTTTCCTTGTTTCAGATGATTCACTTCACTTCAAATAGCTATTTAGTAACTGATAATCACTTCAGAAAATGAATTTTCCAGTGTTTTTTCCCTCCAAATAAACTCAAAGCCATATCAATTTGTAGTCATTATACTCCACTTCTCTGTTACTGTCAGAAAGTTACTTCAGCATTTCAAGTTATACCAGCATTATAGTATTTAAAAGGTTATTTAAAAGATGTACTCTAATAGACTGTCATTCAGTCTTTGATTAAAACTCTACGGAAGACACTTTTTAAATGAGCTCACTGATGCACAACCAACTTTTAACGCAAATGTTCCTAAGCTGTGTCACCATCAGCTGCTCCTAGTTCCACATTATCTCAAAGGGTCTCGTATAGCACCAAGAAACATCTCAAAATCAGCAGTTATTGGCTGACAGAGCAAAAGAGATGACTGAATTGGCACTGGTTAAGCTGGACAATAAATAGAATACTTTTGTTGCACTCACTTCACGCTCACCTTCACTTACTAGACGTGTCAAGAAACAAGATACATAAATCTACCTTGGTCCTTTTAACAAGGCTTTAATTCCCAACAGAGGACAGCGTGAGGTAGAGTCTCTCCTGTGCGTACACCCTGCGTGTTAGCATGGGCTGTGTGATCCTATCTAATCGACCACAGCCCTGATATTCCCTTGTCTGACCTTCTACAGCCCAGCTAAAAGGGCAGATTTACTGTGCATCAGAGGTTGCAGGGGCAAGACCCTGGGGGTTGCTTCAGTAAGGGCCAATAAGGGCTGGTCAGCTGGTGGGATGAGCCCTTAGGAAGTGGCCTCCTTCAATCTGAGCATTACCTAATAAAGCCAAATAAAATGGAAGGGTAAAAAATTGAGCAATTAATGAAGCAACTGTGTATCTCAAGAACTCATTCTATCACAAAAATAATTTCTGGGGAGATGACTTAGTGAATAATTCTGTAACAGCTGCAATTTCATCCTTCATATAGATGGTCTAATTCTATAGAAGGTAATAACAATTAAAGGGTTATCAATTGCTCCTATGAAATGAATTGGATGAAAATGAGGAGTACCGTGAAAACAGGGTGGTTCTCCCCCTCCATCATCTTCACAGAGAGGAGTTCTATTCCTTAAAACTGCCAATCTAACACATTTTAGTATTGTTTTCATTGCTGTTCCAAAACATTATATGAAAATAGACAGTTCTATCTCTTCCCTCTTGTAGATTGTATTTATCACAAAATTAGATGGTCTTGTTTTTATAGCACAGGCCAAGTAATTTTATAATAACATTAGCTCATCTTTCTCCCAGTGAAATATATGGATGGCACAAGCATTCTCTTCAAAGAGATTACATTCTCAGAGTAAAAGCAGTAATAATCAAATATGCTGAGAAGGAATATGAAAGAGATCATTTGTAGTTATTATTCTTCATGTGAAATTAAAACTAGCAAACACAGCAAAAGCAGCCGGCTTGGTGTCAGTCTCATGTAATTAGGAAATGCTTGGTGAATTAATAAAGATACAAACATATTTATTTCCATTATACTCTGATCAAACTGTTCTGATGGTGAGCTCTGCACATATAGAAGAGGAAAAATACATTTATTTTACACATAAAAATGTGTTTTATCCTCGGTCTTTTCCACATGGCATTATTAGTGTTTTATGAGTAAATAGCCCTAATATTTTAGTACCAGTCTGGGTCCCATTGCAGCATTATTTTATTTCCACAGTACTATTTCTACAAAGATATCGGCATTAAGGCACATTTCATTAGCATGAAGTTCCATAGATTTTTCAGATTTGGAATAATGTGTGGGCTGATTGAGTTTAGTGGCTTTTTAACAGTTTGGTTCTGTGATATGTCTTCCATCTAATGGAAACAAAATGACTGTTATGCTCCAGCTCGGAATGCTGGAGGCTGATAATCTTTCCTGGTTGTAATACCATTTAGGGATTTGTTAGATACCTCTCAAGACACCCACCAGTTTTCAAGAAGCAGAATGTTAAGACTATGGAATCAAACTTGCAGTAGAAGAAAGGAAAGCGTTGGCAACTCCCTTGCTACTGCAGATGTTATTACTAGTCTTCCCTGCATTTCTTTGTAGATGTTTAAAAAACAAAGGAAAAATAGCCTCAAATTAAACAGGAGGCTTACACTGGGTGTAAACCGAGGTTGGTAACATCATTTTCAGTAACCTGCTGGCCAGACTGAAAGTAGTGATATTATGCCACTGGTTTCCACCAGGAAAACAGAGTGAGCACACATTGAGTATGATTTTATAAAGAAAATAAATTAATAAAGCTCTTAGGACTCAAATGTGTACTTTGCATGTACAAAACCAAGCTGGATTTTTTTCTTTGTTTTGTTTATTCATATGTTCATGCATTATTCAATACTGGGACTAACAAGAATTGATTAATCTTGTCATGCTTTTCAGAGCCTGAGTTATGGGAAGTGACACAAAGGAGAGTTACACTTGTTATATGTGGCCTACGGGCTTTATGAAGAATGCCATAATATATTTTACTCACATCTCTATAATATGACTGTAAACAAATACTAGTTATGAATATGATCCCTGTGAGGGGAATTTGTATGGAGTCTGTGCATGAGGAATTATTGATTCTTGCTAGAGCTGAAAGTGAGTAGCAAGTATGGTAAATAAATCAGGAATCCATTATAACAGTGCATTACTGCCAGAAACATTTGCTTGAATTTTTTTTTGGTTTTTTGAAGAAATTATTATTGCCATCAAGATGTTTGTCTATTGCTTTTACAGTGCTTTCCACTCCTTCACCCTTGGGAACAGCTGCAGATTCCCCAGGGCAGCACTTCATCTTCTGACCACGAACTAGGCAGTAGAACAGAGGTTGATGACTGAGCAAATTTTCTAGGGGTGGGGAAATGGTGGTACCAGGAGAAATAGTAGGAATTAATTTCTTCCACCATTCCAGAGTTTTCCTTCCATCCTGCTCATTAAAGCAGCCAAAATCAAAATCAGCACAAAAAGGAAGCATCTCTCACCCTAGCAAATCTGTCCACATTGCTGTGTCCTTCAAAGGGCTCCTCATGTCCTGAGTACCATTCTCCTTTCTACTTTTCTGCTCTGTTTTCTTAAAAATTTTCTCTCAGTCTCAGTCCCATATTTGTTCTTGTGCTGTAAGGATACAAAACAATAAAAAAATTTAAGTTGGGAGCTTAAGACTTACTTTCTCAATTTTTTTTAAGAATTATTGCTTTTCTAAGTGTAATTCAAAACTGTTGTTCCCAGGTGGTCTTGAAAAGTCTGTGAAGATTGTTTTCTTTCCTTGATGCAGCGTTATTTTTTTCTAGCCTGTCTCAAACCATGAGGTATAGCCCTCGATTCAGCTCTAGTGGATTTTACTTAGCACCCAGAGCAACTGTCAGCTGTAGTCAAGAATGCTTTGGCATTTCCTACCGGACTCTTCATCCTGTCTCCTGCTTCGTACACTTACCAGCTTGGACCCACCCCCTCACACTCTAACCTTTATCTTTTTTCAGCTTTCCAGTAAAGATTTTCCTCAGCTTTCTGCTCCTGCTCAAACTGCTCCTCCTTCAAGGGCTGCCTGTTCCACACTACTCCTTCAGCCAAAGGATTTGTTGGATTTCTCACCTAATTCTTCAGCCCTTTTTGCCCAGTGAATCAGCTGGCATACTCTTTTATATCTATTATGTACCAGCTGTCACCCAAATACTTTTGTGAATAACTCAGTGTTTCCTGCCCAAACGCAGTAGTACCACCTCAGTTCCTCCTGCTCAAACCATTCTGCTCACTGCAAACTCTTCTGGACTCCACTGAGGACACCCAAACCCTTCAGCTCTTCTCACTGACATACCTCAATGCCTTACCCAAACTCTGCTTCTTGAGGTAAACCACAGCTTCCCACAAAAATCTTTTCACCAATCTGAAAATATTTTTATTTGTGAACATGGAAATCAAGCCTTTGTTCAGGACCAAAGAACCCGTGAGTGTTATCTTTTTTGCAGACTGGACAAGAGGATGTAGGGTAAAAACAGAGAAGGGAGTGAGCACGGCAATTTTCTCCTGTCATGTCCAATGTTTTGAGAGTCATCCTGCATGGGCAGGAGAAATTATCAAGCCTAGGGGCACTGCTAAAAATGGAGGAAGCAATAAGTGCTACAAGGATTTTAAACATGTAGTTCAAGAACTGGATGAAATTAGTTCTACTGAATGGCATTTAACTACCTCTGGAATCCTCCTCCACCAAACTGCTTCTAATCAGAGCTGGCCTGCATCAGAATGTGCTTCGGACACCGTGAAAAACCAGAGCATGTTATGAGACTACCACCTATGTAGTGGAGCCAAACTGACTGCAGCTATGAACATAATGAGATGCTATTAGAGCTCTGAGAAATGTATGAAATCCAATCATTGAGCACTTGTATCATTAACACCAGTTACTCATCAGACAGTGGAGGGCTGCACTCAGCTGTGCTGAGAGGTGTCACCTGAGACGTGTTTGCAGGAGCAGCTTGTGTTGTGGCATGGTCAGGGGCACAGGCTGTGCTGGTTGCTGTGTTGATAGCCTTGTCAGGTGAGTTAATTATGGCTCAGACACTCAGGTGAAAGCAGTAATATCAGGATAAGTCACACTGAGCTACATCGTGTGCAGGGTGACTGCTTTTGTAGTCTTTGTTCTCTTATTCTCCGTAAAGCCTCTTTTCCACGGGTTTCAAAACAGTTTTGTGCTGATATTTGAAACCCCGATTTTTTGAAAACTAACCCTTAATCCCTTGAGAAAGAGGCCTCTGCCTTGCCTTTTTTTTTTTTCCGCCCCATATCCCAGCGTTTGTTCCCAGCGATCTGAGGAGCTTTAAGCCCTACAGGCAAGGCAGTGCCGCTGTGACCGGTGTGGGGCTGCGGAGCCGCAGCCGCTGTTGGCTCCCTCAGGGCCGGGATCTGTCCCATGCTCCTTCTCTAACGAAGGCAGGGCAGCGCTGGGCGCTGCGGAGCCGGGGATGCTCTCCCGCCCCGGGCTAATTACAGGAATTAATTGCAGGTGAGCGGGGTTCATGAGGTGAGAGGGGCCGGGGTGCGCTCCGCCGCAGTTCTACAGCCGGCTCCGAACAGGGGTTCTGTGGGAGCTGCTGCCCTTAACTCCCGAGAAAAAGGCTCGGCTTGTGTTCTTAGCGTGGGTTTGGGTATTTTCTCCGCTTGTTGGTCTGTTTTTCTTAGTTTGAGTTAAGAATGAGGGCCGCTCGAAGCCCATCGGTCTCCCTTCCAGGTGAGCACCGTTCTGCGGAAAGAGGAGGGCCGGTATCACCATCAACCTTTTACTAAGCACGTGGAAAAACTAATAATTTACTCGCATGTTTGAGTCTCTCTTTATTTGTTGTCTTCGCCCAGGGCTGCTGATGGCTCAGCACGTGCTGGGGGAGGAGCTCCTGGAGCAGCCCCAGCCGCTGGGAAAAGCCCACGGGAACCGCAGGGACTGGATGTGCCACGCCCGTTCTCAAGTCAGGTCTGCATGGAAATAAGGCTTTCGGAAATCCTGGGTGCAACTTAACACCGCCTTTTCTCACTGTGACAGACTTTGCTAACTGTGCTCAGTGGCCCGGCTGATGAGGATAGTAACTAATCAAATTCTTGAATAATTTGGAGTTTTAGCGTCTGCTGCATCCTGATAGGAGAGAAAGCAGAACTGTGTGTGGCTGGGAATAAGTTATTAATGAAGCGATTACAGAAACAATGTTTTTGTTCTGCTTTGTACCTCACGAAAGCTGTTAGCTTCTCTGAGGCAGGAGGAGGAGGAGGAAAGAAATGTTTTCATTAGTAGCTGCCAGCATCACAAAGTGCTCTTTGGGGATTGCAAAGCAGAACAGTATGAATTGCAGCAGAGATAAGGGTTGGTAGAAGCCGCACAAGCTTGCTCTGTGCTTCTCTAGATATCATCATAGTGTGTTATGAATAAATTAGGGTAGCAGCATTTGTTTGCCATGTATGTAAACCGCTAAGTAAACTCCTTGAAAGTAAGAAAAATATGCTTCTGTTTTGAGTATGAGAACACCTTTTTGTCTAGGTGTCGATATAATAAAGAAAAAAATAAACAATAACCCACATGAATATTTGAACAGTTCAACAGCTTTAAATAGGTTTTTGGGAGCATTTCAAGTAAATAAAGTAACTTTTGTGTCCATAAACACAATGTTACAACAGTCTGACTTCAGCCTGGGTTAATGGGAAATGATAGAATGAATGAAAACTTCAGTTATACCATCAGATGCAATATAAGGAACAGTCTTATTCCATATCTAGTCCTGACAGACTAGATGTGAATGCTGCGTGTGTTTAGCAGAACTGTGCGTTGGATGTGGTTAATCATTAGAAGAGAGCAAAGCCTTTATTATTTTCCAAGAGTGGAAGTAAAAGCATTCTTAGACTATTGATGAGACAATGTGTTTAAGGCTCAGGATTTTCTTTCCTGTGGCACTAGCAGTTCCCAAGGCAGTCCATGAAACTCCCATTCCCTCCAGGCTGGCCTGTGAAAGTCACTGCTGCTCAAACTTTCTCTTGTTCTTTGTGGTTACTGAAGATCAAATGATTAGATAATGATAGATTATTTTAGCAGAGTTCTCATAAATTGTGCTGGACAAAGTTGTTAAAGGATAAGTGTGGCATAGTGATTGCTGCTTTGTCTTTACCTATTTTTCTCCCACTATAAGAATACATACAAATTGATAAACATTGACTTAATCGCTTCTGACCAGCCCTGAGTATATGGACTGATCCTTTCATTTGCTCTCCCTTTACGGAATCCTATTCAGTTAGGACAATAGTGCTTTGCAAAATTAGGCACCAAAGTTGGCCAGACTGACTAAAACATGGATTTATAGAGTAGAAAGAAAAAAAGTATAGTTTTTCAGCAGCTCTTATCTGGCTCCATTTTTTGTCTTTCTTAGAGTTGGCTTTCTTTTTGTGACAGTAACCTTTTCAAGGCTTTTCAGGGAAAGAGCACTTGAGCTGTGGAAAGAGTTTTGTTCACCAGCAGTATGAGCAGTAACTTTATTCAACAGAAATAGCTGTGTTACAGTTGGAGAGCAGAATTTGATGCATATTTTAAAATATTGCCATGATAGGCTAAAGTTGAAATAGTCATATTAATTTTCTTCCACTTCTGTGCTGTGCTGCCTTGCCATTAAGAAGCATGATTGTGGACAGTAAGTTTGTTTCAGACAAGTTCAAACTTCAGTCTGAGATTAACACATTGGATAGAAGTAAAATCCTTCCAGGTTGTAACTTAATGAATAAATTCCATTTTCAAATTTGGTAAAATTGTTCTGTAGTGAGCAGTAGCTATTTTGTTCTGTAATGACTCAGTAGAATGGTTTAAGAGGATTCATTTTCAAGCGGCCTATCCTAGAAATGTGGCCTGTTTTTCTCGCAGTCAGTTTGGTGTTCCCCTACCTGTGTAATGAGAGTTCAACTCCCATGCCGTGAGAAACATCACGAGCCAATGTGAACTTGGAAATAAAAAGGCACAACATTTATGTGTCTTAGTTAATAAGCTTTTTAAAAATAAATACACAGTGGTTGTGTCATGTTGAGAGAGCTATTTGTAACAGCCGATAGAGATTCCTTGATTGAGCAGCTGATGTCTATAAACAGCCTGTGTGTAGGTAGGGTAGCAGGAGGGCTGATGAGAGGAGTATGATTTATGTTTTTTATTACTGATCATAGTCATGTAGTGACTCTGGAGTATGGGGGTGTGCAGAAAAGGTAGTTGAGAGTTCTATTGTATTTCTGAAAGCAATAAGGGGGCAAAAAGCTCCAAAAAACCACTGGGGTAGTTACTGTGCTGGAGGGAACAAGAAGGTGAGAAAGGCATATTTGCTGGTCATTTTCAGCTGCAATTGTATTTAAAACCCAGGTGTTTGTTTTTAAAGATCTTTATAGTGGCAGATGAGGGCTTGCAAATTTGAGAACTGGGTGTTAACTGAAAGTAAATGGAGAATTAAGGAGTGCTGTGAAGTAAGGAATCTGAAAGTGATGCTGCTGGAGCCAGTGCAGCAACTCACTGTCAGCAAAAGAGAAGAGAGTCCCTATTCCTTCCTCCCCTCACACATCCACTGGCTACATGATTCCCTCCCTTTTGTCTGAACAAGCTTGTTGATTATCTTTACTGAGCATCAGTGAGTTGAGTGACAAGGACTGCAGGGAGCATGTGATGGCTGGAAATAACAAGAAAAAGGAGGCTGGGAGATGTAGGAGGATGTCCACCTTTTGGAGGCAGAGAGTTTTTAGACTGTGATAAGCATCACAAGAAAGAAAATATGTATTGCATAGTTAGGAGGAGGAAAAGGCAGGCTGTTCCCCAAGGGAAGGGAAACCAGGCACAGTAAGGTAGGCGAGGGAAGTGACAGTCCCACAGTATGAGTGGAAGACAAGCAGGGCAGTCATAATGCCAGCCAGGAAACTGGATCATCAGAAAAGTGTGGTCATGAGTCAGGTTCAAGGTCAAGCTGGGATGTCAAGTCAGCAAAACATGGCTGTGATCAGGTCTGGAGAATAACCAGGGTCAGAAACGGCCCCATGAGGTGAAGAGAAATCGGTGTTTGGGCACAGGCACGGCTGCAGCAGTGCTGCTCAGGTGGGGCCAGGGGTAAGAGCTTCAGCTTTAATGCAGCTCCCAAGGCAGAGGCACAACTCTCCTTGAGGCTCCTGTCTTTGGTATGGAGACCCAAGAACGAAAACTGGTTTCCCAGCATAGACATGTAGTTGGTCCTGCTGTCAACGGAGCTGTGATCTTGACTTGGATTTCGGCAATGCAAGTTGGGCAAGACTTAAACTCCAGGTTCAGGTCTGTACCCAGCACACAGAAGGAATAATAACTTCAATTCCTGCCAGTAGCAAGCAGGTTCAGGGGACACTGAAAAACAAAGTAGTGAATGAAATATCCTGTCTGAGCTGTCTGCAGTGAGAATTTGATGAGTGAGATCACTGGTTCTTTTATAACAGGAAAAACAGCAAGAGTTTAGATAAAGCTTCAACTTCGGTGCTGATGGCTCAAATCTGGTTGCAGTTACTGTCTTGTTTCCGCTCAGGTTCTCAGATGAATGGCTACATGTGTGCCAGATGTTTTCTTTTTCCACCCTGAATGTATCTGGAAGTACAAAATGTAGTTCCCTGTCAGAGACAGGGTACACAGAATGGGCCAAAGGAGGAGTTTTGGCATTTCACTTTTTAGGGTGGTTTTGGAATGTAGCTGCCAGCTCAGAGCTGGCTTATTGCTAAACTGATAAAACAAGTTATTGAGCCAGGTTTCCAGGCTGGTGTGGGACAGTTTGGGTTGGAAGAGAAAGATCAGCCAGTGCCCACTCCCCTGCCAAGAGGACCTTTTAGCCTGTGTGGGTGGGTACGACCAGAGCACCACCAGGTCGTTCTGGTTAGTTTACTAAACCTTCAAGTGGAGCAACCCTGGAATATGCCTATTGTGAAACCAACCTGTCAAGTTCAGCTGTAACTCTGAGTCAGTAGGGTTTTAAATTTACTTGTATTTGGAATAATTTTGCCTCAGATTTTCTGATTCCAGGGACAATATTGAGCTACAGTCTCAATACAAACATATGTTACAAATGCCTGCATTGGATTCATTGCTGTCTGCCTATGGAAGGATCGATCTGTGTCATAGCATTCATCAGCACTATACTTGTGCTACTTCAGTTTTGAAGTCCTTTCCCTAACAACTTGAATGAATCAAAATGTTGCCAAATAACGCTCCCTTATCTAATCTAGTGACTTGTTCATGTTAGCTGAAACACTCCCTGTGTAATCAAACTACTTAATAGAGGTATAATTAAGTATCATTTTATACATTAACCACAATGTGTCTGATTTGTGCTGTCTACCTTTTGCTGGGGGAGATTAAAACTGTTCTTATTCCAAGGAATTCCACTTTTTTTTTGCAGCTACTTTAAGCAATTTAAATCAGTTCTATAAACCTAGAAGTGAGTCTAAAAGTTTGACAAACATCAGAAAATAGATGGTAAACATTACTTCCTTTGTTTGTCTCAAGAATTAGTTTTCTCTACCACTACCAATTTGTAATCCAGTTTTTCCTACTAAAATATGTGACACAAGTTCAGGAAGACATCAGGAAGCAAAATTGAAGACTAACAATGCCCTGTAATCCAAAAAGAACTCTGAGGAGAGGTGGACAAGTATAGGTGAAGATTTTCCACAGGAAATAACTGAGTTTTTCATCCTGTGCAGGCTTGCAACTTTCTTCAGTGAGATGGCCTTGACAAAATTAATATTTGTTTTTATTTTCATTTCAAAACTAGGCCTGAAGATAATCTCCTTGTATGTCTGGAGCAAGAGTCTGCCTTAGCTGCAAAGCAGCAGCCTGGTCTCTGTGGATTTCACATCCCATTTTAAACCTGTTTGTGGATGCTGCATTGCCTTGCTGCATCTTAGTCATCTTATACTGGATTTAAACTTCCAAATCAGCTACAAGGACACTGGAATGCCTGGAAGATGGTGGGGGGAAAAAAGAAAACATGGATTACATCTTAATCAAAAGAACACACTGAGTGAAAGGATGATGTACACCTTTGCGAAGGACTCCAGAGTAAAGGCCTCCTTTTTGTGTTAATTCTACTTCCCATGCCACTTATTTTTGTTTTTTTTCTGAAAGTAGCTTAAATTTGCAACTGAAGGAATGCAAGAATAAATAAATACCAAATTTCATACTGTTTTTAGAAATTTTTCCATTCTTTTAGGAAATTAACGTATTGGTCTTATATTTTTTTCCTCTTGTTGAGAGAAAAATTGAGGGGGTAGAATTGAGGGGTGAGTGTAGCTTTCTGTGTTTTGTGGGTTTTATATTGCACTGAGGAAAAGCACTTGTGTGACTTTTAGTTTATGGTGCAAGATGAGGGAAAGGCAGCTTGGTGTTCTGCATGTTTTGACTTTTAAAATGGACAGATGTATTCAGGGACTTAAGTGGTCCATTACCTGCCATGTTTTATGTCATTCAGTTGTTTTATGTGATGTGCATAAACCTTTGTTCAAAAACTTTATAAGCATTTAATTATTTCTACAAATTTTTGGTGGCACAGTTTTTTTGCTGTGCACTCTTTATGTTTTAAAAATTATAGGAATATTAAATTTGTTTATTTTGTTACTGTAACTTGTTTTCTCAAGTTTCATCTTTTACAAGGCTGACTAGAATTTGGAAATTGTTGAGTGTTAGCATTACAGGAAGTGGCTCAAGCTATGACTTTTACTATAAACTATGTTCATGATTGCTAGCACTTCAGTTTCTCTAGAAATAAGCAGCAGTGTGGAATTATGATGTATTTTTTCAAACCAGAAAGTATGGATTCATCTGGTGTTGATTATCATGTTACTACATGTTAATTATGCCTGGCAAAGATTTTGTTCTTTTCCCTTATATGTTTGTGGAGAAGCCAGTTAGTTCTGCTTCATTTCAGCAAACTGGGCTGATGCCCAGACAACTATTATTAGTAGCTTTCAGTGTCATTATTTGTACTCAATGTGGCAAAATTTATGATTATCAGGGTGAACCATGCAACCTGAAAGGGAAATTCGTGGAGAAACATGCTTATGTTTCTTTTCCTTTGTAGTTATGCCACGTTCATGACAGCTACATTTGCATGTTGTTTTTATTGGGTACTTCCATCAATTTAAAAAGTGGCCTCAGACTTTGCGACCACGGTCTTGGCTATAAGGCATCATGACCACACGAGGGAAATCTATTGTGATAAGTACCTGGGGAAAACACTAATAATGCACTCAAGTTGTGATTCAGCAGCGTTTCCCTGAGGTAAATCTGCCCAGCCAGGAGTGATACCCATCTTAGTGGGTAACTGTGCTACAGCTGCTTTGTGATTGCTGCTCTTTTAAGGAACACTTGTATTTCAGCACCACCTATAGGTACTTAAAGGAAGTCCGTTTAGATCTATGGCAGGATTCACAAATGGATTGTGTACTTACTGAAAGTTCAGACTATTTGTGACAATTGCATGGCTGCTGTTACAAACATTTTCCATCTTTAATCCTGGTTCAAAAATGGAGTAACATGCTGTATAATATAGATATGAAATATAGTATAACACAACATGTTAAATTTGTTGTATTGAAGAAATATTTGGTATGAAACTACGTGATCAGAGAGCATGACAGGAAGCTTAATGAGATGCAGTTTTCACAAGTAGTGCAAGTTTTTCAGGTTTTGCTTCTTACTCTAAGTAAAAGACTGAGAGGAAAAAATGGTTTTTTATAGTGTCAAATTTTCTCTGGATTCATAGGTGGGTTTTCTGTACTTTAGGAAGTTGTTTTGCTGATTAAAACCACAGAATCTGTCTTCACCCTTAAACTTACTCAAACACGGCTGAGATTTATAAGTACCTGGTACGGTGTCTCCTTTATGTGGAATGATTCAAGTTTTTGAATTGGGCAAGAGTGGTAAAATTACTGGCCTTTTGAAAGAGCAAGATCTGAGAACTCAGGTTGACTGGATCTCCCAGAGAAAATATCTCAGAAGTCACAAATACATGAGGTCTCTGAATATAAAATGTCCTAGTATGCCAGTGCCCACTGAATTTTGTGCAGTGCCTTAAGTTTACATGTAGCTTAAACAAGGGGGTTTTGTTAGGTTTTATCGGGGGTTTTTTTAATGTGGTGGGTTTTTTGTTTTGTTTTGTTGGGGGTGTTTTGTTTTGTTTTTTTAATTGCAAGCCAGAATGTCTCAGATAAGCCGTACAACATGTATGCCCAAAACTGAAGCCTTAAAATACTTTGCTAGGTCTAGGGTAAAAACTCTTCAACAGGAATAAATGTTGTATTTTCCTGGAAGGGAGGACATCTGATTGGTGGGAAAAGTGACAACATTTTGCACTTCAGTGAATCTTTAGAAATTACTCTGTGCTGCAGTTTTAATATTGTTACAAAAATTCAATAACAGAGTATATGCCATGCAGGCTCTCGCTTCACAGTTGTTGACCCTTGCGCTGGATTTACTCGAGAGGAAGAAATGTGTTAAGGGCTCTTCTGGGACTGCCTGGGTTTTCCAGGCTAGGAATAGTGCTATTACTAGTGGATTTATGTTCATCCAGTGATCATTGCCACACTGCCAGAGTTTGAACACACCTTAAATATGTGAGAGAGACAATGCAAGGCAAACAGGGCTCAGTAATGCTTCCTGCACAGCATTTGGAAATCCCGTTCTCCAGCCCATTGCAGGCAGTTCCCTGTCTATCTTGTTATTTATGTTTACGTGAAGTAAGCAGTGCCACACGGAGTCAGATGGAAGAAACTGTCAATCCCTTTGTGGACATAAGGCTGAAAAGGGTGGAGTTTTTCTCATTATTTTGTCAGCAGTGTGAGGAAATAAGTGAAGGGCAAGTAGTTCTGCCTAAATGGAGAGAATATTTAGTGCATGAGCTGCAATTTTCTCTCTTGTTTCACAGAGGTGCTGCTTGCTGTGTCTGTACATTTCTCTGCATAACTGGCCAATAGCAGTTCCAGGTGAAATTCAGTTTATGGAGTGAAGACCTGTGCCTTTGGATTTATTGATAAATGCAGCAGGGGTGGCCTTTGTACTTTGGGCTTTCCAACTTGTATTCGTGAAGGTGAAATTGTTGCTGACCAAATTATTCTATCTCTCTGCATAATGAGTATAGGCTGAGCCCATCTCCTTGTCATCCCCCAGCCTCTTCTGTCACTTGATTTTTGGTTTGACCACACACAAATAATCAAGAAAATTCCTTTTTTTTTTTTTTTATGAATCCACTCTAGACAGATGTTAGTAGTAACACTGGTCACCTATATTAAGAAAAACAAGGAAACGAACAAAAACACGCCCCCCCAAAATTAAACCCAACTCTGAAAACAATGAGCTCCATGAAAGGAAATTAGGCTTTTTTTTTTTTTTTTTGTTTTGGTTACTGAAAAAGCTAAAGGTAAAATTATACTCACCTCATGGAAATTGCTTTTTACACAGAAAAAGTCATGAGGCTTCCAAACTCTAGTAATGTATTCCTCTTCTCACCCAGAAAGATCCAGTGCAGCAAGCTGTGTAATTTAAATGAGTAAGGTATTTAAACAAAGACCTCAGCGTAGTAAGTGAGGTAGTTCAGGTGAGAGAGCCACTGTTTATCCTAAAGCAATCAGTCAAAAAGAATAATTTTTGTGTGAACGTGGATGGGAATAAAGAAGGATGAACAGAATTTTGGGTGATCACAATTGGACATGTATTTTATGTCATATGTTACTCTGTAAGCTGGATATTTTTTCACTTTGTGACATCCCATTTAAGGACATTATTCAGCACACAAACCAAAAAGCAGCTGTTGGATCACTAGTAGATTTTAATTTTGGTCTTTGGTAGTAGGGCAAAATTTAATTTTATGGAAGTTGAAACCGGCTTTATGGGAAAGGCACTGCAGGTTATTATTTTTCAGTGCCAGTTATTACAAACAGGACTCAATATTCACAGGGAAGTAGATGCAGCACACCTCATATCCAGCTCTTCAAAGAAATTAACCTTCCTGATAGTCTGCTTTTCATGCAGCACATTTCTCTGTCCAAGATAGAAGCAGAAATCATACCTGGCTTTTGTATCAGCAGATATAAATACCTTAATGAAACTTGACAAAGTCTACTTGTTTTGCTACTTTTATTTGTGTCATTTATTGGTTTGAACCCATTTGTTTTCCTGTGGAGCACGTTTCCGCATAAATACAACTGCTTCCAAAAGGAGAGGAGGCTTGGGTAGAAACAGCATTTCTCTTATGAGGAGCTGAAACTTTTCATAACTCTACAAAAAAGCAAAGCCAGACTGCAATGACTTCTTCCTGTGCTATATAGTTCCAAGTTCTGTGGAAAAGTTTCTAAAGTCAGGCACTTACTTTATCTGTCTTTATTATTTCATGGGTGATGGGGATACCCTTGTTTTATAAGGTTGCCAGACTTTTATAGAAAAGCAGCTTTGCTGGAGTGGAGAGAGAAGATAGTGTGCCTATGTTCTGTAAATGAATTCCACAAAGAGAGAAGGCTGGAAAGGAATTTAAGAGATAGGAAGGGATATTAGGTCTCTTTTATGCTGAGTGCATGCACTGGTTTCTTCTGTCCAATGTCTGAATGTTTTAGTCCTTCTTCCCCTGCATCAAATAAGGAAAAAGGAAGAAAAACATAAAGTTAAGTAAATGGTCAGATTCTGTTAGTGCAAGGGTTGGTGTTTTTTGCCAATTATCTGCTTAAAGGCTTTTCATACTATTAACAGGCATGTTCAGTTGTCACGGTAAAATTTCCATGTCGGGTTTTTGGTAAAATTCCTGATTGGCAATGTGCTCTGAGCCACAGTGAGCTCTGCCCTGACTGACCACTGCACCCACACGAGAGCTCAGGGGTCTCAGGGTGGGCCAGGAGAGACAGACAAGACAAGTTGTAAAAACACCAGGCAGGTTAGTTACTAGAGGGTAGGAGACAGGTGTATCTTGCAATTACTTTCAATTACTTTAAACTATGTTAGTGAGTGTTTTTAAGTGAGCAACAGGCCCTCTTTATGTATTTTGTTGATACTGCAATCATTGCTGATTTTTAATAATGTCTATTGCTTCTGCCTAAGAAAGTCAATAGGTCACCTCTCCATTCATAGATTGCAGTGTTGTATTGTAAATGATTTATTTTTTTTACGTGTTTTGAAGATACTTAGTATATAACTGGGGTTACAAAATCTGTATAAATTTTCTGTGTTTGTTTGGGCTTTTGCAAAAACAAATTTGCTGTGAAGTCTAAAGTGTTTCCTAGAGCCCCCGGGAAAGAACAGGTGATAAATATGTTCCTATTTCAATTAAGGTTTAAAACAGTATTAGCCAATCCCAAGTAATTCTCCAAGGTTGCTTTGTGTGAAAATAAGGTAGAAGGAAACAGTAGTTGTGGCAAAACACTGATGACAAGTGCTAAGGAGATGTTATCAAGAAAATACGATGACCAGACACAATTATTTTATATTGCAATGATGAAAGAATGTCATGAAATTAGGTTATGATGTTTGCACTGTACTTTCATTAAAGGCATGTGTTGCCTTAAATATAATGCCTAGTTAACTTATTGTCAATCAGATAGGGTACAAGAGGGAAATCAGTAAGATTATAGAACAAAAGATTTCCCTAAAAAAAGAGATCAGAAAGATAAGTTGATTCAGTTTAGACAGAAGTAACAAAGAGCAGAGCAAAAGCATATTGAATGAGTGTGATTTAGAGAGAGTCACTAGAGGATTTTCCTTTGCTGTTTCATGTCAGAGGAGGCTGTAAATACACCCTCAGAGATAAAAGGATGACAAACAAATTTTATTTCCAAGTAAAACAAGGTTATAAAAGTTACTAAGGTCATTAAAAGCAAACAATTTTTTTTTCTCCAAAAGGCAGGGAAGTGGATTGACCATAATGCACTCTGTATCTGGTTAAGGCACTACCTACAGGAGTCACATTGCAGGCAGAGGCGCGGCTGACAAGGCAGCAGTTTTGGTTCTCCTGATCTTTATGTGTAGCAGGAAAGGAAGGTCTGTAGCACAGGTGGCTTCACACTGAGCAGAAGCAGTAGCTGGATCAGTTCTAGAAATGTTCTCAATCGTGTCTTGTCCAGCAGGGGAAACTCAGATCACATGAGTTGTAGAGACTGCGTTAAGAGTAAGGACACAAAAACTTACCAGGTAAAAGTAGAATGCTGTGGCAGAAACTGCCAGCCTGAGCTGAAGTGAAGGAAATTGATGCTGTGAGCCAGCCTTCAGTTGCAGAAGGCAACCTGTCTCATGTTTTTGTGTCCCCATTCCATAGTCACCCTAACTAAGCTTCGTTCCTGACAACAGTCTTCTGTCCATGTCACACACCTGCCCAAAGGGGACAGGAGTTGGCTGCACTGCATTTTCTGTGGCAATTCCCTTTCTTTTCCACTCTTAGAATGACTTTTTTTCCCTTTTCCCACCCTAGCCTTAGGCCAAGGCAGGCAGGATGTAAAAGGACACTGTTGTTGCAAAGTATTAACTCTTTGCTGCGATTATTAACTCTTTAGAGATGTGCACTCATTCAGCTTCCATCTCAGTTTGCTTAAGTCCTGATCACTTTCTTTGCTATTAAATATCTCATCTTTCTGTCATGCAGTGTGGCTCTGTTGCTTGTAACCCCTGCCAGTCTTTCACCAAAAGATGGTCAAGAGATATTTGTCCTGCTGACTTCATCAGCTTTGATAATACCCATTTTTATCTCTATAGTCATACCTGGAGTTCTCCATTTTCGAGCCCTAACAGTAAATTCAGGCAGAGAGGGAGGCAAAAGGACATCTGATTTTCAGTAGCTTTGTTACAACTCCCAGTGACTTTTAAAGCCTGTTCATCATCTAATGCTGGAAACGTACATATAAAAAAAGCCCCAAATACTGAAAATGTCTCACATGGTTTTACAAATATCATCGCATTATGTTGAAGAAAAATAAAGCCTTAAGTACTTGATACACTTTCTCCTGTTACTTGTTACAGCTTTATGTAACAAGTATGGCCGTGCCAGAGAGCAGTGAGTGTTTGTTGCTGTAGACAAATCGTCCTTTGAAATAATGAACTACCTCAGTGGAGAACACACTTGGAACTTTGGGTAAGTTACAATTTTCTGGAGCTGAAGTACAAGTCCATAAGAAGGCTTGAAAGAAGGAAAGAATCTCCTTTGTTGTATAAGCAATAACAGTTTGCAGATTTTTATCTAACTACTGAGATGAGTTTTGTATTAAATGATTTTTCATTTTTTTAAACAATTTCAGAATTTTATTCTGCTGTGGCACGTGAGAGTCCAGACTTCTCATGTTGTTGCTAGTGTTGCTTTTATAAGTCACAGAATAAAAAGGGCAAAATGAAAAGGAGACTAGCAAGAAGAGTACTTACCTGAGACCATTTTATCTTTTAAGTAATTAGCCCTAAATGATACTGGTACTTCTGGCATATGCCTTCAGGTTCTGGATTTCTGCATAGATTTGATTGTAGCTTTCCATTGGTATATTCCCAAGGAAAATTATGTTTTATTGGATTGACATTTCGTGATTGAAAGCTGTTTCGTGGTAAATCATCACTATTTGTACAGCCTACCCACATTTAAAGGATGTCTTACTTCTCAAATCCATACACAACATTTTAGGTGGTTGTTAATCTGTATATAGACACGATTTAATAGCCTTGCAGAGAGAGAAGTTTGAGAAAGATTCTATTTTGAATAAAGAAAAACATTAATAAGATTACAGTGCAGGGCAGCTGTACAAAGCTTTCATTTTGATGCATGAGGAATATACAAGTTTCTTTCATATTTCTTCTTCTGAATTCTTTTAAAAGCTTTATTTCTTTTTGCAGTAAGCCCTTTAACTGTATTTGCATTAAGACATACTGCAGTACCTGAAATCAAAGTAAGAATGTTTATAGATTATGGTGTCTTATCATACAGCAGTTTTATAACTTCAGATTAGTACTGGCAAATCTATAATCACTATGGAGTTTTAATCTTTATAGTTTTCTCTTTTTTTGTTTCCATGAAATCTGCACCAAAGTGAAAGTTGCAAAAGACACGAATACATTTCTCTCTTCCTTTTGCTGAACTGCTGAATAACTCATTATATCTCACTCCAATCCAGGTAAAGTATCTGACAATAAATTAGTCTGTTCGATTGTGTGGGATGTCAGCTGCATTTTGCCAATTAATTGTGGGGGAAAATTCATTCTATCACAGAGTAGCCATTCAGGGGACATTATTTGGGACTGTATTAAATTAAATTAGTCCGAAATCCCTAGTTCAAGCTGTACTGCTGGTTGAGCAACTGGCCTTTGAGGGATTTTTACTTTAGCATGTATAGAAAATGCAGAAAAATGGCCTAGTTACGCTATTTTGTAGTTGGCATACTTGTCTGGCTCTGTGATGCATATTTGGTAGATTGATTTGAAAAAGTATTAGGCTTTAGATAGTGGCCCTCACTCCTGGCAAAATTAATTAGTAGCTGGACATTGGCTGGGGAGGAAATGAGTGAATAAATATGAGAAATGAAATAATTTGAATTCTAATAACAAGTAAAATGCTGTCTTTATGCTCCTGCAATAGCTTGGGAGGAGATTGCTGACAGCTGCCTTCATAACAAGGCAACCCTGTTTTGGGAATCAACAGCAGCATATTCTTCTTAGGAATCAGATGTATGTGGTGAGGATAATCAGGTACCAGGTGTGCTTGAAGGTGCATTGGGCTATTTTTATCTCAAGTTTTTAAATCAAAGATTTTGCCCAGTACTAGAGAGGTCTAAGAAAAAGTCAGCTCCTTTAATTTGCAGCCTTCAGTGCTCTTCCTGTCACACTTGCAGTTGGTTCCTGGGATTAGGACTGTCTTTCCTTCCTTTCAGGCTGGAAGTGGTGGGTGAGGCACAAAATATGTTCTCAGGGTACTGGGCATCTCTTCCGGAGCTTCTCGTTTCAGGGGTTAGAATTGTTACTTTTGTTTTCAAAATTTAATTTTTCCTTTCCACGCTTAGGTCATTTTGTACCATTGCCAAATTATGAGAGGTATTTGAATAAAGTAGAATCTTCCTGCTAATTTGTCTGACCAAAAATGAAAAAAGTAACTCAAATACCTTTTAAAGAAATGACTTCTAAAAGGTTTTTAGCTGCTTTCTTTTGTTTTGAACTTTAAAAATAATAAATATATATATATAAAAGTAGCATATAGTAGGCAAAATGAGACATTTAGCTGTCTAAGCATACAGTACCATAGAAATCATAGTCTGTACCAAAGAATCATAGTCTGTAACATTCTTTTTATAACTTATTTATGAATCATAGGTAGAGATTCACATAATGTGTAAAATATATGTGTAATGATTTGTGTGTTTGTAGATTAGAATTCAGAAGGTTTGTGCGAATGTACCTTCCAAAGTGAGCTTGAACCATTTCGTCTGCATTTTAATCACTGACTGGTTCTCTGGAATTAAAGGACTTCTTCCTACAGTGAAATGCCATGGAGAGAATAAAAGCTTCACTTTTTTCTCTGGAGTTAATGTCCAACTTCCAGTGACAGTGTAGGTAAACCCTGAAGTTACCATCACGGGTTACATTTTAGTATGAAAATTACATTGCAGGCACTCAAACTGAAACAGGTTAAAACTGCAACCAGGAGCTTTCCAGCTGAACTCTGTAAGTTAATAAGGACAAAAAGCACACTCTCCAAATAGTTCATTCCATCGATGTGAGCTGGAAGACGTTTTCTTGGTTTCTGACAAGCTTTGCATTTCCTGAAGAACTACCTTCATTCCAGTTACAAATATTCCAGGTTCAATTACAGGCTTGTTTTTATGTCTAAGACATAAATTCTGTATTTGTTCAGACTTTGGGTGCTTTAATTTTGGTGATTTTGGCAGTTTAATGGCAAATTACTGATTCGACAGTCAGAATTATCATGGTTAAATGCAAAACCCTCCCACTATCCTCAAAGGATCCCAGTTACTGTTGCCCAATTGTTTTCTTGTCCCACTGACTTAAAGTTGACTTTTAAACAATAATTACAGGACAGTGCTACACCGTCCTTGTCTCTTAGGGAGTGTCGGTGTGACCTGCTGGTCAAACTAGTTAAATATACTGTATGATCCACTCTGGAATTAAATCTGTAACAGGGATTGGCTTTCCACTGGCATTAATTCAGGCATGTGGCATATTTAAGTGTAATGTGCATTTTACTAGAAACTGCGGGGAAGATTAATTAAACAGACTTTTAAAATCTCTGTCTTTAATGGTTACAAAGAAGAGGACAGAAATGTTTGCTCTTCCTAGTCAAGCACTATAGCCAGTAGAAAGGGAAATTGTCAGAACCAAGGAAGGCGCTGTCCCTTTTAGGACATAGAACAAGATTGGTGCCAGATGATATGAGGAAACATCATTGGCAGAACTTTGTGTTTTGTAGTAAGGGATATTTAGTTATAATAGCTGTTCCTGCAGCTTTACAGAACAGAGAGACCATTTGTTTCTGCAGATATCTTTAGGGTCGTAGATATTGCTCTTGTATTGTGCTTTATATTTGTCTTCGGACAAAAAATTCTGCTGTAAATACTGCTATGTGATCTTTTGGGTTGGAAAGGTATTGAAGAGACAGTGGAGAAAGGAAGAAACATAACATTAAAAATATAAAAGAGAAATTAGCAGCCCTTGCTTGTTGTGGCTTTATTTATTTATTTTTATAGATGAGTACAGTGACAATGGGAAGTTAAGTGATCTCTCCAGCACCAAGAACAGTTAAAAAAGATGTTATTCTCCAGAAAGAGTCTGTGACACTCTTGCAACTCAAACCAGAAGTACTCTCTTTCCTCAAACTCTCTAGTGCCTAGTTAAGAGCAGATGTTGCTGTGGGTGGAGTAGGAAGGGTCCCAGTGAGGAGCCTGTGCAGGATCAGACCTAGATTATAAACCCTGGACTGCAGTCCAAGACTGAGGAAGAGGAATGTTGGATCCTTGGGCAGGAAGTATTCTGTTCTGCTCCTGGTTTAATGCCTTGGCTTTAAAGGCTTGAAAAATGATACCTCTGTTGTAGAACTCCTCATAGCTTTGGCCCTTCAGGAGCCATAACCTGTCTAAGACACCACACGCTATCAGTGAGCTTGAACACTATTCCAGCAGGATTTGTCAGTGCCTGCCCTTTCCTTAGATCATGGCAAGCAATGGTGTTTCTGTAATCACTGTTTGAGGGTCACTGGAACTCGTTATCTGTAATGAAATGAATAACAACTAAGACATACTTCTCTCTGATCCTAAAATTGTGTAAGTTGGTTTTCAGCCAACAAAGATGCTACAGCACTGATGAGAGGAGTTTGCTCTCATTAACGGTGACAAGCAAGAACCAGAGAGACTTTGCTTCATGAACGTGATGTCCACTGAAGTCCCCAGTATTTTTACTCACCCTAGGTAAAAGATCCAGCAAGGAGCTAAAGAAATTGTCTTTTAGCGTGGTTGTGTGTAAAGAATGTGGTTCTTGACAGCCAGCCAGCAATGTGAGCACAGTGCTCAAAACATGCTTTGTGAGAATAGCCAATTGGGGAAAGTGGCCCTGCTTCTCTGCCCCGTGTTTTTGCAATGGAATGTGTATTTTATAACCTTGGGGCACTTGTGGAAATGAGCAACATACTATTGCAATGAAATAGAAAATTTCCTGAACCTCTGCTGCAGTTGTCCAGAACTGTATCACTGTGAGCCTCCTTTTTACTTGGCTTGAGAGCTGTGGGGCTCAGAAGTGACTTCACTCCTTCACTCACATCAAATTAGTCTTTCTAATCAAGGATGCTGAAAGCAGTGCAAGGGCTCACCCTCTGCACAGCAACACCCTCTGAGCTGCCTTCCCTTAGGCTTAGCTGCATTTACATCACATTTTGTCTATGAATAAAATTGCTTAATGGCGACTACCATTTGCATATTTCATGCTGATTGAGAGCCTGTAGTTCAATTCTTAATTTCAAATCCTGTTCATGTGAAGTAGGTCTGTTCTGCACTTTCACAGCAGCAGATAATGCTTGAAGAGTTAACTTCTTAATTCCCCGGAAGCTGTAATTTCTACTTACCCTCTTATCAATGGTTATTTTCTTTTCCTATTTTCTCTCTCTGATTTATTTTGTCTCATAAAACTTTATATTGTATTAACAGATAGGATAACTTTTTCTGTAGCTTGTTAAATAACTGTATCTTAAGAAGTAAATCTTAATTAGGTCTGGTACTCAAAAGTCCTAAATTGATACATATTTTCTGAAAACTCCTGCATTATCCCTGGAAGCATGGCATGTTTAAACAGCTCATTTTGAAAATAAGCAACATCAAGAACTAAAATGGATCCTAATGAAATGATACACTTAATCTGTTGCTTCTTAAAATAGACTGCTGCAGAACTGGTTTTTTTCAGTTACAGGGTTTTTTTTTTTGCTAAGATTGTCTGCAAAGATGTGTCTTTTCTGGAAGTTTACTCAGTGTATAACTCAGTGTATTTACCTCCAGATAAAGAACTTTTATGTCTATAATACAGACTTAGAAACCTGAACAAATAAACAAAAGAAAAACTAGACAAAAATTACAGTGACTGGGCAGAAAGAGGTTGAGCACTTAGCAACTAAAACTTATTCCTTGATCCCCTCTTCTTTTCAGTAGTCAGTTGGAAGTAGTATGAATTCAGGCCATCATTGAACTTCTTTCATGAAAAATAGATTGAAATATTTTAGCTCTTTCTCATCCTAAGAAAATAGGTTATGCCATACACATACACATATTTGGGGGGGAAGATGTTCTGCTTTTAATCCAGCAGCTGTGGATGAACAGAGCACGTCATATAAAATAAAAAAGATTCCTTCATTCAGGTATTTATTTCCTCATCGCTTTTAGATCCAAAACTATTGGCAGAAACAGTTAGAAAAAGTCATTCTTCTAAGATGTTTCTCTCTTTAATTGGAACAATAAAGCCTTTGTCAGCTACAAGATATGCAGGCAAGTAGAGAAGTGACCTGTGGATTGATCCTGCAAGACAAAAATAGGTTATATCTCCCTTAGCTGCACCATTCATTTAGAATTTTCTTTCTGTTGTCCTGGATTTAAATCACCATTTTGGAAGAGAAATTTGACTAAAAATACACTGAAAAAAACCCCTCTTTAATTCTGTCCAGTAGGATTCACTACTGCTAGACTAATAAATAATTTTCTTCTTTTGAAGTGATTTCAGTGATTGAACACAAGACCTAGTGGATGTTCCATATGTGGGGGGTTTGTGTATGCTTTAAAGAGCCAGGAATTATAACGTGGCACAGTTTTTTAATTAGTCATGACATGCTACATGTTTCCTGTGGCAGATTCCAAAGATAAAGTCTTTATAATCAGAAGCATTTGTTCAGATAGGAAACTGCTCTGTGTAGAAAGCCTTAATTGTATTGCAATGACTTTACTAACAACGTAGAGACAAATTTAGGACTGAGAGATGAATTTTTATATCATTTTCTGGTGATATTGACCAAAGGAGTAACTGTTGTATTTCTAAAGAGATACAGAAGTTCCCCTAGGAAGCTTTTTAAAGCAATCAATGTATTTTTGAGTTCTCCAGAACTCCAAGCAGAGCAAATCTGTGAGTTATTTACTACCGAGGTCTGCTAAGACACCCAGTTTTCAGGTTCTGGTTTTTTGTTTTCTGCTGGTTCTGTTTTCAAGGCCTTAAAGCTTATACCAACAGCAGTAAGTAAAGCATAGTTTCTTATCAGGTTGTGTTATTTCTGTCATTCCAGAAAAAAAAAATTATGTTCTAAATCCTGGCTACAGCTTCTGCATACTTCAGACTTTAATAGGAACTCCTTATCTACAAAGAATTTGCACCTCACAGGTTTCTGTATGGGCCAGTTTACTGAAACACCTCTGTGGTTTAATTAATATGTGTAATTCCAAGAAGGCATAGGATATGCAGATGAAAAAATAGAAAGTAATGAGCAAGTGCTACAAAACTGTGATACATCATATCATGGCCATGCAGTGACACAGCTGAACCCTTGGGAATGCTTCCTCACCCACTAGTGTTTAAACTGCTTTTCTGAGCAGTGGACTTCCAAAATCTGCCAGAGCCAAACACTTGCAGATGTGCCAAAGGATGTTGGAGTATCTCCAAGTGTGAGGTGGTAATTATTCAGCTTTCCACTTTAAATAAAGTCTGCTGATTTTGGAGGAGAAGAGGTGTTGTCACAAGTAGCCACTGTGATACCAGAGAATGAGTGTGGTTCTTTACCACACAAAAATATACTCGGTGGAGGATTGACTTTTTTCCCCACAGCCATTGCTTGGTGCCACATACAGGCAATATTTGCTGTATCACCCATTATTGGGAAAAACAGTTTTGGAGTTTTTATTTGTTGGAGGGAGGTTTTTTTGTTTTGTTTTTGGGTTTGAGGGTTTTTTTGTTTGTTTGAATCCTTATATTTTAGAAAATCCAAGTACGTGAACAAAAAAATTTTCATATATCGTACAGTGGGCAAACAAATCACAAATCCCATGTTCATCCAGTAACATCTTGTACTGTTCAACCTCAGATGTGTATATTGTAGCAAGGCAGGGTTTTCTCACCTACCAATAAACCTGCACCGAGCAGACTGCCTGCTTTCACGTCCATTTTGAAATAAAAATTAAATGGGTTCTTCGCAGACACACTGCAGGCATTGGCATAAAGCAGAAAGGTCCCTCTGTGAGCTGGGGGGAAAGCTCCAGGCTCGGTGTGCTCTGCACAGCCCTGCTGGTTGTTGCAGAGCTGAAGCTACTTTCTCAGGTCTCAAAGGCAGAAAGAGTAGTTGGCAACAATGAAGGGAGAAATGCCATCTTCCCTCTTGAACAGCAGTAAAAACTACATCTAAGTCACAAATGATCCTGAAAAGTCAGTGGCAAGTGATCAAATGGAATATGGTGAAGTTTAATCCTTTTCACCAAAGAGCAATAATAAATCATCCAGAAACTCTTCTCATGTTTGGTGTTTTAAGCACATGAGCCTTGATATGCCTCACAGCCACACCAGGTCTTGATAAGAGATCACTTAATTGATTAATCAGTGCTCCTTAATTTCCTAAGCAGAAAGAATTGGTAACTCATTATTCACACAGATGTTTGGGTTGAAATTTTTCTGCTGTGTCTTGTGAGAAAAGCATTGGTAGTTGAGAGTGATATTTTGGTCAGAAAAATTAGTATTCTCTTTAAAAATCGAAGGACCTTCTTTTATTGATGTGAAACATTTATGTTTAGCAAAAAGCACTTTGGTTTCAGGAAAAATTCCCTTTACTGAGGGAAGATCTATGACAGCATGAATATTTTTATTTTTCCAAAAATACTTACAAAACCTCCGCAGGGATTCATCTTTAAATAAGCGTCTCTTGTTTTGAGCAATTAAAACTTCTTTCCGTTCTTTTCTTTTCCTTCTGCTTTTCCAGCTGGCTTGTCCACCTGCTTACACTTTGTATCCAAAAAGCAAAGTTCAGAAACCCATAAGATCTTTGTTTGAAATGGAACAAAACAGTGATAATGCCTGTGTTCTTCATTAAAATGTTGACATAATGGGAAAAGAGGCAAACCAAACCATACGAACGCAACCAAAAAAACCCAAATTTGTATCCTGATTGATAGCACTAATTCAACCAATGGTCATTGTGCAAGAAAGAAAATTGTTTAGTAAAGTCCCAGATGCCTTTGTTGAAATGATTAATTAAAATAGTATATGTTCTCGTGAATATGTTAAAAATTACTTTTTTCTCATGAGCAACTGATAACTCTGAAAAGCACTCAACTTTGCTTTCTTGTTTTGCTTGATCCCATCTTCTGTTCCCTGCACTACAGTAATAGAAATGAAGAAACATCTTGAAATTTAGAAATACTTTTGCCTGTATACATATCACTTCATATCTGTGGAACAAGTCCTGAAAAACTTCATTTTCTTCTTGCATTTCAGTGTGTGAACGATTTCAACTCTAGTCTGGGTCTGTAATCTATTCAAGCCTCTCTTGCTTACAAAGCTTCTACACTTTTATTTTTGTCAGTTCAGCAGTGAGGGAACAAAAAATAAGAGAGAAGTTTGCCATTTGTCACACTTCTGAAATTATTTACCCTCAAAACTTGGCATTCTCTGTCCTGACCAAGTAGGAAATACTCTGCACACTATTACAGCTCACTGTAAAATAACTCTGGAAGGAACAACTGAATGAACAGAGCCTTCTTAAAGGAAGATGGTAATCACAATCTGTCTTTCTGCATGCATAGCTCTTCTCTTAGTTTTCATTCCTGGCTGAAATCTGTGCCGGTGTATTCCAGAACTCCAGGGTGGGAGGGAAGGATGGATCATAGCTGTCCCTCAAAATATTTGAAATTGGAAATACTTAAATCAGTCTATTAGTAACATGCTTTCTTTTGCATATAGTGTCAAAGTAAGCTGCTGCTTCTACTTATTATTTTTGTTGTTGTGCTGTTGTTATTATTATTACAAAGTATTTAAAGGAAAAATTAATTTGGTCAAATTTTACCTGAATATCTTGTTAGGATGAAAAGCCCCCATGAAGAGGTGTCTTGTATCTATATATCAGCTATTTCTCCAACAAGCAACAAATTTTTAAGATAGAATGGGAGGAATGAAATCTGTTGGGGGGAATATTTAAACATCTTCAATTGAATATGGTCCAACACAGCACTCCCATCATAAAAAATCTGTGTTCAGCTTATATTTAGTTTTTGAGAAGAAACTGTTTCTGTGTTTGATTTATTGCAAGTAGCCTGTATTAAAAGCTTCTTTGAAACATAAGTGCCAGGAATTGCAACTTGTTTTTGTGAGGGTTATTCTGTCAAAGAAATTTATATGTGTCTATTAGAAGAGTCATCCAGTGCATTAGAGCAGGGTGTGTGTATTACAGCGTCTTAGCTCTGGGCAAATTTTGTAACCCTGTGGTGTAAGCAAGCAAAAAATATCACCCCTGCTATCTCCCGGGCTGGAAAGGAATCAAATAAGCTGACAGGCTTCTGCCCGAATCTAGTGGAGATTTGTATAGTGCTAGAAATAGATTGCAGAGGATCAAAGAAAATTACAGAGTAATTCTTAATCTTCTTTTACCAACAGCACACAAGCTTTATGAAAAATCCTCCTTCACTGCCCGTTTTCTTATTAAAATAGGCTGATTCAGGGAAGGTGATGAGAATAGTACAGTGAGAGATTCTTGCCAGTTAAAAATTTGCCACTCAGCAAACGAAGATTTTACTATAATTGTTTGGATTTTCCCGGAAGATCCACACAGTTTTCCATATGTTGTAAATACAAGTTTGGTAAGTATTCTGAACAGTCCAGTTAAACTCTGCTTTACTAAGGATGTACTTAGCACCCAGGAAGCACCTCTAAATACTTGGTTTTTTCCTAATGAGTGAAGCAGGATTATTACATTATTGTCAGTCATCCACAGACTTCTCAGATTCCTTTCTGACTTGTCCTCTGATAGCACTCTGAGTAACTCTTTCAGGTGATCTGTCATTAATTCATTACTGTTAAAGAACTGCTGTGGATACAGTTTAAATTGCTTCATTCATCCAGGTACCGAGCAGGCCAACGTGTCTGAACTTGCTGCATGAGACAAGAATGCAGCAATCAGTGAATTTCTCTGCAGCAACCTGTTATGTGTTCTTCTCCTTTTAAAAGTACTGCCTTATTCCAGAGGTGTCATTTATATGTTCAGAGTCAGGCACACACTTGAGTAGCTTTGCCTGGTCAGCATTCCAGATGTTTACTCTTCATTTTGAAATGATCAAGCCAAAATGGAAAACTCTTGTGCAAGGCATTATGTTCCATTTTCTGTCTCCTGGGAGAGGCAATCTTGCCAAGGATCTGTTTTGGTTTTTTGTCATTTTGTGTGTTTGCCATAAAACAGTTGCATGGAAGAGATGTTTTGAAACCAGCATCCTCCTTGAAATAATTTTGCTTCTGAAGAAAGGAGCAAATGATGTTACCACTGACTATTTTGATGGATATCAGTCATCTAAGGTGGCTCTTGCCTAATGAGTTGGAAAGGGCTTTCCCACCTGGCGCAGTCTGACAGGACCTGTGACACACAACTTGTACCATGTCATGAGTTTCAGTATCACAGTGTACAGATTATTCCATGTTTGGCACAGTCTTCTCTTGATTGATTACTTTTGAAACAGGCTGGTGCTGGACTTTAAACAAGATTTTTTTTTCAGTTTTAATCCAGTACTTCTCCTTTTTTTGAAGTGCAATCTGGTGTTTAGACTTCCTCTGCATGTCTAATCTCATCATTTATTACTTGTTTTCTATTACCATAAAAGTAGTATTAAATCCTAAAAGAATAGGAATCTTTTTCTCACTGCTAGGCAGCAAAAGCTTTGCTGAAGATGGATTAGTGCTCTGTCATCTGAGAAACACAGATTGTTTCTTGGAGGGCAGGAGCTTGGTGAAGGGCAGACAATTGTTCTGAGAGTTATAAGCACCGTGTAAATAATTGTCCCCTGTTCCCTGGTAAGCACATGCACTGCAATAACTCTCACAGGAACAACTGGCTGGGTTCAGCTGTCTGATGGCTTCTTCTGAACACACTTGAAAAGTTTGTTTTGCTTGGTGATGCTGTCTTAGATACTAGATAGTAGCTGAAAAGAGCCAAAGTTTAGGTGGTGCTTCCCAAAAGACTTTTGCTGTCTCTGCAGTTCCTAGAGAAGCCTTTTCCTCTCCAAGTGTACACCTGGAAGGCTGCAAGTCAGTGAGCTGGGGAGGAAGCAGACAGCTCCAGGAAGTGCAGGTCCTTATCACAGTAGTTGTTGGTAATGCTTTATTTTGGTTTTTAGCAGATTGGAAAACAGGTTTCCTGCTTGTGTGTTTGGGTTGCCTTCCTGTGTCTGGTGCAGACACGAGGAGCCAGGAGGCGATGGAGCAGAAATGACAAGTGGGGCAGGGAGGCTGGGAGGCACTGCTGGCAGGAGGGTACCCACGCTGGGGCTGGGGGAGCAGAAGGCAGCAGGTCTGGCCCTGTGGCAGCTGGGGCTGGGGCCAGCTCTGTCTGCCAGGAAATGCCTCTCACGGGCTGCTCAGGCTCCCCAGAACTGGCAGCAGATGGTGGTGTCCTCAGTTGCCACCTCCTTCACTTACTCATACCCTTAAAATACTTTTCTGAAAGCATGCTGTGGGACTCCTGCTGCCGTTCCTTATGGCATGGCTTGTGCATCTCCTGAACCTGGTTTATTCCCCAGCCGTACCACGGAGCAGGGTTCAGCCTGGGAGGAGCTGGCGTTTTGGAAAACCCAAAATGACACAGAAGGTGGCCTGGGTGCAGTCTGGAGGAGCAACTGTAACTAGTGCCTCCCAGTCACATTCTCTGTAAAGAAAATAACTTCCACTTCTGTTCATCCTTTGTCAAGATAAAGAAGATGCAGGTGTGCTCACAGCTTTCTGAGAAATCAGTACAAAGTCCAATGAATGGGAAGTTCTGCTTGTTTTGTGGTTTTCTATCTAAAAGCACACTCCATTTAATTTGATTTTTTTTTCATTTAACCAAGAATTAGAAACAGCTAAACAATACTGTCAGAGTATACTTCCAATTGATGATTTTGGTGCTGATATGATACATTTCAAGGGGGTTTGGAAAAACCCCTGTAAGAAGTCTCTGACAACGTAAGTTACTTATATGCATGCCGAAATTATTCAATTTTCAACATTCTGAACATGTAGAGTTGCTTCTTGCACTATTTAGCCTTGTCTCGGTTTTTTTAAAGCAAGAGGTAGGTACTTTAGACATTGCAATAGTTAATCATTTAAATTTACAGCTTACATGAACCTACCAGAAATTATTTTGGAATGATTAAAGAAATATTATATCAATGTCACATGTGCATAAGTATTCATAAATAAGTACATTACTTGTGTACTGATGTGTGTGTGTATACATAGTGCCAGAAATATGTATACTGTGCATAAATAAAAAGATATTCAGAAACAAATCTCTTATCAGAGCAGTGGAAATCAAAAAAGGGCACACTTTTAAATTAAACTGGAATGAGTTTTAAAAGTTTAATGAAGTACTTTCCCCTGAAAGCAGAAATTATCCCCAGGCCTGAATACTTCTAAATATTTAACTTATAATAAAACTCACACTGGCTGCAGCCTGAGAAGGAATGCAAACCAATAATAATAATAATAGTAATGAGGGAATAAAATACAAGTGTAGTTGCTTGCTGTTTCCACATGAAATACCAAAGCTCTCAGTGCTGCAACAGTGACATCCAGTGACTGAGCCAGGTAGTCCTGGGCTCGCTCTGCCTTTGGAATGAGCACTGAAGGACATGGATGGAAAGGGAGGCTTGTTTACCAAGGTCTTTAGTGCAACACTGGACTCATTAAGAGGATAATCAGAAACACCATGCGAGAATGAAAATCATGATAAATATGTAATCAAGAAAAATTATGTGTTGAATTAACCCAGATCTGTTTCAGAAGTAGACATTTGCTGAGCCAAGTAAGGAATATACTATTTTAAAACAAGTGCTTTGTCCAGTGAGGCAATTTGTTTGATAAGCCTATGCACATCCCCTTTTTTATTATTTAACAAAACAGAATTCAGTAGGTGATACTTCTGCTATATTTTGCTGCAGATATGATCTGCCTCAGATCTAAATGCAGCTGTATGATAGAAAGTTCTTTTAATTTTTATCAAATTAATGAAACAAAAAGACCTAAAAGAAATAAGAAGCCTGCCTTTTGTAGGGAAGGTGACAAGATGCATACTGTCATTTTACATAAGACATCCCTTATTCTGTTTTGGTTGAAGGCATTGTGAGTTTTTTAAATGAAATTCATACTTCATAAAGCTTTTGGCTCTAAAAAGGAGTGGCATTTCATTCTGACCTGACCCCATACTTCCTTAGTTATCCAATTTTTTTTTTTAATTGGATCTGAGTCTTGAAATCTCCACATTATTTGAAATGTCCTGTGATATGTCCTGTACTTTGATTCTTGTAATTGTACTACAGAAGTAGCTTATCTCTGGGCTTTTAGAAAAGGTAGTAATAGGAACTAATTCTTTAGCATTTCAACTTCAAAGCATGCTCCAAGTTGTTCATGTTTTTACCCTTAAGAAATTGATGAGTTAAAAAAAAAGGGTATGAGTTATGTAAATTCATAAGCAAAAAGAAATGCACAGAAAAATGGATTAAAAGAATTCCAAGGAAAACAGCTACCCAGATGGAAACAAGAAATGTGAAAGTTTTTCACATCTGTCCTTTGGCAAGAGGCAATAGTTTGATCGTGATACAGGAAAAGAAAAGAAAAACTAAATCCTTAGGGATTCTTAGGCATTGCTTCTCCCTGCTTGTTCTAAACAATACTCAGATTATTGAATGTGCTGGGTATTTAACCCCTGCTTCATCTGGTATGAACACAGGTAATGTTATGTCCTGCTGGTATGCCAATACCGGGTTTCTATGGGATAAAAGATGACAAAATGTTCTGCCTAATAAAAGGAGGGTCTTTTTTTTTTAAGCCTTGGATTTGATGGACGGAAAATTTTAAAAGCTCATCTTTTTTAAGGAAAAAGAACAGCAGCATCAGTGCAGAATCTCTGTACTTCTGCTGGGCAAACCAGAAGTTTTTTAATTTCAAGAGAACCGGTTGCTCAACATGAGACAACTGGGCTTGGAAATCAGAAAGCAAGCACTGAATGTATTCCTTGCTGCTGCTCAAACAAGCTGGGTAATTCAGCTTGGGAAGCTTTTCAGCGAGTAAGAAATTGACCTGATAATCACTTTCCTCTCATCCATCACTCAATTCCTTTCCTCTTCTCACCCCTGAAAAAAAAAAGCAGATTAGGATAGTCCACTTACCCAATTTACCCTTGATAGCCTTGTTAAATGTTCGACTTTCAAAGCACAAAACCCCAAGACAAAACCCCAGAAAAAATAAATTTGGGTGTTAAGTGTTGAAGATTCTCCCTTTTAAAAATGTTCCTACAGTTCCATTAGTAATATTACGCCTTAATGTGTTACTTAGTTATTATTACTTTGAAGTGAGGACAGAAACAAAGCCTGAATTTTTGGAGTTGCCTTATTGTACTATCTCAACATTCTGCTTTCAGAAAAAAATAGTCACCTTCTATGTTCATTTCAGTTTCAGTTTTTAGAAAACACTTGAGATGGTTTTAAAATAAGATCAGGAAGTTACAGGAAAGAAACAATAAGGGGGACAGAGGAATGCATCAGAGAGACAGCTTTTCAAGTGACAGCTGCTGGATTCTGATCTTTCTTTCTCTAGGGAAGATCTTTCACTTTCACTTCCATTCATGCATTTTTAGTTGGGATTTAAATATTAAATACTACAGAGACCACAATAAAAATAATGGAACAAGTATAAACCACTAACAGAGCCGTTTGTAAAACTCGTACTAAAAGGAATTTAAGCTATGTTCGTCTTTTGGAATTTAGGGTTTTGTGTGTCGTGGACATGCAGATGACCTCAGCTGGAGAAGAAAACATACACTTCAATGGCCTCAAAACCATCAGCTAACGTTAAGTTAATCTAACACTTCAGCACAAAAGTGCTGCCAAGAGTGCAAACATGGATAGGTTGCTGACTGTTCTCTGTGTCAGTGTTTGCTGCGGTGCTCCGTTGTACAGGAGGGAAAACAGCAACAGTCAGTGCTTCCAGACACCCTTCAAGGGCACCAGCCCTGCCCTGGAACATGATTCGTGTCTGTGCTGAAAGAAGGACCCTGGGAGCCTGGACACTCTATGGTGACAGTGACTGCCACTTCTCAGCTCTCCCTTGAAGCTCACCGGGCTAAGCCAGTCACACTGGTGGTGGTTTTCCTGTCAGCTTGCTCTCGGGTTCCTTATTCCTTACGAGGATTCAGAAATACCCCTGTTTCCTGTCTAATTCAAGCACCAGGTAGCTGTATTAAGTTATGATCCAGTTTGTTGAAGGCAGGAGGCAGACAGCTCTCAGCTCTGTGGGAATTTCTGAAGAACTAAGCAGTGGGAAAATCAAGTGGCATCACTAGAGGGCAACAAGAGATCACAGACGTCTGTGTTAAAGCTCAGGCAATGTCAGACCCTCACTGAGAGACACGTGTGAAGAACAGCTTATATAAGCCTTTGTGTTTTCCCAACTGTGTGACATAGTGAATCTTGCTTCAGAAATGATAGAGCTTAAAAAATTAATTTAATTATACAAGCACACACAAAACTTATAATTTTGTGTTGCTTTATCTATGTTCTGGTACAGTAAAACAATTACAAGATTGGACATCTGTGCATCAGTTTAATTTCTGAACACCATATACTTAGGACTTTGGTGAAGTATAATATATTCTGCTAAAACCAATGCACTATATACTAATAAATATATACACCATAAGAAAATTTGAATTTGTAGTTCACTGTTTTTCCCTCCATCCCTTTCAGTCGGCATGAGCAGCGACCCAAACTGGTGACAGACATTGCAGAGGACAGTGACCCTGCCCCAGTCCTCTGAAGCTGTCAGGTTAGCTGCTAGCTCCTACCTTCCATTTCCCTGATGTCCTGATGGCTCTAACAACATTATCGGTGTAAAACCAGTAATGGCTTGCCACAGTGTGGGAGGAATGTAGGCTTTGTGGCAGAGTGACATGATGGAGAGAAGGGTGGAGTGCCTGGCCTGAAGCCACCGCTGTGTCTCAAGGAAGAGTCAGTTGTTTTTAACCTGTGTGTTGTAAGCACTTTGCAGACGAGAAGACTTTTACCATTCGTATTGTTATCCTTGCCTACCTTCTGCAGGCCAGTAGTCAAGACAGAGCTCCAGGCTAGGGGGTTTTCTGGGATAGCACATTGTCTCCTGTTTTGGCTCTTGGAAAAAGTGGGGCTGTCACTAGAAGCAGCTTTTCATGATCAGAGCTCCCAGTTGGCAACATGGAGTAAAGGGATTTTTTCTGTGGTCAGAGGGTAGCTGGCACTGTGCCTTTTCAATCATTGTCTGTTTGTTCATCAGGCTTGTAATGATGCTGACCTCTTACACAGACTTTCCCTTTTTTTTTAATTCCCTGATCTCCCAATTTGTTGGGAAAAATTCTCTGCACTGTCAGATGACTAAATTCCAATAATCTCAGCTTTGAACTCTTCAGAGCCAAGTATTGAGTATTGCAAGTATTGTACAAGTGATTTTTTTCATGTCATCTCTGTTTTAGGTTACTCTAGCTGTACTTTTGTATATATCTGCTTATTGATACCTCTTGAGGCAGGAACGTTTTCCACTGTGGACAAACAGATATCAGCAGGCTTCAGGGCAGACCAGAGATTAGTGTGATTGTCTAGGCCAGGTCACAGCTGAGCAGAATTCTCTGATCATACTAAAGGTTCAAATCAGTTTTGTTTCTGTCTTCAAAGTCTGATTCCAGTTTCAGCTGAAGCCTTTTATGTTGTAGTTATAATGCAAACTAAATTAGGAGGACAACTAAATTAATTCCTGGCAACTAAATTAGGAGGACTGCACGTGGGAGCTGGAGAGACATCACTAGAATAGAAAGCAAAACTGCAAATCTGAAAATGAAATAGTTTTCTTGGAATTTTTCTTCTGAGTATGTGTTCCTTGTGTGCATGGTGGCATTTTTACTCTCATCCTGTTTTATTATTTACCAAAGCATTCTTAGCCTAACTTTTAATCAAAATAAGGATTTCATTCTCTTGTATGTTCTTTAAAGTACTTTTCTTTATATGTTTTTCTCCCCTTAACTGATGATAAGATGATAAATGTATTTTAAACTGTAGGTTTTCTCTTTTATTTTTTCATGTCTGTGTGGACTATTTCTTTGAGAATTGCTTTGAGTTACTTGAGTAAGATCTTGTGAGAAAAGGACTGATGTTAATACATTATGACACAAACTATGAAAATTCTTTTTTGTGTGTGTTCATTAAAAAAAAATCTCATAAAAACAACAACAAAAAAATCCACTTGAAGTTATGGCCAGGCCCAGTCCCTAGATTTGAAATATATTTGCATGGACTCGTAATTTCAGATCATTCAGCATCTGGTATGACTAAAAACAAATCAGCTTGTTCGTAAATTGCTTGTAGAGTGGAGCAAGATTAAAACTATCCACACAGATTCTTGTTCATCCATACAGATGCATTATCAAAGTGAAGAAGTATGTACATTTTTTGAAATCTAGTGGATTTTGTATCTATTGTGAATATACAGCCATTTCTTTAAGTCATGGTGTCATTTTAGCGCATCTGTTTCAGACTGTCTTACTTGTGACCCTCAAATAGGTTTATAGCACTGATAGATACTAATTCTTAACACGATGTTTTTCATTTGTTGTGGTGTGACACAATGGACAGACTGACCATTTCCATTTCACTGACCTCAGGAGCTGGCTTGCCTCTTGCTTTATCTGAGCTGGTAATTAGTAACTGCATGGTAGAACCTCACCCCCAGCATTTGAATCTCCCCTTCACTTTGCCAGTGCTTCTAGTCCATTTCGGGACAGTTAATCCATTTGGTTATTGACCCAGTTAACAGTAAGTAGACTCAGCTGACTACTGACTTTGTTCTGAAAAGCATTACAGACATTTTTACAGTCAGGAACAGCCAGGAGATCTAAGGAGCTGCCAGGAGCACTTGTGTTTGTGTCAGAGATAGTTAATCCATTAACTGATAGGACAAGCTGCCAGTCTGGTTCAGGATGGTGACGAACAGATGAGTTTAACCTTCAATGAAAGTGATTTAACTACCTGTTTGTCTTTGCCTAGAAATAATTGCAATGAGTTACAGCTACTGACTGTGTAAGTCATTGCACTTCAGCTGTTATTTCTGTCTCTCTTACTGTTTAATTCCTTACCTGGGAAACTCCCATCCTGTGTGTCCAAGACTAAGATTCTGGACATGTATCTCTACCACCCACGAGTTTCAAGGTCTCTGAGGGTCCCCATCCCTGTCATCAGCCGTGGTACTCTTAATGACGCTGAACTCGAGTTTTAGCACGTACTGGTGTGATGTTTAAACAGATGGGATGTGGTAACTGCAGGCAGAACAGCCTTTGGAAACAGCTCCGGACACCGCTGGCTGCAGCCCGGCTGCAGAGCGAGCAGCGTGGCTTCGTTTAAAAACAGACAAAAACACGACAGCGCCTCGCACCGCGTCTCTTACAGGGGCAAGGAACAGGGCATCCTCATGAGCCCTATCAGAGCCTGCCAGCTACAGTGAATAAATTATCCTACAGTCTCTCACTCTCTAAAGGTGCATTTCACTTCAGCTCGTGCTGCCTAGAAACATTTGCTCCGACCTGCAGGCAGACGGGAGCTTTAAACAGGAAGCATTCCCGCGGCCGCTGCGCATCTCTGACTCAGAGCCAGAGCCAGCCCGTGCGCTCCACAGAACGCCAGGGCAGCGGCCCGCTCTGGGAAGATCAGGTTGCAATCCTGCCTTTGTAGCTTTACACCACACCCCTTCAACGCGAATTAGTAGGGGAGGATCATATTCAGCTCTGATTCAGGAATTCCCTCTTTCTTCAAGAACTGTTGCTAGGAGTCTGGTGAGTACTTTGGAACAGACTTTCGGTTTTAACTGAGTAATTCTTTTCCCTTTAGCTGCCGAAAGCAGTATGAGCTGGTGGCTTTTCTTTAGGTGCAGTAGGCAGATGTTTAGGTACAAAGTCCAGCAACGAGTGCTGCAAAAAGGGAGACTTCTTTTCCTCTGCAAATTTGAAACAACAGGACAATTAATGTATTTTATGGTTAATAATACTGCTACTATTTGGTTGCCATAATCTCAGTCTGAGGTATTATAAGGTCCAAGACAGTTCTTGGAAAGGAAGCCCTCCTAAAGCTGAATGAGTTAATTCTGACCAATAGCTCGAGTTTGCAGAAAAGCTCTTGTTTTTTTAAGCAATTTCTCCACTGCAGTAGCTCCCAGAGAGGCTTGATTCAAGTAGGGCGGTCTGCCAGGCTGTTTCAAATCATTCTGAGGCAAGTAACATCTGAAGCAATTCATATTTTGAGAAGTACAAGACGATTTTGGGAGAATCAAATTAAGCTGATTAGACATAAGCCAATTTCACTCACAGTATATTTGAAATTTTCAAGAAACCCTTAATCAGTGAGGGTAGTGAATGAGAGGCTTCCAGTCATATCAGTGTAACAAACACACACTGCCCCCCAAAAAAACAGAATATTTTTGGTGACTTTTGTAATATTCTACTTAGAATAATTGATGCAAATTTCTATTTTAGTAACTGTGTGAAACAAAGCAGTGATACTAGCCTGCGTTTTAAAAAATTTCTAGAATTTGCTAATATGTTAGAAAGTTTACAATTTAAATGAGGGAAAGGCCCATAACAATGGAAAACTGGAGTAGGGAGAAAAATAACAATTGGGATGGGGGGGGGGGAGTGTGGGGATGGTCAGTCTGACTCAGTACTCCAGGAATCAGCCATTAAAGTACTTTCATGGGAAACATGTAAAGATATAAACCTTCCTTCCTGAGTGTCTTATGGACAGACGCAGAGACAGGAAGTGCAGCTGTCAGTGCAGATAGGGACAGCAAGGGCATGCTGGAGGAATTGCTGGGCACCTACTTGGGCAAAACTGTCAGCCTTTGCCCTTTGGAACCTTCTGCCCATTATTTAATTTTACTAGGAGACATTTATTACTGTCTGTGAAGGCAGCACGTGTCTGTATCCACAGCAAATTTCTCTGAATTATTGTTTAAATTCTCAAATTCTCTGAATTTGAGAATTGTAATCAAGTTTCCTTTGTGTGTAAGTGCACCCAGAACAATGCTGAGGAGGTAAAGGTGATTAAAGCACATCCTGCTCTGGCCTTTTCTCTTTTCTCCAAATAATGGCCCACGTGAAAGGGTTCATTAAAAAGCAGCCATGTGGCCAATTGCTTGATGAATCCATTTATTTGAAAATTTTGTGACTTTTATGCCAGAGTGTTTCCAAGTGCCCTTTGAATTGCCTTTCAGTAGTCTGTATGTGTGTCCTCACATCGTTCATTGCATAGTTTGTAATTCTGGGTTTTAAAGCATTTCAGCTCCCTGGTATAGGTGCACGACTTTTAAGGTGCACTTAGCTTTTCAGTGCAGTGCATTTACTAATATTGCTAATGAAAAGTTAATTGTTATTCATCTAGTAATATTCTAAATGCAGAATTAGAGTTTTCTGTTTCTGACTCAGGACAGATAGAAATTTAATGACATTAAGTTTATCTATCCCTAATCTCATTGGAGAGTAATTTTGAAAGCCCATAAAAACTTATGACTCTTTGGTGTCTATTTTAGATCTAAAGGAAAGTGAGGGACAGCATTCAAAAAGGAGGCAGATTTTCTGGCAAAGAGGCTATTTTAAGAAATTGGAGGAAAAGTAATCCAGGAAACAAAGAAAGGGTGTAAAAGAACAAGCATCATACCAGGCTTCCAGAACATGTCCAAATCCACAGTTAGAGAAGGAGAATTATGGGGCTCCAGTTCTACCTTCAAGCACTGTTTGTTTCTCAAAAACCTTTCCAAGTTAAGTGCATAAACAGAAGCAGACACAGGTACCCAGGTGTTCTCCAGCACAGGGGCACTGATTTCCTTTATGCTATTCTGATTCTGTGCGTCTTGGATTACTTTTAGGGCACAGAACACAGACTTCTCTCACTGATATATCAGTGGGATGAGGATTGTTTCTGGAAAAAAAGTATTAAATCTGCTCTGGCAGAAAAAGACCATTACACAGTCTCTCACATTCTCGAAAGTTGCTTTAGCATCTACACTTACTTTAAAAAGGTCATTCCGGCAATAATTTTAGCTTGCATTTTAAAATAAGGTGGTATCTGCTTTAAGTGCTTTTTTACTGTCATGATTTTGTTGGTGTGCATTCAGTTCATTCTGAGAATGTCTGCCAGAGGGACTCAGAGCATGCGCATCGGAAGAAGAAATTTTAAAATTAAGAAAAAAGAATATCAATAGAACTTAGTAGCCTCGAGGTTTACTTGACTGCCATATCTCACAATTTTGGAGCAAAATGTTTCAAATCCGTCAAATTCCAGTAGTTACTATTGTTTTTGTTTGGGCTGCATTCTGAACAGTCATATTTTCTCTCTAGAGAGCCAGGAGAGGCTGATGGGGTCTTCCGAAATGAAGTTGCTCTTCACAGTGAAACCAGGGAAAACTATCTTAAAAAAGCAGAGACAAATTACGTACTTGTGTATGTTTCTCTTATGAAACCATTTTAACTTTACAATGCAGACAGAGTGCCCCTGGGGACAGAATGAAGCAAAACCATATGGAGACTTGTATAATTCCTTTCCTCTCATAGTTACTTCAGAGCAAAATAGACTTGTTCTTAATCTTTTTCATTTTCTCTCACAACTTTTTGTTCTGTTTCTTAATTATTTCCTGTGCTGTTAATACAGCTGTTTGTTTCCCATCTTTAGTATTGCTGCCATCTTCCCTGATGAGTGCCTTTCATAACTGAGTATAGCTCTGAAGTTAACTGGGTAATTAGATTTACAGTTTAGTGAAAAATTAAAAGTAGGCTTTTGACCCCCAGGGTATGAGTTGGACCACAAGAAAGTTCAACTTTCTTTCAGAAAATAATAACCTTCCTTTAGAAAATAGAGCATTTCAAAAGAACCAATTTTAACAAAACTGAAAAGAGCAGTTGCAGCAAGTCAGAAATACAAATTTGATGTAAAGGAAATACTTGGTACTGTTTCCATGAACTTCAGGAAAGGTCTCTCAAAGTGTGTTGGCGTTTGCTCTATGTCCGCAGGAGTTGGCGCTGCCACCAGAATAAGGAGCAGGATCTATTCTGTGGTGGGAGATGAAGGGACTACAACCCTTCTTTTCTATGGCATTCTTTTATGTTGGTTTAAAGTGTTTGTAGGGTGATCATCTGAGGCAGTCTGAAGCCTGGGTTATTCCCACTGAAGGCAGTTTTAGCATTTCTAACCTGTGTGATGATCCAAAGCTCCCACATCCACTGCAGAAAAAGTGTCTGTGGTGTCTCCAGCTGGAAAGATAGACCAGGTGAACTAAACTTGCCTGACACAGCAAGGAAATTTGTGGTTTGGACCTCTGTATGTGTGAAAATGTGATTAATGTGATGATGAGGTTACAAAAGATTGATGGGTATGGTCAAAATCAGTCACAAGAGGCATCAGTGTGGCAGCAGTTTCCTCCCGTGCCTGCCTGCGGTATTTTGGGTGTCTGACAGCTTCACGTCAGTGAAACTGAGCAGTCGTGTTTCCATGGCACGTGCAAATGGGAAATTGCACACAACTGGGTTATATGTGTGTCATATAATACTGAAATTGCTCTCTCCACTAGAGAAGCAGGTTGTGCTAAGTTAACTGGCATCTAAATACATGTCTATTTATCTATTAGCACAGCTGAGACTTGAACACATAGACTGTACTTTTCCAGTCCAAACTGCTAGAAAAAAAAACAGGATAGAGACTTTATAGTGCTTACACGTATCTAATATTGCTTCTTGTCAGTTTTACTAGTGGGTTTTGTGCTCTGGAGTGGCTTTTATTAGGATACTGAAGGCATTCCCTGTTTGAAACTAAGATCAGATGACCAATATTTTTGCTACCAATGGGTAGTTTCTGTCCAAGTAGTACAGGCCTGAGTACAGAGGGTTTGTTGTTTTGTTTATTAAGATTTATGAAATTACGTGAACGAGTAATTTGCTTTAGTCCACATGTAATAATATTTTGGTAGGAGCAAAAGATTTCTTTTCCCCTTTGAAAGCTGCATCACAATGAAAATGAGCTAATTATATGATTTGCTGTAGACAGCTGGAGCTGTGTCACCAGAGAAGTTGAGTGGAGACAGGATGGCAGAAGTACCTGGTGCCAGATGTGAACAGACCAGGAGAAGGGAAAAAACAGGTCGTGGACCTAAGTTGGGAAAATGGAAAACAATTTTAAAGCAAGAGTGAAAGAAGTTAACAATGGAAATGAAAAGGCAAGAGAGGTCTACAGGCATATGAAAAAAAAGAAAGGACCTCTCGTGTTGGGTTTATCAATTTATTTAGGTTTTTAAATTTCCATTTCAAAATATGACAAGACTTTTCTTTTCAATTCTTTTATCAGGCATGCTTGAAAAGCAGCATTTTCAGCCTTCACAAAAGCAGAACGAAGGTGGGAGTTTAAATCTGAAACACTGACATCAGGTTATACAACTTTTCAGCATAAAAGCTAATGAAAACATTAGTTTCTCTAAATTTTCTCCTTAGTTCCTAGTTTTCACTTGGGAATTTCAGAGACTGGAATAGTGCAGCAGGAAAGCATTTATACTATATGGTGAAAGGCAGATAACCAAACAAAATTCTCTTTCATGACGAGAAGAAATTTGAAGTTCTTGGATGGAGTGGATTGGGTGGAGTCCCTGGTCTCAGGACTGGCACAGACAGTGAGAGCTGCTACAGCAGGGCACAGAAGGGAGATCAGTTGGGATGGGGCATGGAATTTCCATAGCTTTTGCTTTCAGTCAGAAATGTTTGCATGCTGATGATTCACTGAGCACTGCCTGAACTTAAGTTGCTGTGTGACAGCACAAGGCTCTGGTGACTCTGGTGGAAGTCAGTTTAATTGCCAGCCCACCACTGACTCTGGGGCAGGTATCGTCATCAGAGCAGAGGTGATAGCATCCCTGCTCACTTCATTCTTCTTATTTACTGCTGAGGAAATGAAAAAACATGGTGTCGCAAGCAGCTCCAAGCCAGCACATGTAATAAAATAATTTTTAAGGGAACGCACTGACTCAGCCAGCTGGGAGACAGTGCTGCAGACAAGTCTAATTAACCTTTGTCACACAAGTCTTAGTAGGTAGTGCAAGATATCATAGGGCAAGTACAATGCCTCTGAAGTATAGTGAGCTGAAAAAGGTCTGCTTTTATATCAGAAGTGTTATAATCCTATCAAGTTACACCTTTTAATCATTAATTTTAGGTTGTGCTAAATTGGACCTCTGGCCGTGCACATCCTATCTCCTGCTATTAATTCTTCTACTTAATTATATCCTCTGCCTTTTTGTGTGTGTGTGTGTTTCTATTTCCTGGGCTGTCAATGTGAATGAGTCACTTTTACAGTCATACAATGTCACTTTAGGCCTTTTTCTAAGGATGTCTTTTTTTGGCCACTACGGGAAATGCTAGTTTTATTTTTCTTTCTCCAGTTAGCTTGTTAGAGATAAATGCCACGCTGAAAAAAAGTTTGTGACTAAACACTCAGGGAACTGTAGAAATGGGTGTTGAAGAGACTTCTAGGTAAAAAAAAGGAATAAAAGTCCTGTCTCCAAAGGCTGCAAACTGCTTGGACAAGACACTGAGTTCTATACTTTTCTGGTTTTGGCAAAAAAATCTTGAGATCTTCCTTCTATTTTTGTTTTGGGTGTCAGGATAAAAAAAGGCTTGGTTATAAGGCCAGGTAGTAAGGATCTGTTACTGGGAGCTTTCTTGATTGCTTGTGGTCTGCCTTGGCTACCTGCATTTCAGCCTGAGGGAAGCTAATGGCACTAAATGAAAGCATTTAATTAAATCAGTAAATAAATCAGTGCCAGTTATTACCCACAGACCTTTAATCTCCTTTGTCAAGTAACATTCTTGTTGTCTGTTATAGACAGTCTCATTAAAAGGTAGCGAGTTTGGGAGCAGCAGGATGCCGGTTCCTAAGGAATTGTCTGTATGAAACATACATTAATGACACAATGATGTAGAGGATTAATGCTGGACTGATTCCTGGCTGTCCTAAACTAGAATCCTTCTGGAGGAAAAGGCTTTATTTACTCTCAGAAATTTTCAGAATGGGGCTTAAATAATCAGACAGTTAAACATTAATTACTTAAAATGGAAACATTTCCTATGTTTCGCATGATGGACAGTTTTTCACCAATGTATGCATTTGACATTTTATTGAGCCAAATATCATAAATGAAGTATTTTTAATTGTGCAGTCTATACAAATATAACAAAAAAAAAATCGGAATGCTTAAAAGAAAAAATTATGCCAGTATCATAAGAGGCTTACAGCTTTAAAGCTCTTTTACTGGGCAGCTGAACATCCAGTCAGCAAACCTGGACTTTTCTAGAGGGTTTGGGATTTTAATTGAAAAAGCAGTGCCAAGTACACTTTGATCTGGGATTTCATTCTCCCTTTAGGAGTAATAAGAAATAATTAAACCGCAGAAGGATTTAAGTGTTTTGTTACCAAAACCTTCACCTCACTCATCCCACCTCCACCCAAACCTGACACAATGTTCTGGGACCGTGACCTTATGGGAAGGGCGGCCAGAAGATAAAGGAGATTGTGTTTGGTCAGTAGACTTTGCAGCAAGGCAGATATGCTCTTGCACAGCCTACATTGTTCCTCTTGGGAACTGGCCCCGGCATCAAGATGCCCAGCTTTCACACACTTTTGGCCCTTCTTTTCAAGCAAAAATTTAGGAGTTGAGTGGAAGAATAGAAATCCTGTACCCTGGTAAAGTTTTTGTTTTCTGTACAAATGCAGTAATTTATCCTCATAATCACACAGTGACAGTTCTATATGGTAACTCGTGATACACAAAATTCTATTTTCAAATAAAAAAAATAGAAACTTATTAAGGATTTCCATTTCTGCCTGATTGTCTCTCTTCTACTTGGGAAAAAGCTTTTGAGAATATGGGATAACTGACTAAAAACTGGTTACTAAATTTTGCTATCTAAATCTATACTCTGCAGATTCCTGGAAGAAGGAACCAAAACCTCAATTTAAGTGATAGAAAACCAAATTCAAATAGAATTTTGCTGAACTAGTGGGAGTTTCAATGGCATGTTCGGAAAAACTCCAAAATGGAAAATGAGGGCTCAGGGACAAACATGGAATTAATCCATGGGTAACTGAGGATCTGGATAATTAGCAAGTTCCTTTATGAAGAGTCACAATTGTGCCGATGATTAATTCTAAGGAAAACAATGTGCTAGAAATTTACTCTTTCCCATGTAATTACAAAAACTATAACTGTATTTTGTAATTTTTTACTCCAGTGAACTCCCTGGAGCCAGGCAGTTTGAAAGTTATTACTATATAGCTAGGTATCAAATCTGAATATTTGATGGTATTTCTGCTTTAGGTGAGCCTAGATGATGTGAATCTATCACCAGCTTTGTTTATATTGTAATGCTAAGTATCTGTGCAGTTCTTCGAATTTTTTTACTTAATATTTCTCCCCATACCATTTTTCTTAGTTGTGGATTTATTTTCATTTTAGTTGATGTCAAACTAACATCATAAATCAGACGTCTCTCAAATCACAAAGACAGACAACTTCAGGTTACCTAGTACAGAGTTGTTTCCTATTTTGAAGCATGACTGGGCTTTTTATCAGGGGTGAATAAAAAGATTTGCTGTAACTCCTTTTTCTAACCTTTGGATAAAAATGCATAATTCTTCCAAGGTCAGGTACTAAAAAGCTTTGTATATAAAGGATTGTAGAACTGGAGTTGAATTAGAATTATGATAAAAGATGATACTTCTATTTCTTTGAAAAACACCTGAAAATGAGCTACTGTAGGTCTTGCTCATTTTCTCCATTTACAGAATATTTCAGAACTTGAGACTTGGTTTCTAATCCAAGAGAGGTTGTTCCATCTCTGCTAGAAAACAATAATTTCTGAACTTGTTCACATAATTAAAGAACAGTCTTTGAGGAAAGATTTTTAAAATCATTATTAAAAGCACAAAATAAGATCTGCATTATTTTGCAAAACATTTTCACAAATTTATGTGGATAAAGCCTTTTACTTTTTCCTGTAGAAGTTAACCTTAATAATGGAGTTTAGAAGGAATCAAAGACATGCAATTTTTTTGTTTGTTTTGTCAGGAAAGCATTACAATGTAAACGTTACCACTGTCATATTTTCTGGCTAAAATTGAAATTCCTTTAAAACCAAAATTTTTTTCCATTACAAAAAAATAAAGAAGGAAGAAGTCTCAGTGATTTTCACTACATTATATACTGCAGACTTCTAAAGGGTATTGTCAACTTAAAAAATTACCTGAATAGTTAGTGCTACCCATTATCTGGTCTGTAATTTCACCAAGAGTTGTTCTTAAGAATGCACTCCTTTTCTATTATATGCTGCAAGCTAGGAAAACACTGAGTATGCAAGAGGGAAAATTGGTAAGTTTTCTAGAGAGAAATGAGAATTGTGGCTCTGATTTGGTGAAGACATGCTGTCTTCACAGGCATGTAAACAAAAACACTGAAGACCAAAGACTGTCTGAAGGCTAGAAACTTCCTAGTCCTCAGATGTTTAGTTTTATTTACTTAATATCAATTAGCATAGCAAAAAATTTAGTATTGTACTTTAAGAGGGTAGGGAACTAGGGATTATGAATAAGGGAATTGATCTGTTGGTAACAAACAAGATATTGAGCCTGTTCTCTAATTAAAATCCAGATATCCTTAAAGAACTTTTAGTTAGTTGGAAAATATGTATTTTTAAAAAAGTTAAAGCAAATGTTTTCCAGAGTTAATTTCACATGTGCGTGTATAACCTCATCTTTGGCAACCTGAACATGCCAGCTGCCATGGAATAAAAGTGTTTTCCTTCTGTCAGTGATTGCACTGATTCAATGTGAAAAATAATAGCTCTGTACTTAAATGAGGTTCTCAGTATTAAAGAGATCTGCAAGATACAAAATCCTGCTTAAAGCACTGAAGCCCATGTTGCAAAACGTTCACTGATTCCTCTCAAATGTAACTTGCTCAAGACTCTGGGAACTTGGTAACTACAAATTGATTAAATATTTGTTACAAATTCATTGTGGCAATGGATCTAGGTTCTGCAGGCTGAGTAAAACTTACTTGGAAGGATTTGACTTGGCAAGCAACAGTACATTGTGTAATTAATGCCAGGACATTAAAAGCACCGAGTGTTACGTGTCGTGTCCTGATGAATTCCGGGAGGTGAGTTCAGCTGGGGCTTAGAATGGAAGCGACAGCAGTGCCTCTAACCTGCACGGGATGTGGGACAGGAGACTTGCAATCTGCTGAGCACAGCTGCACTCCTTGCCTTGTCTTTCGCTGTGCTTACAATATGATTATGCTGAAAGAGCTCCCGTTCTCTCCAGAGCTCCCAGTTTGTGTCTCTGCCCACAGGGCTTTGCACTGCCCTGCTAATGACTTCTGCAGAGTGCTCAAGGAACTTCACCGAATCGTGTATTGTCCTTTTTATGTTACACAGGGAAGATGAAAGGAAGAAAGAAGGGGCATTCCTTACCTTCAACCTTTATCTTGCTGTTCTTCTGTATCACCGGGCACGCAACCGCTGAGCTGGATGGCAGAAAGGAAGAACATGTTGTGGGTAAGAGATACTAGGAAACACCTAAAACTCAACCAACAAAAAACAAACACTCAAACAACAAAGCCCACTATGTAAAAATGCACTGCAGAGGTAATTCTGTACTTGAGAACTTTTGTGGGAAACTTTCAAAATTGGGACTAAGCTAAAAATGGTTTCTAACTAGGAGAGAGATGCTTAGAATTTCTATTAAGCTTTAGCAAAATTGCCTTCTGCTGAGGCTTCTGTTTCCCAAGCTTTTTGGAACAGCTAATCCTAATCAAACACTGGGTTAGATATCAAGATGATTCCCTTAAAGCTCTGCTTTAGGAGCATGGAAAAGTTCAATGTTCAGGGAAAGGAAACAGAGCTGGTTAACTCAGGCTTTATTTCCTCACACAGAAAAAGCAGAAATATGGTGAATACCATTGTAGATTGATGCTCTGTCTCATGCACAGATCTCTTGAGCCACAGTTAATTTGCAAAGTTTGATTCAAAGATGATACAATTACTGTCCTGGTTGTTTTCCTAGGCCTTGACGAAGGTCTTTGTATAGCCCCAAGTGATTTGATATCACTGGATAAATAAAGGAATTGGACTTGATCCTTGTTAATCCCTTCCCACTCAGGATAGTCTATAATTCTATGACTAAAAACTCACCAGTTGAAAATTTTTGTTGGAAAAACAGTGTGACTGTTAGAACTGGGGACAGTCTCGGATTTTCACCATGGTAAGATCGTTGCTTACTTCACTGAAATTAAGATGGATCAGAATTCTAGACTGGATATAGAAGGTATATTTAGAAGGTGAAGGGTATTTTAATTTCCTCCCAAACAATTCTCAGAAAGATGAGGGAAAAATACACAGTTGGGGCCACACTAAAATATTGCTTTTTCCTTTGAGGAAATGACTTGAAACTGTGATCACTTCCCTAAGCTGCAGAGGACTGTGAAGTGGATGCTTTGGTTTGACATGTCTGATTTTGAAGTGCAAATGAAAGTGCAGCTAAGGGGAACCTTTTTGTTATGTTTTGTCCCATTTCCATCCAGGTTATTTCTCTCTATCAGACTTTTGCAGCAGTGTTCTTTGAGACAGAAATAGTAGCTGTGCACCGTCCTGGCTATACTAAGCTAGTGCTTTAGGACCATGTCACATTTAGTCACTACAATTTAAGAGATGCGCTGTTCCGGGTTAAGCATATGCTTAGCAGGGCTGTGTAGTAAAGACTGGTTCATGCAGAATAAATTTGTTTCTTTTGAACTCTGAAGTACAAAAATGCCCTTTTTGTTTGAGGGCAAAGTCACATTTATCTTTGCCCCACAACTCTTAGTGCTGCATAAATTCTTAGCCAAGCTTGCAGGTCGTGAAGGCCAAGTCATCTTGCACATTTTGTCACCACGACAAGAAATCTGATGGCTTAATTTTTTTCTTCTATTTGCTTTGTTTATAAAAGAAAATAAATACATAATCTTAAGGAAATTAAATTGTCATTTTACTGGGGATTATTTTTCACTGGTTATTTTGCAACCAGTTACTGAGGATTATGAGACCACTAACTGATTTATTATGAGAAGCAGTTCTGAACTTCAGGGCTTTAATTCTGAAGTAAAAACCAATCAAATGTGAGGCTTAGAAATTAAAGTAGGATCCTGTTTTTGTGATGACTCCTGAAGACTCACTTGCAGTGTTTACAAAAAAAATTACTTTTGCTGTACTCTGTTTTCACAAAATACTTAGATTTTCTCTAATTAGAATTATATTTGTGGTTCCTCAAGATATAACTCCTGGACTCAGTGACCTTAAAGGTAGAAATTTTGTGGGCTGCAATTTCACTGATAACATTTATTTTTGAAGTTAGATGATTATAAAGCAATGACATATTTTACCCCAGCATTCCATAAATTTCAGGATAAAATTCCATAAATTAAAGGATAAAACTAGCTGTGTGCATCTATTACTTTTAATGTCGTACTTTCAGATCATTGAGTACAAGTGCTTTGTGAATTTAAGAAGTGGGCTTTTGTATATTTTAATTACAGTAATAATCAAGATTGCAGGTCAAGTCCAATGGAATAAAAAAGGATTTTTAATTTGTTCTCTTCCAGCAGAACCTGTCATTTTCCCATCAATAAATAAGTGTAATAACAAAAATGAAGGGTATAAAAATAACCAGGTCATGTATATTGTTCCTTAATCCCTTATGTGGTAGGCAAGACTTTAGGTGATGTTCCAAAGCCTGAAGAAAATGACTCACAAATTGAATGTGCTTTTTATTCACATGTGAAAGTTTGCCAAGAATAAATGTGCCTGCCTAAAGAAAGTGTAGGAAACACACGCGTAGGAAGAGCACTGAACAGTGTGTGGGTGCAAAGCTGTCAAACTGACAAAGATGGAGAGAAAAGAAACAGCTATTCATTAGTGAAAAGGTGCTTAGTATTGATACCACTTATCAAAGGGAGACGTTGCCAGGGAAGGCTGGAAAGATGACAGCATGTCTTTATAATTAGGGATAACCACGGAAACTCATCTAAAGTTGAGAACACATAACCTAAGCAAACTAAAACAAAGTATTTTTACGTAAAAATTCAGAAATATTGCTGATATTTATTCTCCCGATTTATATAGTTCCGCTCTGAAAAGAAACTCCTCCATAACACTTATCTTTCATACTTCTCGTGCTGCAGGTGTACTCTAGAAACCAGTTCATTTTCTAATTAAAAGGTCTTTTTATCGAGCAGCCCTGCAAATTATCCATGAGTCTGAAAGCCAAATTAGAGTCTTTTGTTATGTCTACATCCAGGGGGAAAGGTATTGTTTTCACTTGCATTAATGTCGGAGGATTAGAGACATTATTCACCACTTCTGCTTTGGGAACAGTACCCTGCATGCCAGCGAAGTGATGTCGGTGCCTTGCTGGCTCCCTGGGAGCCCGCGTGCCCAGGGCTGCAGCGGGGCTGCCTGCGGGCGGCCAGAGCCCTCCCGGTGGGATGAGCTGCAGGGTGGGATGAGCTGCAGGGTGGTGTTGGCCTGTCAGACACTCGTGGCCTGAGTTGCAGCAGCTGCCACGTGAATGGCAGCAAACGTGAGAATGGCTGTGCTTGGGTAGGAACAGTCTTGGCCCACATCCTGTTGGACAAATGCAAAAAGTAGGAAGGCTGAAGGAATGGAGGAGGAAAGTAGTGACGTAAAATATCTGCAGTGAGCTCGTGGTCCTTGTGAGCCCTTTCATGGGCATTACTCTGTGCCTAACACAGACTGTGCAGTGCCATGGTGTTAGAACAGAGCAATGGGTGCTTGGTGCTTACGTAGCTGGTGTAAGGAAGTCCTTACAGTAAAAAGTTGGGAAGGGGGAAAAAATAGGAGAGAGGAGATTTTGCTGAGCTTTTTTTCAGTTTTAATATGGGAAGTAATAACTTCTGTGTGACAGTAAACATCAGCTGTAATAATGATTTAATGTATTTATAACAAAATTTTCTTGGCCTAGGCTAGTACAGTCCTACAATTACACAGGATTTCTAAATGTATTTGGACCAGATGCCTAAATTGGATGAGTAATAAATATCCAACAGAGACAGATCCAAAGTGGAGGGTTAAACTAAATTTTTTAAAATGACAAATGCAATGTGCTATACTTAAGAAGGAGAATTAATGCAATCATAAATATAAGATGCAAAATAAATGTTGAAGCACCTGTATAACAAGGTTCTATTTGCTGGACAGTAAATGGAAGTTACAGAGCATTACAAAGGTAATTCAATGTTGTTCTAAAAACAAAGGCAAGTGATTTTGTGTCCGATTAAGAAAAAAACCCAAAGGATATTTATTGTACTCTATTTGCCACTAGTAATGCCTCAGGTAGGGGATTATATTCAGCTCTGGGCAGCACATTTTACCAGGAATCCAGACCTGTAGCAAAGATCCAAAAAAAGAGTTATGAGAGGATTAGAAAGCAAGGCCAATAAAAAGATGGGAATAAAGGAGTTTATTTAGTGTGGAGATAATTAAGAGGAGACAGAAGTCTTTCAAATGAAAGAAAGAAGACAGAAGTGGGCTACTGAAGTGGTGCAGTGAGAGCAACGCAACTGCACTATGAAGGCTTCAAGCAGCCAGGGATGGAGCTGAATTTGGAAAGCCCAAAATAAAGTTTGAGAGTGCAGGAGGCAACTTTCTCTCCTGCAGCAACTTTTAATTGCAAGACATGAATGGTGCATTAGAAAATCAAAACTGATTTAGTATGTGTGTATATATGGTTTTAAATTATTGTATCTATGCATGAGAGAAGTAAAAATTATTTAATATATAATAAAGACTATTCAGGAAGTATATTACCAAAAAAAGGGTTGTCTTACAAGAAGAGTGGTGAAATCCTAGAACTGACTACTTCCGATTGCTTGGAATTTTACTTCACTTGGATGAGAAACTCCATTAACATTCCTTCAAGTGTTGTCTTCCTTTGTTTCTGTTGAAGAATTTTCACTGACCTTCCTGACAGACATCTTCCCTAAACGTCATATCCTGTGCTTTTCACGCAGCACCTAAAATGTAGTAACAATTTGTCCCAGTGTTCAAGAGATGGGGCCTTACACTAAGAATTAGTTTTTCCAAGGTATATTCCACAAATGAAATGAGTACAGGCAGATGTGTGTCTGTGCAGATCTGCTGGGCAAACACTCCTGCTTGCCCTCTCATCTGCTGCTCTAATCTGAGAAGGAAAAGCTAATTTCGTATCATCTGTGTGAGTTAAGTGTTCCCAGGTGTAAAATAATGGGGAAGAATTCTCTCACTGTTCCCAGACAGAAAAATGATTCAGTTCCGATGAATCCCTTTGAGGCCTCTTTCTTCGGTCACTTGGTTACTGTTTGGAGTTGGAGGGTTTTGTCCCTGGGGGTTTAACAGGGTACAGATTTTAGTCAAACGATGGCAACTTTCTAGCATTCCTAGGGAACGGAGTGGTTGCCAAGAAGCGTGACACAGTCACTGTGTTTGCAGCAGATGTCGGGACATCTGACAGTGGTTACCAGCATCCCTGTGACTGCAGGGGAAAGGCCTCAGGAGGTAACCAAAACAACGATTTGGGTCCGTGGATCTGATGGGAAGTGGGCTGGGAGTGGAGACCAGAAAGTTCCCAGGATAAACTCTGCTGAGCCATTTGTTCATCCTCTTTGTGTAGTTTTGCAACTACACTTTCATACTATTTCTGTTTGGATAGCCCACAACACGGGGGTGGTGCAGTGCTGAAGAAAACGAGCTGACATAACTCTGGGTCTGACATTCCAGTAGTTAAGAAACCTGGTAAGTTTTCACAACCTCTTGTGGAGTGAACTGGGTCACTGACAGAGGTCACGGAGGCGATCTCATTTCTCGTGTGCCAAGAAAATGACGTGTTTATAAACTAGCTGCCGGCCCTCACCCCAACCACACTTGAGTTGCATCAGTTTCTATGGAGCTCTGCGTGTTTGATTTTAGCATTTCAGGAGTGAGTTTGTAACTTACTGAAAACTTTGATGTTTTGAAGGCATTTTTTTTCCTGGTACTGAGCAGGGGAAATCCAAAGTTCCATTTTGCAACACAGTATCCTCGCAACTTTTTAAGTTGAGCCTTTTTTAGCCCCTTCCAAAGGATTCCCAAGCCTCTTGTAGAATTTTAGAACCTTTGAAGTCCAACTTGGCACTTATTGTGACTTCTAAATACTAATGCTTTGTGGACCCGGAAGACCCAGCTAATGAAACTGGAAAGAAACAAAATTCTGAAATCCTGTTTCGCAAGCTGAGTTTCATGGCAAGTTTACCAAATCTAACATCTCTTATAATTATTATTTCATCAATATTTCCTATTGTACAGTCTTCAATAATATTTTCAAATCTATACACCTAACTTCACAATCTGAAAATATGTTTTCACCAGGACGGGATAAGTCACAAACTATTTTGGGGACTGAATATTTAAACAGAATTTTGATGTTAGTCCTTTTTAAATGTATTTTAATGCCAAATGGTCCACTTTTGGAAGATCTGATTGTGTGGTACAATTGCTCAGTTAATGGTAATTGTGTAATAGAGGTTGTTAGTTTTTCAAAGACTTAAATGTTATTCTTTAAAAGATTTTAGTGCTGAAATTTGTTTCCTTTCTGTAGGTTTAATAGTTTTAAGTGGCTCAAATGGAATAAAACTACTAAGCATCCATGGACCTTAGTACTTGAGAGAATTTATCTGAACTGTGAATTTAAATTCAAAGATTGTATAATAAGGTCAATTTTAGATGTTAAAATTAGATATCCACAGAGCAGGTAGGTAGTAAGTATACAAGTTCCTTTCTTACCATGTCATAAAGCCTGATTTTTGTGGATTCTTTTAATTAAAACTGGAAATTTAATCTAGTAATAGTAGGAATCTGTTCAATGATCATGTAAACTCTTCTCCTCCTCCTCCTCCTCCTCCTTTTTTTGTCTCTGGCTTCCTGGGCCACTGCAAAGAGCATGGATAGAAATGTTTGCATACATGTTCTGAGACATCACTGTTCTAATTAGCTGTGGGAGAATGAAGTAAAAACTTTAGGTCTGTTCTTCTGGCTCCTATGGCAAGCACACAAGCTGTGTAGAACTTTCAAAATCCTCCAGGTAAAAATACTTCCTTGGAAAAGCAAAACAGCAAAATATAGTAAACCATATATTTATAAGGGAACAGTATCAGGAATAGATTGCTAGTCAGAATTTCCTTATAGACATTGACAGGGTGAAACTTTGCTAGTGTTACTCACAATACATATGACAATTCATACAAAACATTCCCTGACCTAATACATACTGAAAGATAGAAATTACACAATTTGAAAACATACAGCTTTGTTTTGCCTTGACTTTCTAGCTGTACGCTCTTGAAAGCTGTAATGCAAGAACAGTGAGATCAAAGGAAAAAAGAGTCTGGTGCCTGTCAGTGGTCGCGGCAGGGTTTGTGTCCCAATCCGACAGGAGAGCGATGCCCTCTGCAGGGCTCTGTCCGTCCCACGCTGTTCCCTGGCAGATCCTTTACGAGCCAAATTCACTGGGAGAAGTGCGTGGAAGAGAGCCCAAGGAAACCTTTCTGCCCTGCTGGTCATTGTGTCTTTTGGAGCTACCACGACTTTCTCAGTGTTGTTGTTATTCAGAATTGCACCCCAGCTGATGTGACTAAGCCCCTCTCCATAACTGTTTAGAGGTCTGTGATGAGGAGTTGAAGTTTATACTATGAGCTGTTTCGGTGGAAAATTGAAACCACGCATTTGATCAAATGGAATTTGTGTTCCAATGCAGATGATGGTTTTCTTTTTACATCTGTTTAGTGTGTTCAGAGCTTTGCAGACAGATGTTGTGCAGTGCCTCTAGAACACACGAGCAACCTTGTTCTGGAGTTACACGGCGCAGCACGCAGCAAACTAAATTAGTTGTCCTGCTTCTGCTCTGTATTTCAGGTGCTGCTTTGCCGCCACTGAAGCTTGGGCACTCACTCTGTGCCATGAAAGCAGATGATGGTCCATGCAAAGCCATCCACATCCGCTATTTCTTCAATATTAAAAGCCGCAAGTGTGAAGTGTTTGAATATGGTGGGTGCCATGGCAATGAGAACAACTTCCTAACGCTGGAAGAATGCCAGAAGAAGTGTGTGGTAACAGGCCAGTACCCATTCTCTTATCCTCCTACCAATTCTTCGTTTGCATCTGGTATTTCTCATTCACAAACCACTTGAATTTGGGAAGTAGAAGCCCTCCTCAGTTCCTATTAATACAGAAATATAGTTCCTCTAATTATGTTCCCAAGTATTCCCATGTAGGTTGTAGTCATCTGAGTTATTTTACATGGTTCAAGCAAACACCAATGCAAGAAATCTTGTTTTCTAGCTAGAGCCCTATTTTTGACGAGTTCTTAAGTGAAATTGATTTTGAGGCTGGGCTGAGCTGGTGGGTAGCACAGATGTTCATTTTTGCTTTCAGAGTGTCTAACCCAATTTTTATCCCAGATTTGTCTTTCACTTGAGAAGCTGATAGAAGTTGTCCAAAATTTTGGCCATTTTCTATGTTTCAGCAGAATTAGTACTACAGTAGTAGATAATTCTCATTAAAAGTATCAGTTATAGCCATTTCTCAGCATTGTTTTATTGAAACCTCCTCAGTTAATCATTGGAAAGAGGAAAATGAGATCTAACATATGATACACAGCACAGTGTGCGCCAAGGGCCTTGTGAATGCTGGTTCTGCTATTAAAATTCATCCTTGTAATTAATTAAGGTTTTCAGCATTGTGAAAACTCCTCACATGACTGGATGAAAATTAGAAGATTCTTAAATCTGCCAATGAAGCTAGGAATTTTACAAGCTTGTATTTTTAGAGACAGGAGGATATCAAATCTTATTGAGGGTTTCCTCTGAGTACCTGCTATGGATCTTGCTTTCATGGGAATTTCATGGAATGTGTCTGGCTGTGTAAACAGGAAGTGATAGGGATATCTTGAAGTGGGAGAAGGCAATGGAAATGGCAAAAAAATTTCAGAACAAGGGGGTCCTCAAAGGTGTGTAATAACCCTTAGGTAGTATATCAACCATGTGAGTTTTTTTCCCAAGTCTCTTCATATATTGGATGTTAATCTCTTAGATTTCGAGGTAAAATAGAAGGATTAATTCCCAACAGAAGGTACTCTTCAGTCACATGTGCCTTGCCCAGTAGCAGAATTTGCCATGGTTACTGAGCTCAAGACAGTGACGCTCGGCAGTTCTGCAGGAGAGGACAACTAACAGGTTATTCTGGGGATGGGCAACACAAGCAGCTGAAAATTGTCACTCTCTGCTGTCTGCTAGTGATGTGCCCTAGTAGCACCTCCTGCTATGCAGACCTTGGCAGGTGTCATTTGTTTGCCCTTTTTTCATAATTTATTGTAGACCTGGGCCTTTTCTTGAAACTGGAAATCTGCTGAAGGGGCTGTAGGCACTGAGTTGTTTTGCAGGATACAAACTTGTATCTTCTAAGATCAGTATAGGCCACTTGCAAGCACAGCAGGTTCTTATAGGTTGCAAAAAAATACTTCCAAGAAATTTCAAATTATAAAATTGCTTTCAGAAACTCCTATTTAGGTATTCTGGCCAAAGCAGACTGCATATGTGATGAGGTAATTTATAGCATCAGGCTTTGTCTGGCAACAAATGTAAATGTCTCTTACCTGTTTTCCATCCCTTCCAGAATTCACATCTACGTAGTATTTAGATCAGGCCTTAAATCTGTTACATTTTCTGTTTCACAACACATCTGTGTTTCCTGATAAAAATTACTCTGAATCGTGTTGCTAAATTTATTTAGAAATCAAAGTAAATATCTGTCTCCCGCCCCACTGTCATGATAATGGCAGGAGCTAGTTACACATTACCATAATATTCAACAGTGTCTGTTAGTTTTAATACCTCTAATCTTCACAATCTGCAAATGTTAATAAGCCCGGTCTTGAAGATAAGCAATTTATCATCTTCCCTTTACCTGTCAGAAAAAGAAAGGTGGTGAGGCAAGAGAAAAAGAGATCAATAGACTGCCTCACAACTGGAGCAGGGAGTACAGCTCAGCATGTCTGACATTTATTCACTAGTGGTGTAAGCTCTTCTGTCTGCATGAACTCTATAGTTCATGCAGATACTTTCTTATACTCCTATTCAGCCACCTGTAGAAGTAGCTGATGGTTCCTCCATGTGCTTATGGAATAGGACAATGTGTTTGGATAGAAACAGATGCAACAGCTACACCTCATTGTGCATTGTAGGCTTTGAGAATTTCTCAAGTCTGTAGTTCAGTTATTTGACTCAGACCTTTCTCGCTCTCTATCCAGTCCAGCCACAGCAAGGGAAAGAACAGGTGTGTGTGCTTATTATACATTTCTAGCATGCTGCTTTCCATGGTGGTTGCAATTCATAGAGTAAAGCAGAGTTTCTTTCCTCTCTACACAAATGGAGCCAGAAGAGTGTGTCTGCGTGGAACCAGGATGCAGTGGGACTGTATTTATTAAGAATAGCAAAATTTAATCTGAAGAGTTGTAAATGAGCACAAAGCTTCACTGATTAGAAGATACTGAAAGAACAGCTAACAGGAAAACCCCTCCTTCCTTGAAAGCATCCCTGGTCTTGCTGCCTTTGGTCTTTCCAAAGGAGAGACTGCACGCATTCTATTTACTCACCAAATACTAACTCAAGATATTATTTACCATTCAGATCTATTTTTCTGATCTGCTGGTGCCATTATGCATCTCTGTTCAGTTATGTTTCGCTTTTAAACAATTGCATGCTTATAAAGCTATCTCTATCAGGATGGAAGAAAAAACCACTACAAAATTTCACTAAAAACTTCTCAAAGCCAAAAAGATTACTCCATTTTTTAAGTGAAAGGCAGTTTTCCAGTGCATTTTACTCTAAGGATTAATTTGAAACTTACCTTTTGATGGTTTCTGGCCAGATCTACTAATAAGCTTCAGAGACCAGAGGTGCTCCAGGGAAGAAGTGGCAAGAATCAGTCACAGCCTCTCTCTATTTTCAGGTGCAATACATGGGGAAACACAGTGGCAATTATATTAAAATAATCTTAATTATTAAAATGGCATCCCATCAAGAAAGAGGTATACGGAAATCACGATTCCTTAGTTATTAAATAACATAATCTAGAATTTCAAGTTAAAAAAAAGAAAAAAGGACGACATGAAGAAAAACATCTTGCCCTAAATGCAAACACACACAAAGTTCAGGAACCTCTGTCCTACTTGGATCTGAAACGGGTCTAAAGCAAACTCTTCCTGAACTGGCTGAAAAGGGAAAGAACCTTTACATCAGTGAATTTCTTTTTGTGTTGAAGTCTCAGATACTTCCAGAAGTGCAGATTACTATTTTGGTTCTCATTTATCTGTATTTGGTATTTTAGCAATTGGTAAGGATAAAAGCTGTTTACAACACTGTTCCTTCTCCAGACTATACAATTTGTGTCTTTGATTCATCATACCTGAGTTTAAAAAAAAATAGCAAAGTAAGATAGAATTCAAGTCATAGGTTTTAAAATCTTTCTAACAGACTATCGTATGGGAGCAGATCTCATTTCTGGGCAGAAAATCAAACAAAGAAGGAATTCATTACAGATGATTAATCTGTTTCTAGTTATGACTCCACCGAGTTTAAAGAGTACAGTCTTTCAAGATAAAGAATTGAAAGTTATTGTTTCCTTGAAGAGCATTCAGTGTCAGAAACACCTGGAGTCTAGGATGTGAATTAGCTCTTCTTTTCCTGACACCGGGCTGGCTTTCGGTAGTTTCCATCTGGAATTTGGTTTGGGGTTTCAGCAGGACCCACAGCATCTTTACCATGCTTGGAGTGGGGCTGTTTGCAGGACTGCAGCTGCCAGTAGCTCATCCAAAACTTGACAATTCTTGTCACAGGAAATTTGGAGTGTTTGTCCTCAATTTCAATTTAAAGGCTAAAACAGAAGGATAAAGGGGGAAAGGCAGGGTCAATAGATGCAGAATTTGGAATGAAGCGTCCAAAAGTCATAATCAGATGTCATGAGAGAAGATATATCACATTATTTCTTCAATCTAATGCTCCTGTGTTCACAGAATCACAGAATAAGCTGGGCTGGAAGGGACCCAGTGTTACTTTGATTCTGACACACACGTTGCATCTGGAACAGATCTTCTAGACCAAATCCTGTACTGGCATATATTTGGCATAACTCTATAGTATAAAACTGAAAGTTATTTAAAATGAGAACTGGCTAGTGTCTACATCTTGGTACTCAGCCCAAGAACAGTTTTCTCTGTATGAATAACAGTGATCAAGACTCTCCAAGCGCTGGATCTGCTTGGAGGAAGAGAAGCAATAAAGGGCCATTTTCTCTGTATTCTCTGAATGGATGACAGCAGATAAAATGGTTTGGCGTCACATACAGTGCTGCAGATCATCAGGCATAAAGCAAACTATTAAGTTAATTCCTTTTCCTAACATAATTCAGCAAAACCCCATATAATTCTGTAAATTCTTTTTGTTAAATCTAACTCTATCTGTGCAGTCTTGTAGTTTGTAGTTGTATTAATCTTACTTACATTTCCAGTATTTATTACTGTAGGAAGATCACTATTTAGTGACTGTAGAAATCAGTCTGAAGAGAGAGTATGAGTGACACAAAAGTGCTTCAAAATACAGAAAAATCTGAAATACTGAATTATCACTGTGAAAAATGTGAAGACTGAGATTGATAAAAATAAGCTCAAGGGAGGCTATCTAACATATGTAGACTTTCAGAAGAAATAATGTGAATAGTCAAAGTTTTTGATTTTCAATGTTCAGCAGAAATACAAGAATAAGTGAGCCGACATGAGTGAATTACCAGATCAGGATAACTTTTTAACATTTTGGAATCAATAAGCCACCTGACAGAATTGATTGAAGTGAGTACAACAGAGTTCAGAGAGCCCAGTTGCAGGGTGGCCACTCTAAGGCTCTCCAAGACAAGGTTCAGACCCAAGACGACTACTTCTGACTCAAGTTTCCTATAAATTAGCTTTATTTTTTATTTCTTGTGCCCAATATTCACAGCTTCAGGGAATGAAAAAGTACTTTCTAAGAGGAATTTGCCTATATGCTCCATTGTTTACTGGATAAGAGTATAATCACAAATGTCATCACTAGCACAAAGATCTTAATTTTCAAGGCAGTGAATATAAATTTTAGGCTACTTAAGCTTGCTACTGCAGGAAAATACCTACTGATAAATGGTTCTGGTCACAATGGCAATTCTAATGTCTATTATTTAGAGTGGATCTACTCACAAACACACCTCGTTTACAAAGAAGAAATCAACTCAGATACAGATTTGTCTTTTTGACGGAAACCAGAAGCAAAAGACACTCTTGACATGGCAGTAAGATTAAAAGATTCTAGGCCTGTATAAGCTCACAATAAAATTTTCCTTTTCTCTGCCAGAAGAGTAGAAATCACATGCCAAAGTATGATTGCTGATTTTGCCCTGAAGGGGACAGCTGAGTGAGATTAGTGAAACGGCCTGACGTGAGTGTCCGTAGTTTAGGTCATGGGTTTAAATACTGAGGGCCAAGCCTCCTACTAATAGGAAAAACTGGAAAGAAATGGTAAGTCACTCTGAAGTGCATGCCATGTCTTTAATATTTTTTAAAGGGTAACAGCTGCTTTGTCCCAGAGGTGGAGGGAAAAATGTGTCATGACAGAATTTCTACCCAACAGATTTGCTTTGAAAAGATAACATCGGCAGGTTTCCAGAGAAAAGTGGGGTAGAATTATGATACAAAAGGGCAGTAGAGTACAAAACAAGAATTATGAAGCAATGCAAATAAGGTGACTAAGGCAGAGTCCAGAAGATGCTGGCCACCTTTCTCTCAGCTGTCGAAATACTGTCAGCCTTTCTCAGACACTGGATGATCTGCTCTCCCTTGGACTCCTTTGCAGTTTTATGATTAGGTAGTCTCCTACGAGGAGAAGAAGGTTTGTTTTCAATCTCTAAAAAGGAATTTGGGGTTGAATTAAGACATCCAGTTTCTTGAGCTGATACAATAAAACCCAGGCTCCTGCCTTAAGAATGACAATAGCAACTTCTTCGCTGCAGACCGTGCACGGAGAGAACCGTGCGGACAAGGTTGTCACCTACACCCCCTTAGGGATACTTGGAGATACTTGGCCAAAGGGGCCTTAATATCATTAACTGCACAAGGAAAGCTTCAATCAGGCCCTACACGGCAGAGCAAAGGGAATTGGATCGCGTGAGAGCAGTCTCACTGTGTTGCTCAGTCAGCTCCAAAGCTGTGAGCAGTATCAGTAGCTACAGCAGTCAGGTTGTTAGTCTGCTCATCACTCCTCTTCCGAGGAGTAAGATGCATAATACAGGATTCTGGATCCAGCGACAAGAGTAATTTCCCTGTTCAATTCAATATCAGCATAATTTGATCTCGGTACTTTCTATGTCCTCAAGTTTCCAATATAGCAGGTCTTATACAAAGGAAATGATACTGCAGTTCTCCAGAAGAAGTTTTTGTGCTGCTTCCCAAATAAAGAGAAAATGGAAGAGATGTTGTATTCTTGCTTTTCAGTGCTCACTGTCACTGCTAAGCACATTGGTATTGCAGGTGAGACTTAACATGTCTGCTTTTGCTAAATACTTTTATGTTTTTGTCTTGCAGAATTGCCTCAGAAGATGAAAAAAATTAAGAAAGGTAATTCTGTTTACATGGTACTGTAAGATTCTTCTACCACAATAAGGGATTTATTATCTTCTTTTGTTAGCTTGGAACAATGCATAAATTATTTATCTTCTAACAAAAGCAGCAATGTCAGATTGAAGTGAGTTCTTAGTCTGAATCTTCCTCTGTCTTCATCAAAGAATTTGAGGAGACTTGTGGTCACTGAAGATGGTAGCTGCAATCTCTTCTCCACAAAAAAAATACATCATGATTGATGCTTGAATCTCTGCCAAGTCCCCGTTTTTACTGAAGAAAGAGAAAAGAAGCATTGTATAATTAGCCATGATGGGGAACTCTTATTGTATATTTTGAGAACAAGCTAAATGCTTGCTCTACTCTTAGAAAAATAGGAAAAAGTTGCTCTGAAACAGAAGTTTTTAAGCATGGTCTGTGGAGGAGCTACCAGAGGTTAGGGCAGATCCCCTAATTGCACATCAAACAAGGGAGCAAGTTTCCCATTCTTTAAGGGACAGGCTTTTAACAGAGCTTTAAATCCCTGATACCCCAGATTTCCAAAACAGCCAGTGCTAAAGTATTGAGAGTCCCTTACTGAAACACTGTTGGTCTGTTGAGGAAACTGATGTTCCTAATGAGGATATTTCAGCTGGACACTCAGAGTAGAACTTGTGAAGACTTACTCTACCCTTTCTCCTTGCACATTGGAGACTCACCTTGATGGGGCCCACTCTGGGCACCCAGAGTGCCCCAAACACAGACTTGAGTGCATTTTTTCACAAGCCAGCTCCTCTTTTTCTGCTTACTCTCCTTCATCTCTCCCTCCACTCGTGACTTCCTGAATGGGTGTATACCTAGCGACTTGCAGAAATGCGAGTATTTGCACATATATTTTGAAACAGACTGTAATCAAATCACCTATCTTTGCAGAATGGTATTTGGAATACTTTCATATGAGATGATGGTTTTCTTTTCCTGTTTTCTACTGGGTTTTCAGTTCTTAATGCTTAAAAAAATATCATGACTATACTGTGGAAGCTAGTAAAGTTGATTTTCCACAGATGCTGCAGACTTTGGCACTACTTCCTTTAAGGGCTGACCTTAGTTCCCTGCTTTTAATGACAAACCAGAGCACGTCCTGTAAAACTCAGCTCATGGCTATCATCAGCATTATTGCACATGTACTATTGTTTCCACTAACGTAGGCTTGGCTATCGAGTCCCTGGAGAAAGACGTGGCATTTAGTAGGACTGCTTTGTATGGTTAGGGTTATATTGCCTTCATGAACACTCTCTTCAAAAGTGGCTATAAAAGTTAGCTGTGAGCTCAGCTAATTTGGACTTCATTTCATTTGCGAGAACCTGCAAGAACCATTTTAATATAAGAATATTCTAAATGAAGACCATCTGTTTTTAAGAGTCATAATCCTGTAGTCTACTTTGCATACCCTTATTTTCCTTCAGTGCCTTCCCTTTTCAGTTAATCTGTATCTAATAATCTCTTCCTGTTATTTCACAGTATTGTGCAATGCTTGATGAGAGAATTTTTTCTGTAGCTCCCGTTGTCTGTGGGCTCCTAGCAGATGGTGTATGGAACAGATACTCCTCTGGTGGAGCCTTGCTGCTCCCTGTCTACGCACCTGCCTCACCTCTGTTCCCAGCTGAAAGCACATCACATGCTTGCACATATTTCTCGTGTTTATTGCTCTGTGTGAGCTTGGTTTTCTAAATCTGTGCACATCAATGCAGTAAGAAAGTTGAAACATCTGAACTGTGGATTAGACGTACTGGTAAAGAAGGAAACTTGTAATGAAGAATCAAAAGCTGTTCAGGAATGCTTAAAACAGTCGATTTGGTTGCTTTATGCAAGAATATTTTAGTGATTTAATTTTGCATGTGATCTCTGAAAATTATTTTTCACTGTTCATGAAGTATTATAAAAATTGAAATGCCATATATTGCCAATTAATTCTTAGAAAAGCACTAGTTATGAGCTATTATAATATTTTATATAAATTCAAGATGTGCATCAATTGCCTTTAATAATAACCTTGTTCTAGCAATGAATTTGAATATATACCTAGCTAAAATAGGTGTAATAGGATTAACTTCTTTGCAACTTTATAATCTACTTCTAAAATGTTAGGAACTTCAAAGTAATTCTTCTATACTAATTTTTATAAAATGGCAGCCTGCTGCACACTGTTTTAGTCTCAATATCTTGTGAATTTTCACAACTAAGCAAGGCCTTTATATGTCAAATCTGATATGATTTTCTGACATGATGGTTAAATAGACTTTTCTCTGCAAGTCAGCTCAGACAAGAATCATATTTCAAAATATCTATTAGCAAGAATCTGAGAATTCCTCCACATATATTTCATTATTGTTACCATGATTTTAAGTATACAATTTTAAGAAAAAACTGAATATGGTGAGAAGGTGACTTTTGGGCATTATCATATGTCTGTGTGCTTTTCTTCCCTGCCAGAGGATGTGATATCGTGCTGTGATATTCAGTCAAATTATGCAATATTCATTTGTTAACTTTTTCCTGGTTGATATTGTAGTTACTGATTGCAAACTCAGAACTGGGACTGAAAATTGTAGAATAGCTGCTCTGTCTCCCTGTTTCCAGTATCCTTTTATAAGGATAAACTGCCCTAGACAAAATGCACTGCTAGATTTTTTTCTGTTCTATTTTAAAACTTGTTCCTTTTTTCTTTTGTTTGAATATTGCTTTGTGTATAATTCACATTAACATTGACTGAAACATAAATAACAGGGATGTGTACTTAGGTGCACATGATCCAGCTGAGATTCAGGTCTTCTTTTAAATCAGAGTAAAAGCTAATTTTCAACTTAGAGGTTCAATGTTTTGGAACTTTGAAGGAATCATGAGCTGTCATTTTTCAAGATGTAATTTGCTGGCTACTTGAACAGAGGAAGACAAATATCCCTATAGTGCTTCAGTTTAACATCGCAGCGTTAACATATAGAACAAAAGCAGCACAATGAAGCAGCGTTATGTTATAGCTGGCCTTTAGCCCAAACTTGCAGGTTTATTTTGTAAACTTCCTCCAGTTCTGTTGCTGTCTTGGGATGCATTTTAGTTTTTTTTTCTTCACCCACCCTGCTCATCATTTAGCATTGTTTGTAGGAAAGCCTGACTTCTGCTTCCACGACCAAGAGCCCGGGATCTGCCGAGGCTATTTTACCAGGTACTTCTACAACAAAGAGACAAAATTGTGTGAAGCATTCAAGTATGGTGGGTGCCTAGGAAACCAGAACAACTTCAGGAGTCTGGAGGAGTGCCAGACTACCTGCCAAGAAAACCGTAAGTTGTTGTTTTTATCACTCTTATTTTTACTCTTGAATAAAAAATGGTGTGTTTTGAAGCTATTTTACATGGAAAAAAGGCAATTTAGGGTGCCCTGAGGTGGCAATACTTTATATATGAAATTACAATAACTATACATATTTTTAAATAAAAATACCAAAATGTAAAGTATGAAGTAAAAAAATTGGTAGGTACTGTTTCGGGAATATTACAGGACTCCTACTTCTTTACTTTTCTCACGACAGTTGACCTAAAATCTGCCGTCTGTTTGGCTTTATAATACCATAAACCACTAATACATGTTTTTAACCCATAGGTCTGGTCATACTCTTTTCAAACCAAGTCTTGAAATGAGAAGAGGTGCCCATATAGGAACCTTACTGTGTATTGCTAGCTTCCCACCAAAGATTCATGGAACACATGTGTGTCCCTTCAGAATGATTTGGCTGTGCAGCTCAGGCTACAAAAGCCACTCAGACTGACCACAGAGCAGTCGTTTGCTCCCTTGTCCTACTCATTCCAGTGAATTGTTCTACATCAGGATACAGTAACCTTCAGAACTCCTCTCCCTTCACAAAGTGCATTGTTTTATTCATAAGGCAAATACATTTTCCCATCGAGAGCCTCCAGACCTTTTTATCTCGCTTGTCTCTAGTGGGCCTTTTTCCAGCACTGTTTCATAAGCTGTCATTTTGGCAAGGGGAACTCGAGCTTATTCACACCTAAAGTAGAAAAGACCCACTATGCTTCTTTTTAAAGACTTTTTTTTTTAACTGTAAATATAGAGCCATGTGCATTTCCCCTACTTTTGCTGAAGCATTTCTTCTTGGGCTGTGATTCCACTTTTATCTTCTGGACTAAAAGCTGCAGAATATTCTTTTTTGTGACTTTAGTCTAAAATAACTCCTTCATGTAAATTTGCATGAACACCCAAGAAGAGAGGGTTAGGGACAGTTGCCATGGTCTAAATAGATCAAAGTTTTTATTTTTGAGGTATTGAATCATTGATACTAATTATTGGTTTTGGTTGATTTTTTTCTTAACAGTTTCCATTTCCTTTTTTGTTTTTTTAATTTAGCAAATTTATTGCCAACTGTTGCAGCTGAAGAGCATCCCAACACTGTGAACAGTAGTTCCCCAGCAGAAGAGCATCCCAACACTGTGAACGATAGTTCCCCAGCAGAAGAACCCAGCCAGTCTCCTGGGATTTTTAGTAAGAATTTTCTTTTGCTGTTTATAGTTAACCCTTAAATGCTCCTTGATTTTCCCATTTATTTGAAGACCTGTATGTCAGTTGAAATACCTGAGCACGGGGAAGTCATTAACATTAAAAGTGGCTTCAGACCTGCTTTCTTGCCAGCAATACATATTTTGAAAAAGGATTACAATTACAAAGGTTAGAATGTCTGCTGGTAATATAGAAATAGCCTTACCAAGCTGTGTATGATCTAAATCTTACATCAGTAAAATTAAGGAAGAAAAAGGAACCCACTGCAAAGTTGTTTCAGCAACCTCAGTTTCCTGTGCCTTCGAGACTTAGAAATGTTGCCTGGCAACTGGCATCAGTAGTGGCATTGAGCAGGGCCAACAGGTACCAGTCACAGCTGATTTTCGGAGCTTGGATGTGTCTAAATATCCCATCAGTGACTGTTTCATACCGACTCCCTCTTTTTTTGTTGTTTTTTTTTTAGTTAATTTGTTGCCAACTGCTCCAAATGAGAGGTCCAATGCCCTGAACAGTAGTTCCCCAAAGGAGGAGCGCAACCAGTTCCCCATTTTTTTTGGTAAGAATTAGCTTTTGCAGTTCTTCGCTCTCAGTATTTTATATGGATTGCCTTTCCATTTCAACCAGTTTTCTGACATATCTGAGACTAAAGAATGGGCTTTCATCTTTGCCAAAGGATTTGATAAGAAGAGAAAGTCAAAGGAATATATTGCCACTCACAGATCTTTCATAAATATCAGGAAGTGGAAGACTCACCACATCTTGTTCTCTTTGAAAAGTGTGCACTTCCTAAAGGTCTGATTAGTACATAGGGCAAAAGCAGTGATGCAGAATTCTTTCAGTCAAAATTAATATTTTTTGTGAGGAACTAATAGGCAAGTGATTTAAATTCCTTTTACCCCTTAAAAAAGAACGATATTTGGATTTTAGAATATGGCATAGTATAATATATTTAATACTGTAATGTTTCTATTTTTGCTGCGACCATGTTAAACTCAGTTTGGGGTTGAATATAATCACAGTGAGCACGAATTAATTGAAAATGTGGCTCCAAGGTATTTTTGCACTATATATTACAATGCAGATGAGGCTCTGGAAATTACTGAGGAGAGATAGGTTTTAACAGTATCAGCAGCTGGACACCGTCCACTGTAGATGGCTGGTGCTTGCTCACACTGTACAGGGTGACTGAATTTTGAGGCATGTCATTTTTATGATCCACAGTTGTGCAAGAGGAAACAACAAACAGTTGGGAAGAGCCTGAGCATTCTCACCAAGAAATTATGTTGGTTTTTTGCATTTTGCACTTGCTTGTACTTTTGACGACTGAGTGATGACACAGAGACTCGCTAAGGTTTCTGCATTTTGTACGTTCTGTAAGACAACTGGCGTGTAGGTGGCATTCCTGTGCTGTGTGCTTAGAATGGAGTGTCTAATAAAGCACGGACGTGTGTGGTACTCTGTTTTGCCTGCACTGTAATCCACATGCACTGCTGGTTTGACGTAGGTTTTTGTACAGTTGTGTTGTTTGTTTACCACGTACAAAGCATCCATGCACTCTGTTATTTAAATGAATGAATATAAAACAGTAAAGCTTTAGCCAACCTATTTTACTGAAAACTGTTTGACTTCAGGTCTCAATTACGTCTGGTCTGAGGGGCATGCACATTCCCTGAAGGTTTTTAGTCATAATATGAATGCCTGACTCCTCAAAACAGCTAACTTATACCGGGAAAGGAGCATGATTCACTATGTTTTCTCAGAGGAAAGGGAAGGGGGATGGATTGTGTCAGCAATAGGGAATTTTCCTGCACAGCAGACTTTGAGAGTGAGAGGTGAGGGGAAGAGAGAACTGAAGATTGGATGGAACAAAGAGTCAGTGTAGCAGAATGGGTCAGGTGAGAAGCACAGCCTTGGAAGGACCAGTGAATTTCAGTGGAAAGTCTGAACAGGTTCTTCTCTACTGTATAACCTTTGTCTTGCACTTGTCTGCCTTGTGCAGCCTCCTGCTCCAATTCTGTTTATCAGCTGGTACCCTTCAGACTGCTGGAATGGGCTAAAATCCTGTGCTTTTGTGCAATCCCACTAGAGAGGAAGGCAAGGGTATGGCCAAAGCCGACTGCTGATTTCTGGAGAACATTGTCTCCACTGCTGCTGTTTCTGGAGGTACAGCTATAGAGTGGAGTTCCAAGGTAGAGACATGCCACACAAATGTGCGGTGTAACTCTCTGTAACCTTCTGGGAGGGACAAGAATTCGACTTCACACATGAGGTGAGGATCAGGGTGAACTGTTTGGGATGAAGTGGCTGCTGTCCATTTCCTCAAGCACAGGCAGAGTGGCTGATCTGCTACTGTAATATCTATTTTGTATGTATATTGGCCTGGCTATGTATCTTTTCCAAAGACTATTTAAAAAATTAAATATAATTCAGCTGATTTGCATTAAAACATGGAAAAAAAATTACAGTGAGTTGTCTCTTATATAATACCTCACCTAACAATTGACACACTATTTCATCTTGATTGCAAGGAAAAAAAAAGTGTTGTTGCTATGTGTAACTTGGTAACAATATCAGATTATTAGACGTACAACATAGTTCTTGATCTTCAGAAAATTAAACTCTTCTATGGCCAAATAAAGCAAACCATGGATACAGACATGAAGTTTCTGAGACTCTCAGCAATGAACTTTCTGCAGGGACTGAAGATTGTTCTGGTCTTACTCTGGTAAAAAATCTATAGTAACTTTTATTCTGTGAAAACTAAGAAAAAGTGCGGCTAAGAATCAAAGCTTTCATTTTATGTGGTCTGTGGTAGAAAATTGCAAGCGCTATACCTACATTTGATTTGTGAGATTTAAGTGGGAGACAGGATCAAAAGTCAATTTTCAGCTCAGCAAATTTGGAACAGCACACAGATGCAGGTCCTGTTAGTACTGTCAGTACAGAGTCAGGGTCATCTCTTGCTGATATAAATTGGCACAGTTCTATTTGCTTTAATGGATCTGCACCAATTTATACCTATGGAGTTCTGTCAAGTGCAGATGACTCATTATTTTTGTAATAGCCTGTCCACTTGAAGATTCTTTTATCTTCGCTTTGCTGCAACCAGAAATGAGGAGCTGAAGTCTGCACATATCAAAGATCTGGCAATAAATCTGAAGCTTCATGAATGTCACACACTCGTGTCTAGCAAGGAATAATTCTCACCGCATTCCCTTTCCTCCCAAGATAATTTCCAGCTTGTTTTGTACTGTGATTAATTAGCAGTCCATTGTCACACCAGCCCTGCAAAGCCTGAGGGATAAGGATTATCGTTGCAATGCAGAGTTGGGGTTATTTCTGGTAAATATGAGTCTGGATGCGCATTTTTCAGAGATTCTGAAGTTGTGATCATGCCATCTGTTTATACTGCAGCGGGGATGGGATTAAAGATGGGGCTGTATTATAAGAATTGAATCCTAAACCATACAATGTGTACCTCTTCTTTTTTATGTAGTTGTGCGGCTTGTGGGATTTTCGCTTCTTTCATTTTTTTTTTTTCTTCATAGAAAAAGCAGGAGAGAAAACTTTCCAACAACTCTCAGAAAAATGAGGTTGTAAAATGGAAACATTTGGGAGAGAAACTCAAGAATAGGCATAATAGCTCAACTTACTGTTCCATCACACGCATAAATACAGCATTAGGAGCTGGAGCTGCACAGGGACAACTCACCTGCTGTCACGTTCCAGTGGCGTTGTTTACACACTGCCTCGCGGGCTTCCAGATTGTCCTGCCAATAGACATGCTGGGCATGACACAGGGAATGTTTTATGCTTACCTGAAGTCAAGTCTTTTGGTGATCAGTATATTCAAATCAATTCATAATTTTTATGATCTTCAGCAGAGAGGAAATTATGATAATTGCTGCGGTTTGACCCTGGTTAAGCGCCAAACACCACGAAAACTATTCAATTACTTGCCTCTGCCATAGCTGAGCAGAGAAGGGGAAATTAAAACTTCATTTTCAGGAGGTAAAATAAGGATTATTGAGGAAAATGGAAAAACTTCAAGGCAAAACACGTCCAAACTTACAGTATAAAGAAAATTTATTACTAACAGAATTAAAAGTAAAAAGAATAATGAGAAACCAAAACAAACTTTCAGAACACCTTTCTCTTCCAGTACCTCCCTCTTACTTAGTTTTTATTTTAAAATACTGTTTTGTTGTAAAAAAAAGGCTCTAGATGGCAAAATTAGAAGGCTTTCTTCATGGGGTGGTTGCTTCTGAGAGAGTGAGGAACGTGCAGATATTTTGAAGATAAACAGGAACAGTGTTTGGTTTTTGGGGCATTTATCTAACAATGACACAGGCAAGGAATAACTTAATTTTTGGGAGGAGTACAAGAGGGATTCTGAATAGCACTTGGCTGCCTCTCTGGTGCACTCTACATACACAGGCAGTCCTTGTTTACCTCATCACTGGCTCCATGGTTCCCCAAATCTTGCAGTCATTGTGAGAACTCCTTCATGAGGGGACTGTGGACTCACTGGAGAATCCTACATGACAGATAAGTAATTTACATTACAAACTGTATATTTAAATTCTCTGATATAATTAACAAACCTGTGCTGTTCAGCCCTTTCCTCACTGGCAAGCTTTTCTGCTCTGCTCCTTGTAGGCTCAGAAATTAGCAGGTTAAAATAGGTAGGCTATGCTGAACACATGCTTTGAAAACTAACGTCCTCTCCAGCTAGCGAGAGATGAAATTAGTTCCAGGCTCGAGTTCTCAGAGCAGTATCAAGAGCATTGCCTTAGTTAATTTAATTACCATCTTCATTATGAAAAAACCAGTATGCTTAATATAGATTTTATCACATTGTGGACTTCTACTTTGGACCCAGAGTGAAACTTAGTCTTGTAATAATGTCACAGTTACAAAAAGAAATTAAGAAGTTCTCATCTTATAACTTGAAACTAACATAGTCTATCTCGAAAAAGCAACTCATTACTCAGTTTTTGAATTTCAGGATTTTTTTTTAATTGTATGATGTTGCTAACGCACCATTCTAATCCTTTCCCAGCAATTTTCCATACTTTCTGACCACACCAGTTCAGCTATTATACACGTCAGATGGACCTTTTTTTCAGCAGGTGTACTGTGTGTAAGATACCTCAGATGTGGCACGTGTTCTTTGGATATTTTGTCAGCCTCCTGAATCGCCCAGGTTAACACATAACTTCTTGCTTTCAGCAACTGACCTGCTTCCCACTTTTGTGACCACAGGATGTCTTCAGCTTTGCTATAACCCAAATGATTTCCTCGAACTTTTACTTTGTTTTTCCGCTGAACCACTTCTGGGTGGCTTTTTATCTTCAAGAGCTCCATCTGACTGGCTTCACGTTTGCATTTACACATTCAGATCCCAGCTACCCCAATTCTGCTGCGTCCTGAAGGAAAATGGTGCTCTTTTGGGTCCCGCATAACTGATGATATACTGGGTCCCATTCAGCTTCTTGCAGCCTGTGCAGCAATTTTATCAGTTCCAATTTTGTGTATTAGTCACTCTGGGGTGATAGAGGATGGAGTTCTTCCAGGTTCTGGAATTCTGACGTGGATTTGCTTCTTGAACTTGTTCCATTGCCCAGGTCCTTTGGCTACCTCAGGTTCATCCTCCAGTCTTTCAGTTCTCACTTGCAGCGACCCTGAAGGAACAAACCACCAGCCTCTCCTTGGAATGGTAAAATCCTGACACCAGCATCTCCATTAATTTGTGCACTTATTCTTCCCATTCAGTACTTTTTTACTCTGCAAGTTACAAGCTATTTTTTTATAACTGCTCAATGGTTGCTAATAGACCCTGTTACTTAGGTCAAGTGTTCTGTAGTCATTCAAAAAACTCAACACTGGGGTATTGAACCTTACATTGGAAATGCTGGGTACTTTTACCTTCTACTCAACTTCAGAATGTCTAGCAGGGATTTGCTCCATTAATTATTAGAAATATTTACCATATTTTTAAGGCTGTCCACGTTTAATTCATTTTACTTCACTTTCTACAAATGCTTCACTTGAAACTCCTCAAAGTAAATTTGTGTGCTCTCTCCTACGGCAGAAATGGCAATTTTATCACTAACCATACAGGTGAAGGTGTAGCTTTGAGGTAAGCTTTTGCTGGAAGTTCAAAACAGAATGGCGTTTTACTGTGGTATTTTTTTGTAATCATAAAAAGATGCTTATGTCAAGTATCTTGGATTTTCAGGAGGGCAGAACTAAATTTGCCAGCAATTTTCACATAAATTTCAAATAATAGTGACATAAAACTGAAACTCTGCGGTGCTGTGTCTCACTTTGTTCTTCTTGGTACTTCCAGAACCGCCTCCTATCCCTTCTTTGTGCATGACCCCGATGGACAGAGGACTTTGCAGAGCCAAAGAGTTACGGTTTTTCTACAACTACTCGACTGGAAGGTGTCGCCCATTTAGCTACAGTGGTTGTGGTGGGAATGAGAATAATTTCATCTCCAAAAGGTCGTGTTTGAGGATCTGCAAGAAAGGTATGGGAAGTGATACTGCCCCCGGCTATCGTTAAGAGGTAAATATTGTGCGGGTCTTGCCACTTTTGGTAGTAAGGATTGGCCTGATTGAATGTAATAGTCGAAAGTCTTGGAAAAGTGAAAACGAAAATCAGGAGAGACACAGAGCTAGAGAGAGAAGGAGGGACAGTAAGTACACTGTAAAAGAACAGCAATAAGACAACTTGGCATTGGTCAGGCACATCAAGACCTTAGGTAAGACAATGGTTTTATTTTTTTTTTAAGATTTATTGAAACAAGCCTTGTCTCTCATTTCTCATAATCTTGGGTGTCTTCTAATCTTACTTTGTTAATTTTACCTTCAGGATTCAGTAAGAAAAAAGGTGAAAGAAGATTAATAAAAATCAAGAAAAAAAGAAAGAAACAGCCAGTAAAGGCTCTGGGTGAGGAAATCATCCCTGAAAGAATGCAACTTTGATTTTTATGGAAATGTGAAGTAAACTACTCTTCACCTGTGAATGAAAAGCTTCAGTGTACACCATTAAAATATATTTACTCTACTGATTATTTTGATTATATACTACTAAGTTGCTTATATTTTTATTATGTATTCCTCAATCACGTTAATAAACATTAACTTTTACTTTGATAAAGGCTTTTAAATTGCAGTTTGGTTGTATATAATTGTCAGAGCTGCAGCAGGACAACAAAGGGTGTGAGAGAATGGTTAAAATGCAGACAAGATTCAAATTCAATTTATTACCCCATTATTCTTTTCGAATTCTATTTTTGTACTAAAGAAAGCAGAATACTTGTGAAAGAATAATCACTTGTCAAGAACGATTGTTTCACTCATCCATTAAAAGATAGGTCTATTGCTATAAAAAGGAAATAGACACTGGATTTGTCTTAATCAGATTTATTTTAGGTTATGAAGGCCTAGATTTAACTCCATTGAAGTGCATATAATTACAGTACTGTAAAATGAATGTGAGATCAGAATTAACCCACCAAAATCCACACAGGGAGTGTTAAAGCTGCAAAGGTTTGAAGCAGTGTGGCAAATTTTTGCAAAGATTTAAAAATGTATATGTTGGGATCATTGACTTTTATCATTGTTACTGATCTAGACTCATGGCTAAGCTTTACTGCTGAAAATGTAAGCAATTATGCATTCTAAATATCGGAATGAGGGGATAAGTAAAATCAGATTCTTACACTGAAATTTTATCCAGATCTCTTTTCTGGTGCTTAAGTCCTTTCATGGTTCTTTTAATCTAGGATGTATTGAGTCTGATTTGAAGAATTCTCAAGGAACAGGAGTGTACACCAGAGAGCACTAATGTAGAGTCTTGTCATGAAAAATGTATGAGCACCAAGACTCCCACCACAATAACCACATAAATCAGACAAGTGCAGTTCTGCCAGGAAACTCAATAGGCTGCTATACACAGAATTCATTTGGCTCATTTTGTCTCCCAGTTTCAATTTGATATCTTCCTGTTCTGGTTCATCACTTTGACCTTTCTCTCCAGGTTTTTCTGTACTTCATGCACCAGGAGTCAAGTCTGCAGATGTGGGTTGCACTGCACAGGAGCAGAGCAGTAGCTTAAATACTTGGACCAGCTGCAATCTGACACTGCAGATAAGTGGAGGGCCCACAGTTTAAACTGCTCCCAGACATTCCCCTTGTCCCATGGCACGTGCCCGAGCACAGCAGTTTGTGTGGCCTCCCCAAGGCGAGCGGCTTCAGGCACGCTTGGGGTGGAGGGTCAGGATTTGCACTTATGCCGTGGTTACCCTGCTTCCACACTGACCCCGCTTGTGTCTGCCTGCCTGGGGATGCAGGTGAGGGCACAAATGTCTGCACCTCTCCTTGTCTGCATTTTATGATCAAGCCAGTAGAAATATCTGATCTTCCATTCTTAGTCGTAACAATTTCCCGTGGGCTGCCAGTATTAAAACTCATATAATTGCTAGATTACATGATGTACCTCAAAGGGGAGACAGAGCTGAAACTAAAACATCCAGGGCTTCCATCTAAAAGATAATGAAACTCATTAAGCCATCCCAAGAACATTAAAAAGGATTTGTAAGCTTTGTAAGATTGATTAGATTACAAACTAGAATGGTGAACTTTCTAAAACAGAACGTTTTGGAATGAGCCAATAGATATAGAAGGATAGGAAAGAATAGATTAATTTGTAGGCACATAGTCTTGTGATTCCTGAGTCATTTAATGACAGTATCTCTCCTTCAGGCTCCCCCTTGTTCCAGCAACTTGTCCCTGGCTGCCTGGATTCAACACCTACAAAACCCACATGGGAAGTCTAGGAAAAACCATCCTTTCTGTCCCAGCAGGGACCTGGCTGAGTGGCTGCTCTCCATTCTTATAAGTTTCCTTCTCGCTGAGCTCTACTGCGAACTAACAGGGTCTCCTCACTGAGAGGGATCAGTTGCTGCCAGGACTGTGCAGACTCCTCCCAGGACTGCTGCAGCTGGGATGGGACTGACAGGTACTCTGCTATCCTCTTCTACCCCACTTACACAGTACTGAAGAAACGCCTTGTGCTGCTGTAGTACATTTTGTAGTAACAGTAGTTGAGTGATCCAGTGAGGGCTCTCTTGTGTCATTGCTGAGACAGAAGAGAATTTATACCTCTAGCATCTCAACAGTACCTCTGTTTCAACTGACTAAAAAAACATTTCAAAGTGATTCAGCTGTCAGGCTTGTTACTTAGTGCAATGAGAATTGAGACTGCAGTGTCACAGACTACAAAAACTTGATCTGATTATAATCAAGATTTGATCTGAGAGTGCATGCTGCTCTCAGCTGCATGTGCTCTCCATTTGGCCACCACACCAGCTATCCAGCTGTCTTCCTGCCTTGTTTTTGTTTAGCTCTACAGTGCATAGAGCTATTTTTTCCCATAAGAAGTCCAAACTGCAATGTGATATGATCTTCCACATAACAAGAAGTATCTTTGGTGCTCTTTTGCTTCATTCACTTTTTTTTTGCTTCTGTATCTCCCATAGCTGCAGAACAATCAAATCCAAGAATAAAAAAAAGACCTACGCATTTCCCACAGCTAACTAAAGGATGAACGTAGAAGGGGGATAATTCAGGCACGACACAGGAAAATATGTGGATCAGGTGCCAGAATGGTGAAGCAGTCAGAACATGAAGCTGTGCTGAGGTGTTACAGTGACTGCACGGTTCCACTTGACTAGAGTCCATTCATCCAGCCATTTCATTCCAGAATTTGCTCCAGTTGCTTTGGAGGGGAAATGCAGGGTGCTGTGAAATTTCTCCCATGGCTGTATGATAACAGCCAAGAAACTGAAGCAATTTTACAGAGGTTTGATGAGTTTCCACATATCATCTGACCTGCAATAACTTGGTATGTGCCCTTAATCCATTCAGATGATGAAGCAAAATGTCTTTGAGAAATAATTTAATTGTCCTTTTATTAATTCTTTTTTTCCCTCACATTTTTACTGGTATGCTCTGCTTTTTCTCCTTTTTATTTTCTACCCCCCCTCCTTCAGTTTTATTTCCAGTTCACTTGAACCAGCATTTCTCTCTGCATCTCCAATCCATTTACTCTCTCAAAGCTGCTAGTTTTTTATTTACATTTTGAGCAAGTCTTCATCTTTCTAGCTTCCACTTTTCCAAACTTAGTGAAGGGGACCAAAGGGTTACGTTTCCTGACCGGTTGCTTTCAGTGGTGTCTCTAAAGAAAGAGCGAGGTTCAGGTAAAGCGGAGCTGTACGCGTGTGGTTCGCGGTGTTCACACAGGGCGGTCAGTACCCGAACTCGGGTAAATCCGTGTGCGGAGCTTCCGCGCCTGCGTTTATGCCCCGGGCGGCCGCGAGAGGGCGCCGGCGGCGCGGGGAGCGCCGGGCGGGATCGCGCTGATGGGAAAGGGGAATTCACTGCATTTACTCTCTTTGCCCGCTTTTAAGCCTTCTTTGGTTCCAGTGCAGCTACGTTTGCACATTTAGGTCCCCTTGAACCGCTCCCTCCTCCGCTGTCGGCAAGCAGGGCAGCCTGTACGGGTGTGATTTACGCTCCTCGCAGCCACAGGATGGGCTGTGATGCCCCAGTGCCGGGGCCACTGCTCTCTGAAGCGCGGACTGCACCAGCTGAGGGGTCTCAGGTATCTGTAGGGTAGGAATAAGCAAGTTTTAATGTTACGTAAATCAGAAATATATAAGACTTCGTCTTATTCTAAAAATAAACCCAAAAAACTCCCAAAGCAACCAACCAACTGAAAAAGCACCCACGAAACAAAAAGCCCCCACACAACTCCACTAACTTTGACAAGCTCAATCACACATGGCCTGTGTAATACATGTCTCTAGCTAATTCAGATGCCTGTCTTGAAGATGTGTGCTTGGCTGGAATACATGGATTATTCTCTCAATTATAGTGTGTAATGTACCATGTTGCAATCTACAACCTAGACCTAATTGGTCTAAAATAATGCTACAAGGCTCACTCCTGATGAAATTCCTCTACCTGAGGTGACACTATTTTAGAGAAGTTAATTTCCATCACTGTTCAGAATCAGAGCTAATCCCCAGTTTATATCTGTTTGCATTGCCTAGAGGTTTAGAGTGCCAGTCCTTAGATCTTCACTGATTACAAAACTCAAACATTCTCCTGTTGATGTAAGATCCTAGACACACCAACGCTCACATGTGCCAAATGAGTATCCAAGCCTGCTCTTTTGGTAACCCTGGAGTGGGATTTCACAGTTTGTATTGTCTAGGGGCCATTTGGATTTAAAGTACTCCTGCCCCTCTTTTCCCTCTTCCAATGTTTCCTGACCCTGGGTTGGGAATGGGTTTTGTCTGAAGTTTTTTGTTTGTTTTGTGGGGGTTTTCCCCCTTAGTTTTGTGTTTCTTGCTGTTTTCCTTCTTGAGGAAAATGTTTTCAATGGCCAGATTAATTCCTTCATCCAGTTCACAGCATGTTCCACAAATGATTCTGCTGGTAAAAAAAAAAAAAAAAAAAAAAAAAAAAGTGGATAAGTGACAGGCGGTGAGAAACAAGCAGACTCTTTTATCTTTATGAGCAAATTCAGTGGAATAATTTTGATAGTCCTTATGACAACATGACCTTTGGGAAGCTCTAAGGGCGTTCCATAAGGAGTACTGGTGTTACAGGTGTTCATATAATTTGAGTTTAATGCTCCATGAACTCCTCATTTGTTCAGCATAGTGTTGTCCTGTGCATACAGTAACTGCCCATTGACTTGGAGGGCACAGATTCTGTCCTTAGTACAGGTAGTGATTGTATAAAAACAAGTCACAAATGGTTTCAAATTAACATTTTTAGCTCCCGATACAATATTCTTTGAAGCTAGTAGAAAAACTGCTATTCATTTTGTTTTGTCCTCTGTCATGGGAGTTTTCAAACCAGGCAGCTCATTCATACTTGTTCTTTCAAATCACCAGTGTTTAGGAAAATATAGCATAGAGATGTGTGCAGCAGTAATAATGTTCCTGATGCCTTTTTTCTACCCTTGATACTTCAAAGACTTATTTCTTTACGATTTTTTTCTTGGGTACAAAACAAAGTGGCACTGTAAACGATGCGCCCGCCTGAAATTGAAAATTTGAATCTGACCTTTGCAGCTGTTTTACACGTGAGGAGTAAAGGTATCTCTGTGTAGAGCTTTTCAGCCCTTACGGTATGGGATGTAATGCAGCCCCTGCGGCCGCTGGCAGAAGTGGGGCAGGTCAGTCACACTCAGGAGGAACGCAGCTCTCGCTTGTTGTCTCTGAATAAAGGTCCAAACTAATTTGTTTCTCTGGGTCTAGCTGGAGGAGGAGGACGAATCTCACTGGCTCGCTACGTGAAAGGACAGGTCCCTAGGTCTCCTCCTCGCAGCAGAGCAGCGAGTGAGTATTTTGCGGGTGGTTTCAGAGCGCCGGGTTTGAGTCCGGGCGGGCGAGCGGAGCCGCCCTGGGGCCAGGTGCGGGCAGAGGCTGCGCTGTCCGGGAGCAGATGGCAGCGCCGGGGCTCGGCCAGCTCCCCGCTCCAATGCCCCGGGAGCCCGGCTTCCCCGGGACATGCCATTCGGGAGAGAAAAGTAACTTAACGCCGGCCGCAGGCGGGGTCGGGTGATGTAACAGGAAGCTCTGATGTTTCGCTGCTGCCGCCGCTCCGCGCTGCCATCGGACACGCTCCCGGCGCTCCCGCAGCAGCGCTGCTCCGCCTGGAGAGCCGCCAGCCTCGGGCTCTGGATTACACCCAGCCGGGGCACCGCGCTCTCGCCGCTCTCACTTGGCCGCGGAGGGACTGAGCGAGACATCTCCTCACAGCTTTATCTGAAGGCGTTCTCGTAAAAACTCCGCGTGGTGAGTACCGCTCCGAGCGGATTCATTGTTGTACCCGCGGGCAGCAGCTGTGTGCCATGGGAACGCAGCGATAGTAACGCGTGTGTGCATGCTCTGGCATTAACCTCCGCGTGGGATACGGAATCTGCCCCGAGAAAGGCTACGAGGAAAACCTTCGTTTATTTTTAGTCAGCGAGGTGTTGAGCTGATTTTATAACTGGTGTTGTTATCGTCTATGCTTGGTAGGATAAATAGATAGAAAAGGAGATTAAAATGCCCCAATCGGCGCTTTAAGGATTCTGCCTGAAACCTCTGATATTAACTAACCAAATGTCTGTCTCTGCATCTGGAGAGAATTAGAGGCTCATTGGCTTGAAAAGGGTCCTTAAGACTAATTCAATGCAACTGCAGCTCTTTCAATAGAGGCTGCATTAGGTGATAAAGCGGTGTAGGTTTGCTTACTGAGTATTTCTCTAAACTTGCAGTACCAGAAAGAGGTCATACTTGAGTTGTTTCATAATTAGGTTTTGTGTTGTAATTACACAACTTAAAAGGTAAAGCTTCTGTTTTGTTTGGGCTTTATGTTTGCTTGAGGAAAAGTTGGGTTGGCTTGAAGCCTGTACGCGTGCCGGCGTTACTGTTTGAGGTTTTTAACCGCAAACACGGAGCTGATTTATTGACAGCTAATTGCCCACTTTTCCTTTCCTTGAGGAACTATTGAACAGTGGCAAGTGTGTGGTTCCGTGCCTTCAAGTACCAGCTGACAGGCAGTTAAAAGTCTTGCCACTCCTTTAGTTTTCCAAAACAGATGTGATACCGTCTGGTTTTACAAATGCGGTTGCAGTGCTGAGACTGGTAATTCTAGTCATTTGCTCGTGTTTGTAAGCAATGGAGCCATAGAACCAGGAAAATAAATCTTGTTAGGCTATAAATCACACTTGGATTTAATCCACAGTGAATCTTTTAGTTATCCATGCAGTTTATAAGGGAAGATAATTCAATAATTATAAAAAACGCTGAATTTTTTTCTCTTCGCCTTAATAAACTTACGCTAGGTACCTTGGGGATGGACTTTGCTGCTCTTACAATTGCGCCAATGCAGTCTTCCCAGTCCTACTGTGTGTACTGGGGATCTTGCATTCCCTTGCACTAATAATGCATCTAACAGCTGAAACCTCTTCAGGTCAGTGACACGCTCTGAATCTGAGGTCCTCTCGGTGCACTGAGACACTCTAGATCTAGATCAATGTAAGACCACCTCTGAAAACAAATGTGTTTTCTTTTAAAGTACACATGCTGTGGTACTGTCTGAAATCCTTAATTAAAAATAACGACCTGTATTTGCACAGTATTTTCTTCTCTAGTTTGCTTAAACTCTCATCTATTTCACTGCATGTAGGAGCAATCCCAAAGTCTTTATCCAACTTCGGAGAGCCGCACAAAAGGCACTTGGTGATAGGAAGTCAATGAAGATGGCACTTCGAGTGAAAGGTGCTTATGTTCTTTTAACGATCAGTGCAGTGGGAACAACTGTCTTTAGAAGCACATCAGCCAGGTTATCTAGATTCTTATTAGCAGCTGATGTAGGCTGAAGTGAGTCTGCCCACAGAGGATGTGCCAGGCATGTGTGAGTGTGCAGGTTTGATGTCAGGATCTACGTTATTTGCTGGTAAAGACAAAGGCAAGGCCTTGATATAGAACAGTGTGACTGCACTTGTTACTGGACAAAGCTAAGTACTTGGATATATCTAAGATGCATTGCACGTTCAAGAATTGCATGGTGTGTGTCCTTTCAACTTTAAATGCTACTGCACCCTGAATTTGTGATCAGTTGGAGCCTTTCTCTGCGTTAAGAGATGTAGTACTTGTCCCTTTGAATAGGCTTTTCTTGACACAACACAACTGTTGAAATCCTGGCCCACTGTGAGCCAGTGGGAATTTTTCCACTGACTGTCAAAGGGCAAGACATTCCTAAATGTGGGTATTCTTCTGTTGAAGGAATTGTACAGAGATCACCCATCCAGGCACTTGCATTCTGCTGTCTGTTGGCAGCTGGTTTTTTTGGTAATTTCTGTAATTTTTGAGCGCTCCATTTGAAAAACACAGATCTGTATGTGTCTTGCTGGGTAACCAATGCCTTACCTGGCTCAGCAAGGGGACTTTGGTAATACAGGATTGTTCCGTGGGCTGTCTGGGTACTGCAGTTCAGATTTTAGGCCAGGATACAATTAAGAACAAAACCAAGGGAAGAAAGCGCACTAACAAATTTCCTTTGCCACCCATATAATTACTAACTTGCTTCTATATTCTATACATTTGAGGTAATCATCATCTTCCAGTAGCATTGCTGGCAGGTGCAGGAGCCAGGTAGGATTGGAGCACGGAAGCCTGTGAACTCATGCAGCCATGCAAGTCAAAGTGGGCCATGGTAATTTGGAAGAAACTAGCACTGTCGATTTGGTTTGAATTACAACATGTATGCAGTGTATATCTGCTCACGCATGCAGAGGTATATCTGGTCACTGCTGTACTAAGTGTTGAACATCAGCTATCTGTTAAAGCCATTGAGGGAATTACTCCAGTGAGAAGTCCAAGCCTACGGTTAGGAAAACAAAACAGGATTTTTCCTTAAGAAGTTGCTCCCATCTGTTGCCAATGTGTTTACGGTGTTCTTGATTTGGTACCAAGATCCCTTCAGTGCTTCTGATCAGCTGCCGCTGCTGTGGCACACACACAGTATTGGCGCTGCCTCGGTGCCCTGGCCACCTCTGCTCTGAAAGCCGGGGTAGTTCTGTCACTGAGTTTCATGTGCAGCAGTTTCCTCAGTCAAGCTTTGCTCTTAGTGAAAACAGCCCTTACTCGCTCGTGGAACTGCTGTGTCCCTGGGAAGTATTTGAAGTGTTTGGTGTAGCAAATTGTCAGAGCTCTGGAATTAACTGTATCCTTGACAGTGCTGTGTCGAGGAAGGAATGAATACTGCTACTACCAAAACAGATGTGAATTGGAAAACAACTTTTAGGCAGTAAAATAAGTGTGATTTTTATGTGTGTTTATGTGTATTAGACATATAAGAACATGTATAGTGTGTTATTTCTACATACAACATATGCAGGTCCATCTCACGCAGACTTCCATTATTGCCAGTGTTGCAATAAATGAAAGAATATAGGTTTATAAAGAAACTTTAAAAGTAAATTAACCCTCATCCTTTGTTTGGAAAACTGAGAATCACAAGTGAGCAGATTCTGAATTGAGTACATCTGAATGCTGCATCCTTTTAATGTTTAAAAAAAAGCAGAAAAAGCTTTTTATATGTGGACACAACCCATTATTTTTCACTTTTTGTATTCACATTGGCAGTTCTGATGTTTTCAGTGTGAAAAACTTGCGCAAAGAGCAGCAGAAAATAGCCTACTTCTTACCTGTTACCTTAATGGAGATTTCCACAGCTAGCGTAGTACAATAGAAGATCTTACGAAATTGGGTTCCATTAGAACATTTCTCTTTAGCAACACTTTTTGTTCTATTTTAGTATCTGGGCAGAACTGAAAGGCTAAACTTTCCCATTTTCAAAGTTTTGTTTTAACAGTTGTCTCTCATGCTTCAGTCTCCCAAGTTTGTTTATACTGTTTACATTTTCCCAGCAAAGTCATCCTTTTTCTGCCCTAGCTCTGTGCAAACACTTTCAATCATTTCTGCAGTATATGCTGTCCAAAAGTGATTTATTTGGAGTTGCTTTTCTTTGGAAAGATGCATTTGAAATGCACTTAACTCGCTGTAATGCATCAAAAAAGACTTTCCATGAGAGAAGCCATGTTCTCCCTTCAAGAAAAGAAATCAGACTCTTGTGGTAAATTTGCATGTGTGTCTGAGGCTGTTACCTTTTAATATATCCTAGTTGTCACTCAAGACTTTTCTGGCAGTTTTGGCCATTATGAAGCTGTAGCTGACCATTCTAACTGAATTTCAGAAAATAAAACAATGTTGTATTTCTGGATTTACGTCTGGGTCATGCGGGCTACATTTGAAAAAATATCTCCCAAAAAAATTAGTGATGGTTTTATTTAACGAAGCCCATACCACTCTGACTTCCCATGTAATATCACAAACAAGGAGCCAAACAAAGAAATTGGTAATTTTTTTTCCTTTTGATTACTGTGTTCAAAGCAGCTACACCTGCCTCATACACTGTTGTATACCATCAGCTGTGTTTAGGCTGAAGATCTTATGTTCCTATCAACTACATCATCTTTTCCACCTATTCTTTGATATTCTCAGCTTGAAAACTGCACTACCTTGAATGCTCGTACGGGCATAAAGCATCACTGTTTGAATTAGCACTTAGATTTTCTCCTTCCTTTTTTCTTCCTCCCCCATTACCGTGGTAAAATCTTGCCAATTAATTTTCATAAATTTTATATTATCCCAATACCGGTAGAGTTTCATTAAAGTAAAACAAAGGATGTACTGAGAACATTTTTGTTGTACCAGAACTCATTTGTTTTAGAATTTAAAAGGTTTTTTTCCATATTAATATCAGAAATTACTATAATTTGTCAGCAAATGTTGTGCTCTATAATCCTTCCTAGATAGAAATGTAAAAACTTACTTTTCAGAAATGAGTAGACATTCCTTTAGACATTATACTTCCTTCTTCTGTGGTCACATCTGTGTATTTATTTAGTACCCTAAATGGAAGGAAAATATTATACTCTGCAGCCTTTCATTACAAAAATGGCACATTTTTGCAATTATTATCCTGAAATATTCTGTGTAATGGGAATATCTCCCCTTTAGTTTCAGTTAGTGAAATCCAGCAGGTGTCACTCTGGGGATTAAATAAGAAATATTACACAAACAGAGATAAGCTTTTTTAGGAGAATTTAGAAGTATTTATTCTAATACATTTTTCCAGGATCATTTTTTGACCAGGCATGCCTCCTTAATTCTGAAGTTTATTTTTTTAGTGCTATAATTTAATGGGTGTATTCATCTTTCTGTGTGTCCCCTTGAACATAAAAAAGGACAGTCATTGGTATTGGATTATACAGCCAGAACTTGTACTCACAGGTGACATGATTGAAACATAAAGAGCTGCAACTCAGTTGAATATTACCTTGATGATATTAAAAAATGGTTTTTGTCATCTTCCTTGGGGACTAAAATTGTTCTTCTTGTCGGTGGACATTCTCTTGCACAAGTAATGTGTTTTCAGTTGGGATGAAGTCAAGGAGGTGCTGCTGCAACTGACTTACCATACTAAGACAGTCTACATAGTGTTTCTGTTTGACTTACCTAAAACTGGTATGTTAGGTGGCTAATCATCCAAACCTTCACAGTAAAAGAGTTTGGAGAAGAGAAACTTTGCCGTGTGTCACAGAGTTTCTAGTAAAAGTCACTGATGCACTTTCTGGTGGGGGAATAAAAAAGTGTCTTGTTTATTGTTCAGCGTTTCTTTAGGGAAGGATGTACTAACGTGTTTGTTGCATTGTGGTGGATTTTTACATGAGTGTGGAGCTCCATATTCTGAGAGTTTCATATTATGTGGAATAGGAACGTGATCATTAAAAATTTGTGGGTTTCTAAAGGGGATTGTTGTTTATTTCCCAGACTGTGTTAATGCCTCCTTAAACAGCAACAAATACCTCAGCAGGCAGCTTTGGAAGGCAATCCACAAATACAAGTCTCTCTTTAAATAGAAAGAAGCTTTTTATTATAAATACATGCATACATACATGTATTTTTATATGTGTGTATGGGTATATATTTTTACAGATACGTATTTTATATATTTATTTTAAAAATACTCTCATTCTAGAACTTGTAACCTCAGCCTACTTTAAACAATCCAGTTTCCTTTCTCTCACTTCTTTCTCCTGCTTAAGCCCCCATCCTGTTCCGTTTTTGATTCTATTCAACTTCCTTTCCTGTGATGACTCTGAGTGAGTCACTTTGCCAGGCACTAAGAATGTGGCTTGACAGTATTTCCAAAAGCTTATTCTATACTGGCTCATGCAGATGAAATTAACCTCTGCCTTATCCTTCCTCTCAAAGAAATGTCTGTCTTCACACGTCCAGTTTCTTGGAAGGGGAAGGTGGGGGTGGGAACCCTTTCCATAAATGACCACGTTGAACTTCAGAGCCATCTTCCTCGCAGAGGAACAGCGGCCGCACGTACCGTAACAAAGCATCGGCATCGGGAACCTTTTTCACATTGACTGAGTGTGTACTGGGGAAAAAGTTAGCTTCAACAAGTTCAGGAAAGCCAAATTAAGGCTCTTTCCTGAGTGCTATTCAAGTACTCTCTGCGTGGCTACCACTGTGCATTCTTCATTCTTTCTTAAATGTGTTGTTTATTGCATTAAGATGCATGGAAGGCCACCAGGATTGCGCTGGGTTTGTGTGGCTGGCAGCAGCTGGGAAAAAAGCACATGCTAAGTAGGCACTTAAACACTGAACTAAGTTGCAGCCTTTCTTGTGGTCGTGTTCGTGCCAGCGTAGTGTGGGGCTTGCGGGGGAGGGTTTGTTTTTTTCCTTTGTTTTGTTTTTGGGGTTTTTTTCTCTCCAGTTTTAGAAGGAGTTGGTAAAGAGGGATTTAAAAAAAAAAAAATGTTTCTAATCTGTTAATTGTGTATGTGCATCAGGAAATGAAAGGTTTTCTGCTGAAAGGAAACGGGGAAAATTATAGTCCTAGAAAAGAAGAACTTTAGAAACCAATATGCAAATAAGAGTAAGAATTCCTATCAAGTTAAACTCTGCTATTGCAGTCTTCTCCTTGTCCTACAGAACTGGGGGATCTCACCCTCCATCATTTTTCCTTGAGGGAGACGTGAAAGATTGTATCGCTTGTGTAATTTTCTGTGTGTTATGTCCTAAGTGCAATTAACACTGCCACAGATTACACACCAGTGAGTACAGTGGAAATAAATTTTTGTTTCATATCTATTTGCTATCACAGTGTAGATTTTATCTAAAACAGGAGTAATGGTTATAATTGGAAGCTCAAACAATTCTGTCTGGAGTACAGTCCTATTCATTGGAAATTATTTTTAGTTTCTCATTCTGGAAATTCTTAGTTTCTGACTAAAGGAGGTGATTTTGGTCCATCTTCAACTCCTGAGAGTGTCATTATTGGGTTGATTATGGAAGTCACAGCATGATCTTTTAAGAGCCTTTTGTTCCCCCAACCCTGCGTGCTGGATGTGCCATATCAGCATTTTGAGAGTACCTAGGAAAGTCACTCAGATGTTTTTAACCTTTCAGCACGATCCACCAGGATAGCTGCTGGGCCTAGGTTTTCTTTTCCTTTTTCTCCCCCAATTATTCTGGAAGAGCTTGTACAAGTAGAGCTCTTTCTCTAGAGAAGATCTCTCTTCTAAAAATTGTGCATGCAATCCAAGAGAAGAATTCAGACAATGTAGTTTAACTGGGCACTTTTTATTTCGAGCTGCAGGGATAAAATAGTCTGCTGACATGCTAAGCTTTTCCTAGAGTCACATTACAGACCAGTGAAGGACATGGCAGTAATTCAGGGTTTGTTGGAAGGATGGCAGGATACTTGTGCTGTCTGCAGGGGCACTGGGGCACCGGAGCATGGCAGTGGCTGCTGCCACCTCCAGGGTACACAGCTACGGTGTGGCAGCACCAAAAGAGCCCTGGCTCAAAGCAGATTTTAGGGTCCAGTAACTTTTCTAAGTCAGCATAGGCAAGGGCAGAAAGGTTTCTGTGGAAATTCATGTTGTCCAATGAAGACAGACTGGAATGGCAGAGTTATCTGTGATAACTCAGCTTCCTCTGGGAATGCACATTTGCCAAACCAAAGTGTTCAAAAATAGCATTATACCATACAGGAATGTGGAAACTGTTAAGCCAGAGGTTTGTTTTGTTTTTATTTTATTTTTACAATTTCTTTAGCCTTTGTGTTTCATAGAATTCTGAGCTTTTATATTTTTAAACATTTACAGATTTTAAACAGGACATTGTCCAACTCCTCCTTCTTTGAGCACTAATTAACAGTAAAACAAAGAAGCCTGGTAGCAAGGAAGACAAAATGATGGAAGGAATAACAAATGCACAAAGGAAAAAATGTCTGAACCTTCAAATGTTGTTCATAGGAAAGTGAACTGAACAAATCAGTAAGTGGAATGATGTTGCCTTTAGCATGACTCTTCCTGCAGGGACAAAGCTCAGTCAGGTGTCCTGTGGTCAGTCAAACTTCGATAAACAGAAAGATTCCTTTAACTGGTGAGAAATCTCTACTTGCAGTTATTTGTATGACATGAATTCACAGTATGGTTATGAAATTAGTTGTCTAGTCAGCATTTTAATTAGGTGACAAAACCAGATGCTGGGTTTCAGTCCGTGCTCTAGCTAAGGTGTCAGTAACTGCAGTGCTGAGTTAGCTCATCTTTTCTCATACAGAGAGCAGGTGAAATACCCAGTTGTCACACACGGAAGATCTTTATTAGCACCTTTCCTCTCCTTCTGTGGAACAGAAGGATACCTCCTATTTCTTCTGCCCTGTATGGACTAAAAGACTCCACGATCTCCCAGAATTTAGGCCTATGATTTTCCATTATTCACTCCTGTTGTTCCTGTAGTTTGCCCTTCACAGGTAAAATGATTCTCTCTCTTCTCAGTTTACAAATCCTTCGGGCACTTATAGCTAAATATTTTTATGTGACTCATTCAAGCTATGCAAAGATGTGGGGTTGTTGTGTAGATCTCCACGTCCGGTGAGCAGCCCAGGAGTGCCAGGGCCATCTCCTCACCTCTAGGATGGGGCAGGATTTGTGCGTGTGCAGTCCCACGTTGTGTTGGTTCCTCTGCTGCCAGGCATCCGCTATTAAAAAAAATTGCTGAATGACAGTAATAGAGAGGAACAATGGGCTATTACAGGATGTTCAGACAGGGTCATTACAGTATATTTTCTTGTGCAATCTTGTTATGAACAAGATTCATATTTACCAGCTTGTTTTATTTTTCAGCACCCTATTATTAATTAGTGTTGTAAGGCTGTGAGCTGCTCATTTTCTAGCAAAGGTCAATTTGATGAAATGAAGTTGCTTTTCTAATAGCTCTGTGGAAAGCTGCTTTTCAATATTTACAATAAATTTATAGATTTTGTGAGTATTTGGTATTTATTTATCATCATGGGTAATGACACGCAAAAAAAAGCCAGGAATTTTTTTCACCATTGAACTGCAAATTAACGTACTTAGCAAAATGAAACCACAGAATCTTGTGATTGGGCTGTTGTATTTGAAAATTTAGGTAGATCATTTAAAAGAAAAATATGTTGCTTTTGGATTTTGAAAAGAAAGCAGCTTATTTGCAGTGCTGCTTTTTGTCATATAGGGTATTATCCATGGTTTCCAACACTTGGAATCCAAATGTTCAGTGTAATTTAAAAGGCAAAGATGAAAAACAGCACCTTGTTGAAGCAACTGTGGACTGTTTCTGTGTGTGGTTAAATTAACTCTATCCCTGAAAGACACCTACTAATGGGCACAGTTGAAAACATTTGAGAAGGTTTCCAGCTAATGTGAAATAAGGAGTTCAAGCAAGAGAGGACTCAGTCAAATTCGGGAAGACATGAATTTGGCATTGGGATCCAGGAATTAGTAGAATAGACTAGAAACCAGTCCACAGCGATTTGGGATCCAGGATTTAGTAGAATAGACTAGAAACCAGTCCACAGCTATTTGGGATGCTGATGAAAACTGCATTTGTTTTCGGCATTGTATGAAAATGTTTCAATTTTTTATCAAGATATGTCATTTTCTTAGATGTGAAAATGGTCGTCTTTGTGTTCTTGGAATAAACACAGCCCAATTTGGAATCCTGGGCTATATTTGTGTAAGAGAGTGTAAGGAATGGAAAACTGAGGGTACTGTAGGTCAGCACTGAGGTTAGCAGAACTGCGAGGGGAAGTCTGGCAGCCGAGGATCCCTCGGCGTGTCTGTGGCTGCCTCCTTCGCACGCGAGCGCGGGGAGGGCGGGGAGCCGGCCGCGGCCGGGACGTACGCGTGAGCGTCGCAGGGTGAGAGACGGATCCATGGACCCGAGCGGGCAGTGGGTGAGACTGGAATTAATGCCACTCCCTGAAAGCTTTTGCAAGCTGTATAGCTTTGGTCCAGTTTGGCAAACGGCTCATTAGAGACCAATTGTTTCTCCTCAGCTGTCTGACTCCGTTTGGCTTTTGAGTCTTCAATCCTACAAAATCCTTGAAGTTACAAGGAGCACGCTTACAAAGTCCACATACTTAGTGAGGAGACCATATGGATGATGCTCAGAGCACAAAGCAAGGCCAAAGGTTTGCAAATCCAGCAACAATTTCAAAGCAGTTATAAATGAGGGGGGGGAAAGCTAGGGATGAGCAGGAAAATATTGAACAGCAAGTACGTGTTGCAGAAATGTCTTTTGTCCACTGGGTCCACGGCACTCCTGCTTTTGAAAGGTGAGACACTGAGGGTGCTCAGTAGTTATTTATCACACCTAATGTTACCTATGTCTGTTTAAAAAAAATACTAATGTATCACTTGGCATAGGAAGGGCCGTGTGCACTGCTTAGTGTAAAAATAAAGCAGCTAGTTAATGCCAATCAACAATACTTCTGTCACAATTAACTGCAGCACAATAGTTAAGGTGTTCCTCCTAAAATACCACACGATCTTATGTGGATGAATGCAAGCAGTTTTATTGAACTTAAAAAGCTCCACGAAATATATGTGGATTTCCAGAATCCATTTGTAACGTTTTTACGCAAACATTTAAATACTCAGGGTATTGAACATGACAAAAGGATTACATGTGATGATTCTTCACATCAGCTATGTTTTCCTAAAGGGTGACCATTTCAACGGGCACTAGTTTCTTGGGTGAATGTCATTCCAGTAAAGGGACCAGAAAGCAGGTTAAAACCAGTTTCTTCTGGGTTTCCAGAAGGGCAACCTGCTGAAAGATTGCTGAAAACACTTCTTTTGACGCGAGAGAGAAAGATTGTAAGCATAATTCGGTAGAAAATAAATTAGTTCCAGTCCTATAGAGAGGGAAGAACTCAGTTTGTCCCAGACAGATAGTTGTTTCCTGACACTGGGCATTTGGTTAACAACTGCCAGTGTTTGATGATGTCATGGGTCATATGGATTCTGTGTGTTTGGGGCCCTTTGGGCTTAACAGGAAGGTCACCAAGTTACCAAGCAACTTCTCTGTTTGAAGAGACACAACTGCCTTTCCTGCCTCACTTTGCAGAACCTAAGCTTTCAAAGACAAACCAGTGCTGCTTCTGGGAACTTGCCAGTATCTAGACCTTTTTCCTAGCTAAAAATATAAAAACCCCAAGAGATGGAAGTAATTCTTTCCATTCTCCTTTGCATTCCATCAGATCCTATTGACTCTTTTCATCTACCAGAATCTCTGTGGTAGTAACCAAATGTGTCTTCATTCCTTCTCCTATGTTCCAAGACTCGTGGACTGCTGCATTTCTAAAGCTGTCTGTATCCACAAATGTCTAGAAAAAGGATTTCCACTTTCCTACAACCCTCTGGAAGAACTTACTGTTCTCTCCCCATTAAACTGGGCAGTATATGTTGTAATAAAGCAAAGCATAGAAGCAAACCTATGTCAATAATACAGAAGGTGGTTGAGCCAGGAGCCTCCTTCCCCCAGAATACCTTTTAGCTTTGTCTTGACTGCACAAGAGCGTGGTTTTCAGAACACCTGTTTCTTAAGTTGCATCTCTTGCAAAGAAGTGCAAGATATACCTGTTGAAGTTGTAGTTATGTCATTGTTTTCAGGAATGAAACTTCCTCTAGTTTTGTTTGTCAGCATGAAGGAGTAACAGAAAATCAGTTGTTGCCCTGGCTTTTTTTTCCCTTCCAAAATGTAGCAAGCATGTTATTGCTGTTGCTGATGGAAGAGCCCTTTTTGCAGTCTTCCAACGACTTCAGTATTTTCCTTGTTTTGTGTAAGGAAGGTAACCTTTGTGACATCCTGTTTTATTTAGCAGCCGTATCTGTAAGCTGCAGGAATCCTTCCTGTTCGACTCACAACACAGCGCTCAAGACAGACAGGAATCCTTGCTCTTCATTAGAAAACCATTTGGTAACAAACTGAATAAAGCTGCGACTCCTGCCAGGTGTTTGTTTTAAATACCACCAATTAATACTTTCTTCAAAGCTAGAAAAGGCTGAAGTGAGTCAAATGAAATCAGAGTTCTCTTGCGTCTTCCCCAGAACTCAGGGTGCATTGGTCAGGAATAGGGGGAGTTTTGTGTCTGATCCCTCTCTAAGTTCACACATCTCTGCAGTTCCTACTCTTTTGCCGGAGTTGGAATCCAAGTACGAAACTGCTATGGAAAAAGGCTGCTCTTGCATTTTTCCTGGCAGGCTTATAACCTGGGAGTATCTAAAATATCATCAGAAAGCCTGTTCTCATGAGAGTCCCGTCCAGATTTCCAACAAATCTGGAACATTATCCAAGGAAGTGTAGAAACCTACACAATCACACAATTACAGCATAGCTCGTGGTTGAGTTCCTTTGATGTGGCATGGCTTTGCTGGGTGTGTGGTTTTGTTGGTTTTCTTTTCTGGCTTTCGGGTTGAATTTTTTTTTTTTGGTTGCTATTCTTCCTTTGTCACTTAATCTAAAAAGACTTTTGCATAATTTTAGCTTGTTTCTTTGTCCCCTTCCCTTGTTAATTTTTTTTCTTTAATTCAGATTGATCATTTTCCATTCTCTTAGAGATGTGTCATCTTTTTATTTTAAGAGTCTCTTAAATTGGAGGGTGATGAGAGTTTTGCTGAATGAACTATAGAACAAGTTCGTACTAATTTTCTAATTAGAACTGGATCGCTAATGAAGATTAACTCAAATTAGTGGGTGGATGTTATTAAATAAAATGGGTTTTATTAGCTTAGTTTCAGGTAGATTTAATACAGAGTTTCATGCTATTGGTATATCAAATTGTCCTTGTCCACAAATCTTTTCTAGATGTAAATACTAAATAGTTTGACATGGTCCACTCCTTTGTTCCAATATTGCTCGAGATGTGCAACGCACGCAAAACTAATTCTGGAGAAGCTCTGCAGGAGCACAGTGAGCACCGTGAGCAGAACAGCTGCTTTGCTGGGCAAGGGGAAGCAATTGTCAGTGCTGTGGCCGTGCTCGTGCTCATCAGTAATTAATTCCATGGCCTGAGCAAGAGCACTCCGAGACCATGCTATCATTCCAGCACAGTCCTGCCAAGCAGCTGGTGCTGCTCCTTGTTTTTGTTTTTTTCTCAGGGAAGTAGGATTGAGCTGACTGGAAATGTTTCTCGTCTTTCACCGATACAAATCAGCAAATATAATCATTCAGAGAAAACACATTTGCCATCCATTACCTGTATGAACAAATACATGTTTTCAGTGGTGACTCCTGTTTGTGGTTCCTGTGTTCTATAATAGGTAAACTAATAAGATGTGCGGTTTAAATTTTGTTTATTAGCATCCATGTTCTCCTTAAATAAAGTTTGATAATCTGATAAGCTTAAATTATAATTAGCCTTTTAGGAGAAAAACCTCTATGTGATGAATGTGAGGCGGAAAACCATTGGTCAGCATAACTTGTGGCTACAGAATGGTTTAGGGTGCTCTTTCAGAATTTATTATTATTTATTTACAGGTGTTTTGCTGGGGAAAAAATGTACTTTTCTAACACCTACATACTGTTACAGCTGCTTATGAAGAAATGGTAGTAAGATTCCCTACATTAGGTGAGAGACAGGAAAATATATTCACTCTTGGGGGAAATCCAGCTCTTGGTAGACTGTTAAGTGTTTTTGCACTGAGACCTATACTAGCATCTTTTTATCAGCCTTAGTTCAGCAAACATTAGCAAGCTTAGTTTCCAAATTGCTCCTATTAGGTAAATTATTGTGCCTCGGTGCACTCTGTTCGTAATGTGGAGGGACTTGCTAGTGCTTGGGAGAACATTAAATATACAGAAGGCTACATGGCTTATCCAGCTATGCAGCTTCTTATTTGAGGAACTGAATTTGTTCATCAATTCCCAGCCTTTGGGCATCAGCCTCAGCACCGTCTCACCCCACCTACTATAAATTTGTACAGAATTTTTATGTCCTAGTGTGCAGATCTGCAACTGTGGAAACAACATATGGAAACCATGTGTCTCCAGAATAAGTTGGGTCAGAGAGGACTTGCTACTAGTAACCTGTTGTAAAGTCAAAGATGGTTTGCTACGTGCTTGTATTTGCTGATAAACTTGATTTTGTTTTCCTTTGCACTTAATTTGTGAGTTGGCTCCTGGCTATTGCACCTGAATAGGTAGCTTAGCTTTTACATAATTCAAGCGGTTATTAGGTAACTTTTATAACATAAGGACCAGAAATTTTCAGGCGTAAAGGGTTCCAAGGGGTCTATATATGATCGTGCTCTGTGCTCATACCATGTCCTGTACGTTTTTGTACCTTGCAGCTGTAGCTTGAGAATGTTGTAAAACTGACAAATGTGCCAAGTCTCCAATTTACTGAAGAAAATGTGCGAGTTTGTTTCCAGACACTGGGATTGAGCTCTCTTTTCCCCACTGTCACCTTCTCTCCCATCCTGATGATTTTGTTTTCCTTAAGTTTTTAAAAGTTTGTCTCCACAACAAATTGCTCATAAGACCAATTAATGTTGTGCAAACAGATGGTTTTGATTTGTTAGCAGTGACATGTTGTTTTCAGGGATCAGAATATTTCAGGGGTCAGGATATTATATTTTTGTAATGCAACTCAGGCTTTTCATTTATTTTAGAATACTTAATGCTGTTTCACAGGTGTAACTGAATTGGAACCTTTATACTCAGGATATAGGATTTCCCATCTTGAATCAGATATAGGCCAGTGAGCCTTGTGATTTCTGTATGTACCCTGTGCATGGTGCTTCCTGAAATGAAAAAAAAATAAAGTATATATATCACCTTAAGAAACTGAATTTATTTTTTCAATGTTTTGTCTACAGAAAAAATAATTTCTCCTTGATGGTCTTGGGAACTAAGTACTCTGAGACTCACATATCTTTATCTAACTACACATTTAGCTTACAAAGATAGTGTAATATTATCCAGACTTCACTGAAAGGAGTTGAATGAAAAATCTTTAGTGTTCGTGAAAGCTATATGCTGCACTATATAAAATAACACAGTATTTTTATAATTATCAGCCATTAATTGTGTTAACTTCCTTCTCCTCCTAGAATTAGCACAGAAAGGAAGGCACACTTGTGTTTTGTTTAAAACCTTGATCAACAACTCCCTAACTCTCTTTTTACTTTACTAAAACTTGTGGCTCATACATGGTATTTGTCAGAGTGACAAAATTCACACTTGACCTATAAGCATTTGCTAAGAGTACAACTTTACGTCTCCAGGAATGCTGGTAACTGTGCACAAAGACCATTTGAACATCTGGATTATTGAGGGCAGGATCAATACTCACCACCTACTCGAACCTTGCTCCTTCCTACATCAAGAAGAAATTGGATTAATAACGTGAGCATCAAGCATTCTGCATTTTAATAATTTTTGATGCCCTCAATAAGTTAGGTACATTTCAGTGATGTGTTTTGCCTCGTGATAGTGTAAGGGCCAACCAGGTATGGAAAGAATAAATGAAATATAATCACAGTTTCTGCACTGAAGAAGCTTCTCAGGGAAGAGCCATGATCACACCCAGGTTTCTCTTGGGCAGGGAGAGCTGACAAGACAGGAGGCACCTAAGGGGAGTAACCCTGCAGAAATGCCATGGAGCAGTGAGTTCCCGAGGTGCCATCAAGCTGTGAGAAGTAGCACAGGGAGAGTGATAAATGTGTGAAGACTCACATTTGTAGTTGTCTCGACAAGTCTGTCTCTGCAGTTAAATTAAAAGACCCCAATTCAAATCGACTGCCAGGTGTACCAAAAAATGAGAGAACTTAGAGATTTTCATGGTTTTAAACAGTTCATAGCTCTTTAACTGTTGTGTGGGACAAAACACGCAAATTAAATTGTCTTAAGATTGTAGATTTGCCTTTAGAAATTGTACAGTTGTGTAATTTAGGCAGTTTTGCTTTCTTATTTTTATGAGCTCTAGTACAAATAGGAAGTAAAGTGCAATAACACAAAAGTTATTGAAGCATTTCATCCCTTGGACATCAATGCAGCTAATTCTGAAATCCACAGCTCAGATACTGCAGTAATTCCTCAGTTATCCCCCTGGGGTGTAGATCCAGCTAGGACAAGGAATGCTAACAAACCTTAGGATGTAGCAGCAAGTACGTCATAGCCACATTTGCCAAGAAACTTATCCAGTCCCACAGTGCTCATCTCCACCTCTGTCACAGTCCTGCAGGAGAGAGGATGTTGCTGACAGAAAGGCATCTGAGCTGTTTTAGGGTAGAAAACAGTGGGAGATACATAGGTTTTCAATGAGAATTTAATACAAACTGGGTGGGGTTTTTGTCTTGTTTTGTTTGAATTTTGGTTTGGGTTTGGATTTTTTTTTTCCCTTGAAGCCTAGAACAGGTTTTCATAAAGAAAATTTCAAGTTACACTGGTCAGAGATGAAATACAATTGAAAGTGAAGTGAGAAATAGACTTTCCACAGCCTAAATTTTGAAAATTGTTTTTCCCAATAAATATATTATAATTACACAGTGTACCTTTCAAAGCTCACTACCTGAATATATTGAGAAATAAAAAGTAATTAAAAGTCATAATTTGATTTTTTATAGAGTAGGAGCCTATTGCTTAAAGTGTAGTATCTTTCATAAATAGAACATTTTTGATAGCTAAGATGGGATTATAAGAAGACTCCATAAGCCCACGGGGCAGGAGTGAGTGATGTTCCTGAGACAATCCGCACAGTTTTGGCTGTTGGAAGCTGCATTGTTAGGCTGCTGGCTGGGACTCAGGATATCCCTTACTGCTTTCACGAAAATCTCTTGGGCCCTTAATTTCCAGCTGAACAGTCACCAAAGGTCCATGGAAGAGACCTTGAGCAAAACTTAGACCTAACAGAGCAATATGGATGCACTTTATTTATTTATTTTTTAGTGTGTGTTCTGTTCGGGCTTTTCAGCTCTTACAGATGTGGTGAAAATATCTGAGAGAACTTACTAATTGTTCAGGGGACTATCTAGATTCACAGCCTGGTCTTATTTCAGTGATATGTTCAGATATATCAGAAAATAGCATTTCTTCTTGAATATATAAATCTCCTTGTCAAATATTGTCTCTACAAAGCTATATTTCTTTTGAGCTCCTCTGGGAAGTAGAGAAGGGTGCTTGTGTACTGCTTTTGTAAGATTATACCTTCAGAGCTGCCATTTTTAGGGCTGTTTGGCAAAGCTCATCAGTGTCAATTACAGCCTCAGAAGCAAGAGTCTAGGCTCAACAGAGAATGATATTTAAGTTGAAATGATCTTTGATGGGAAAGAATACCACCCTTTCCTCCACCTCATCTCTGTACTTCAAGATCACTTGAATCTTTTGGTCCCTTAAACTCTGGGAGGAGCCGTTTCCTGCAAAAAGGGCTGTGTAAACAGGATGAATTAAAGGCAGCCTGCAGTGCTCATCTGTCCTGGTGACTGGGACACTGCAGTCACTGGAAAACTGCTCAGGTCGTGTTTGCCACGTTCCGGGTGCTGACAACCCTGCTGAGGCGAGGTTTCAGCTCTGTGGTGGGATCTCACCCAAAATTTTCATAGTGCTGTCCTGGCTCTTGTTGGGGTTTCTTTAAACATTGTACTTAGCAACGTGCCCTTTATTTGCAGTCTTTGGAGGTGGCCCAGTGTGTGTGTTCCCCTTTTCACAGGACCTTTGTTTCTGAGTTGTTTGACTCTGCTCTGGGCATGGTATGACTCAGGGACTTCAGTGAAGCTGAACAGAACACACACATGCTGTGTGGTTTTTTATTCTTCGTCAAATTTAATTTTTTTTTTTAATTTATTTTTGTGTGTGTGTGTNCTCAGCTCTTTATAGGGAAGCCACTACCAGGGGAAGGGTTTGCAGTGTTCCATGTTCGGAGTGGGATGGGATGACCCGGCACTCAGGCACTTGCTGCTTACTGGGAAGCCCGCTAGGCCTGGCTCAGTCCATCCAGGATACAGCAGATCCATCGGAGCCAGGTTTGGCAGGGCATCTCAGAGGGCACTGGGAGCTCTGTGAGAGCCAGGGAATTTAGCCTTTGGTCTTGATGGATCTCCTGACCCACACAGGTGAGGAGCAGCATTGGCAGCATGCAAGATGTGTGCATTTACAACTCAGTGCAACCGTGGTGTAAATGGAGGCACTACCAGGGACTGATTACCCCACCAGCAGCTTGGAGAAATAGCAAAATGAGAGACAGAGATTTATTTCTAATGGTTTTGTGCTTTCTGCAATATTTGTTTGTGTTGTTCACTTTTTGCTGTTGTAGAAGATCAATTAAAAATAAGAAGGATGATCCTGATTAGCTAGGCAGGTCTGTTTCCACTGCATGAGCACCTGTTGTGGGTGTCCCCAGGGTATTTTTTGGAGAGCAAAATAGCTGATGGTGCTGGTACTTAAAAAGCTCGAATTAGCTTCTGAAGTTAACACCCATTCACTTCCTTTGTTTTGTTTGGAGTGCAGAGATTTGAGAATTCCTTGGTGTACTTTGATGACTGTGAATAAATTTCCCGAACTAAAAGGACCGTAGAGTTGTTCAAACTCACTTTTAGTTTCAGTGCTTCAAACTCTAAATGAAGTCTTGACTCTTATGTCTGCAGATTTTTTAATTGGTCCTCACTAATGATAATTATCAGGTACTGGATTTTGAATGTGCTGTGGCATTAAAAGGATATCTAGCACTAACACATTTACACATGCTATTTTAATGTAAGTTGTATTCTATTTTACATTGTAGTATTTTTCACATTTTTGTCTATGAATACATTCTCTGACAAGTAATTTTCTCATGGTTCCTGTCTTTCCTTAACATTCCTGTCCCCTGTCAGGATGGCTTGCTTAAGAGCTGTGATTCCTTCGTGATTATGTGTAAAAGAGATTTCTAATTCCTCCTTAGGTCTTTGTGGGAGTAACGGAGGAATCGGGAAAATCTAGTGTGACTGTTGAGCAGGTTACTGGAATCAGACATTTCGGTCACCTTTATCAGTGCCTGTCTGCTGCAGGTGACTGTAACTTAGTGGGATGTAGCACTCGAGTTTCATTACCCCAGGCAGGGAATCTGCAGCTTCCAGTTGTGAGCTGCAGGCAGAACCTGATGTGAAGCTGTACCAGTTTGGTTACTGGGGCAGAGCATGTAAGTCATTATTGAGGTAGCTGAAAAAACTGACATCCACAATGCTGCTAAATGCAACTCAATCTGTGGGGTGAGTGCTTGAAATGGGTAGCAGGAGATTGGAAGGGGATGGAGCTGGAGGCCAGGAGGGTCACTTCAGGTGATGGTTCCTTCTCTGCACGGGAAGAGTCTCCTCTGTGTTTCTTAGGAACAAAGAGAATATTCAGGTGGATTGTCTCGCTCGAGTAACTCTTAATACTGGCAATTCACTGTGGGAGATGTTCCTTTAAACTCAGGTGTCCCTAGTGAGAGGCATTAATATCCAAACCACAACCTGAGAAGGGATTTTTGTCCTGAGACCATCTCAGAGACAGGTAAGTGCAACTCCATGTGGAAGATTGGTGGAGATGATAAATGACTGATAATTTATTAGCAGAAATATTGGTTTATATTTTCCTGACTTTTCATTTGTTTGGGTTTTCTCTTACTTGACCCAAGGAATTTTACTCTCTATTTGCAGTACTTCTGATGACAATCCCAACAGAAATGAATGGTAAATCCATTGCTAATTGCTGAATGGATATTTAAACCTCAGTTGTGACACATCGTGCAATGTGGTGGTGGGCAAGTCACTTAAATTACTTTTTTTTTCCTCTGTCACATTAAGGTTTTTATTACTTACAGCCTTCAAAAATTGTCTGTTAGTTTTTGTAGGCGTCTCAAAAACTGTAAATCCAAGTGGACTGATCTTAAAACACTGCACTTTCTCACCAGTATTCACTCCTACAGAGAAGGAAAATTATATCTGTATTAGAAGCTGAAATTTATTTATATTCCACAGACTCTGTCAGACATGAAGCCGGTCAAAATACCTCCCACAATAGATGTGTCTGTAAGAGCCACACATGGCTTAAGAATTCTTTCACAAAGCCCTTACTGAATATATCAACTGACTCTCAACTCTTTGATTCAGTATCAGTTTTTTTAAAATTCTCTTGCTCTTGTCTTCCCTTTCTGTTCTTTTTTGGTGCTTGTCTGTGACCTTAAAGAAAAACTACATTGAAGGGCTATTTTTTATGATTTTCTTGCTAGAACTGAAAGCATTTTCTTCACAGCAGGGTAATGATTCTACATTTGGTAGCATTATATATTTTCAGTAGCTGACTTGGCTCCCACCACTGGATTTGACTGAACTTCCCATCAGTTTGGTAGTCTGATTTTCAACAGACGCTTTAGGATCATATTTCTTGTAATGTCTGACCCTCAGAGATCACCAGCCAAGTAGGGTTCAGAGTTCAGATCTCTGGGTGTTGGCCACTTCAGATTTTAAATTCTCTGTTCCTTAAAAACACTCATCAAAAGTTTCTTTCTGTTCTCCCAAGCTTTGTAGAGTGGTGTAATGAAGCAGCCTGAGGATCAATAATGACTTCAAAGGTAGAAGGCAATGACATGATAGTAGATTTACTTACTGTGGTGCTTGCAAATGATGCTGATATCTCAGCATCTTACTGAATTAATATTTGGGAAATTATGTCTATTATAGTAGAAAACCCAAATACATGTGAAGTTGTCAGTGTCTTTCTTGATCAGGGTCTGTATCTAATCCGTTCTGTGCTTGGTTTAGACAAAGCTGAAAGTACTTTGCTTCCTAGTCTATGAAACATTTATATGATATCTAGAATAACTAATGCCATCAGTAAAATGCCACTAGTACAGGAAGTGTTTAGCACTGCACAGTCAGTAAAGGCTTGGGATATCACAAGAGAACACCAAGAATAAAAATGGTTTTGTGATTTCTGTACGCTATACTCATCACTGAGCAGTAATAAAATAGACTTGTGCGGTACTTGGTTTCTAATACTCTCTTGATACAGTGAAATATATTTACTGGTTGGGGAGGAAACCAACCAGGCTTTATTCTCATAAATTTTTCTTTCTTTTGGAATCTTGGAGGAGTTATGGCAATGAGAAGTTACGTCATGAAATGCTACCTGTTCTTTGTGTGGTATAGGCCTGTATCAGTTGCCAGGGTTTTTTGTTTTTGTAGAATCACTTTCAGAGTCACTAAGACATGTACCTGTCACGGAATTCACCTGCCAGCAAGACTTGCATCCAGTTAAGATTTAGTACAGAAATCCTATGTCTGTTACCTTAACAGCTCCTTTGGAAAAACACAGACAGTTGTTCTTAGGGCTTCAGAAGAGAACACAGTTCTCCCTCCAGCATATATGCTGATTAATTCAGAAAATCTCATTCATTACCTGCTTGTTTCAGCAAATATCCTGCTCTGTCAACAGCAGGAGGAAGCCAATGCAGGAGAATTTTGGATTTCACCAAAGGAAGCTTGGCATAAGCTACCACGATAGAAATAAATGCAGGAGATTTTTTATTTGTGTCCGAATGGTTCCCTCGCATGGAGGCACTTGGGTGATGTTGTTTCCGTTGGCTCCAGCAATGTCAAGGCCATTGATGATGAAAGTTCTGTACTGTTTTTCCCCATTGCTTGGAAAATTGTCTCTCCCTCCTCCCTCCCCCCCTCAACCAAATCTCTGCCAAGCAAGCAGCTGTGAACAAAATTTCTCAGCAAGATGAATCTGAATTTTCACATGCTCTGTGGAACAGGATGCACAAATACAGCTTTGAGAGGGTAACAGTGGAGGGGTTCAAGTCCAGACTCTACAGGTGCATGAAATGGGATGAACCTTTTAAGGTGTCTCATTAAGTTAGAGTACAGGAAAAAAAAATTAAAAATGCATGCAAAGTGCATTTCTTAGGGGGCTTTGGTACCTCAGTCTGAGGGAAGTAATGCCTGCAGGTTTGATGTCCACCCTGTGTATCAAAGCCAAACTAACGCCTGTGAGTTCTGCACTTGTATCTGAGACACTGACTGAACAATGGCAGCATCTGGTCTGTAGAAATACATACTCAAATGATTATTTTTTAACTTAATTTGGGTAGACATCCTTGTAAAGCTTCCCATCAAATTCCATGCATTTTGTTTCTGCCAAGGGCTTTCTTCTGGAGTGTGAAATCAGTGTGAGACTTCTGTGAGGTTTATTTTTCTCAAGGAAAATAAATGCAGGATGTGAGTATGCAGAAAATATGGGCACCTATATTAAAGCTGTATAATATTTTCCATGCTTGCAGTGGAAATTTTCATTTGCTTGCAATTTTGACAAGCTTTAAACTGAGATTTTCCATTACATTTCCTGCCTTTATATTATTGTTAATATTACATCTGGAGGGGAGATAATGGGCTTAAATGTATAAATTATGCACAAATAAAATTTATATGCAATTCATGACCAATTAGCTGTGCTTGATACACATTCCTCTGCTGTAGCTATAGTGCTTGTAATGTTTTATTACATTTCATATGTAATATTTCATCTTCGTGGAGTGTCTTGTCCAAGTGAGACTCCAGTTTATCAAGCAGAGATTTTTGTGTCCAATTTATGTAATGTTTTTAATGTTCATAGTATTTTATTTTGGTTTTCATTCAGGTAGGGGAGGGCGGAATACTGCAAAAGGATATGGAAAAGTCTGTTTGTAATTAAAGGAACGCTAATTGGACTTCAGGGACTGTGTGTAAGATACACTGGTCTTTCCCACGGCCACACCCTGAGCATATGATCTTCAACTGAATTCATGGAAACATTCGCGCTGCTTCCTACAGATCGCAGCTGGCACTGTCTGTGAAATCCCTGCCTCGCAAAGAGCGGAGGGGTTGATGCGATAACGCGCAGCGCCGGGTTCCATCCTGCCGCAGCGTTCCCGCGCAGCCGCGCGCAGCAGCCGGTTAGCTCCTGAGCAGCCCGGAACGCGCGGTGCCGAAGCGCGGGGCTGCGGCACCGCTGGTGCGGCCATGCCGTCCCTGCGGGCCCCGCTCCCGGGGTGGGAACCAGCGCCGTGCTGACCCTCAGATATGCGCGCGCGGCTTTCGGACTGACCGCGTGCCGGCCAAATTGTCAGCTCCCCCACCAACTGCTCTTGCTATTTCAAACTTTTCACGTCTTTCCCAGCAGCAGAAGCTCTGCAAGTGGAATTTTTGCAGCGGCACAGAAGCGCTTTGCTATGAACAGCATGAAAATGTAATAGGGTGTCAACTGAAGTAGAAGGCCAGCGAGACTTGTGCCTGTCCAGTTTTCAGCAGTTGTTAACTCTCTAGTATTTCAAAATGTGAGTTAAGACTTCAAGAGGCAATTGGTGGACAAATCTGAAATTAGCTCCTTACTTTCAGGTAAGGGTTACATACAATTTCAAGTGGAAGAAATTTTACCTAAGTAGTATTTCAGAAAAGATACAGAAATGTATTATTTCAGTTAGTGGTAAGGATTTCTACTTAGATACTGTTATTCAGACTAAAAGACTGAGCTCATGTGAAAAAGAAATTGCTCTTTTAAAAGTAAGTGCGCAGTGACGATGATAGTTCATAAAGACCAACACTCAAATATGTTCCAGGTGGTTGAAGATGGCATTGCCTGTCCAAACAGTCCTAAGTGCCCTTTGGGGGATTGTATGTAACAAAACAAGTTGAGACTCCTGTTTATACGGATGCCAGTTGTTACTTGCCTTCTGTGTCCAGACCAGAATGAAGAATGCATCAGGCAAATACTGAGAGGGGTTACTGCAGTCACTGGGTAGCAGTTTGCCTCTGTTCCAAGGATCTCATTTTGTTAAGCTGCTTAGTTAATTGCTTTGATCCTGGAACTGACTTTTAAACTGACAACATCTCTAGCAAAGCGTTTCTTTCTCCTGGATGTTTCAGCCTGTGTCAGAGTTTTGCTTATGTTGATATTCCTGCGGGTGTGGCAGGGTGTGGATGAAGCTGATGGTAATTTCCATTTAGAAGACTCAGAAACAACGATGGGTAATACTTTGCTCAGTTTGTCAAAACTAATGTTAACTCAGATTGACAGAAAATAATGTTAATGCAAAATATCATTGGCTTTAGCAATATCTTAGTACGTATCATCTGAAGGAAATGTGGCAGAGGATAGGCAAACCTTCTATCACTCTGCCCACTTTATGGCTACCTTAAGATGATCTCTGCAGCCAGTCTGTGAGGAGAGAGATGTCTCCCTGTATATGTGATAAAAAGGCAAGCTCTGGTTATAAAAGTAAAGAGAAAAGCTTTGATGATGTTGTTGTGTTCTTAGTTCGTCCTTTGAGTGCATCCTTTATTTTCTTCCATTAGAAGTCATTCCCGAGCCTTTGCCCTTCTCCCCTGAGTACAGGCCCCGTGTCTGTGCGGGCCTCGACAGGTGCACGTACCAATATGCAGGTATAGACTTGAAAAATATATAGAAGGTGATTTCCTGCCATGCTGTTGAGATTAACTACCTCTGGTTTAACTTTCTTGAGTCTCACAGAGTCCTTTATGGCCAGCATACCCTGTGTGAGTCCAGCTTAAACCATTTGCTGTTAAAGTGCTGTTTTAGTAATGCAACAGATGGAAAAACATGGGAAAGATGGGGAATATCTGTAGCTAATTAAAGCACAGGAGACAAGCTGCAGTCAAAAGGTTGGTTTTGGCTGCTGCTTGTTCTTGGCTTTTCTACAGGATGGATTAGTAGTTTTGATAATTTAACACAGTATAACATGTATTGTCTAATATTCAAAGGGTGAAATATTCCAGAGCTTGCACTTTTGACTTCTGGCATATGAAATTTTAAATTTAAGAGGAAATGTTCTGAACTGTGGTGACTTAGGTTGACCTGGTAAAGGCTTTGAAGTAGCTAGTGGTTTATTTTGTTTTAAATAAGTATACAAAGCTGGATTTTTCTAAAGCTGCCTTAAATTTACCTGAAGTTTTTTGGACTAGTAAATGCATCAGAAAAATCTCATGAGAGAAAGTGTTAATATTTGGCATGAACTTTGCATCTGAAATTTCATCTTTAGCCAGACTAAAATTATTGCCAGTGAAAGCTGCCTTGGGGATATTTTAGTTCTCTGTACTGTGTTTCAGGGTTTTTTTGGTCGTTGTTGTTTGGGGTGCTTTTTAAGTAAAAGAAAGAAATGCAACACAAAATCAGAAGACTACAGTGCTTCTGACATTTCCATGAAGAGTTTATCTGTACACTTTGTTCATCAGTTCTGTTCAAGTCATTGACCAAAGGTAAACCCAAAGTTGGGACACTGGTTCTGATGCAGTGGCTGCACCAGCACTTTGTTTATCCTGGCAAAAGCAGTTCCCTTTCCTGGCCACCTGCTCCCTCCCCATCCTGCTCTGAGCTGCTGCTGTGCCATGGTCCACCTGAAAATTAACAATTTCATTAAAAAAATCATACTTTGAAACTTTATCCCTTTATTTATAACTGAATGAGAATATATTTGTGTATAAATATTCATACTTCTAAATGTGAACGTAAAGGAAACTGATGTAAAACCTGTAAATTTCATAGGATATGCTCAGCTGCCAAACTGGGCTGGGGCCAATGAGAAAAAGCCTGAGTGGTAAACTCTCAAAAAAACAAAAGTCCTGGTACATTTTGCTTAACCAGTTTTCCCATTCCCATTGCCTTGTTCTGACCTTGAGAAAAGTCTTTGAACTGTGGAAATACTGTTCTTGTAAAATTAGCATGTGTCAATGAAGAAATAACAAAAAACTTTTAAAACTCAGCCAGTTGAGAAAATTACTTCATGCCGTAAACATTTTCACAAAGAAACCTTTGGATCTCTTTTGGGTCATTACTTGGTAAACAGCATCAAACAGAGTCATTCAAATAAAAAAAACACTGCCTGAAAGGGGCACACAGAGCAGCAGGACACTGCAGCTTTTAACAGCAGTGGCTGGGAAAAAATCCCACTTCAGCATCTGAACAAGCGGCATTACACAGTCTTAAGGTCTGTTTGATGAATTCATAAATTCATACTGTCTTTGCTTTAATTCAAAACAGAAATAATTTTGCTTGAAGGTGGAGAAATTTTCTTTGGAGGACTATACCATATTTTTCACATATATCATAGGATTTCTGAAGTGGAAAAGGGACCATGAGGCTCATTTAGTGCATCTCTCTGCTCCTGGCAGGACTACCTAAAATTAAATCCTATGACTAAGAGTATCATCCATATATAAATGTATCTAGGGAACTATGCTTATGTACCTAGTAACAATGTGGGAGCTCTCTCCAACTTGTTGATAGCTTGAAATCCATGGAAAAGAATGAATGTCATGAGCTATTCCCTTTTATTTAAAATAGCCTGTTAATTGGAACATCCTTGACACATCACAGCAGCTGTTTTGGAAGAAGTAAAATCTCAGGAAAGTTTATTGGATATATTTCAACCCATTTTTTCAATTACTATAACAGGAATATAATACAGTTTAAAAAAATTTTAAAAGGGAAGTACCAGACCTAAATCATCTTGATCCATCAGCTGTTGGAATTTAATCATTCATTAGTCTGCCATCATCTTCATTTCTGTTCATAGTCATTTTTAGGATGTTTGAGAGTGGATTTTTACAGACAACTTTGTTCAGCAGAGCAGCCTCCCTTCGAAGTTGCTTTGTGCTTGAGTGCTTGCGATGGAATTTCAGTGCTGTGGCTTACAGAACTTTGAACTGAGCTTGGTGAGTTATGCCCAGGAGCATATGTAGCTATGCTGGTGGATTTTAGGCATCACGATACAGCTGGGTTAGGGCTATGGGGTGAAAAGGGTTAAGCTTGTAAAATAAGCATAACAATGTGCTTACACAATAGTAGTCAAATAGCACTCACTGAAAACTCTGGAGGCATTAAGAACTATAAAGTTGCATCTCTTGAGAGTAAAACCCCAGCAGTCTCTTGGTAAAGATTTTACTTTGCCAGAATCTCTGTTGCCGTCATTTAACTAGTTCTTCAGGAGAGAGAAATAATTTTACTTTGCTTTGATATTTTTAAAATTCATCTGCTGCATTTCTTTGGCAGGGTTAGATATCCTTCCGACTTGTAACTGTAACCCTCACTGAGTCCTTGCCATTCTTCCACATGGCATTGCACCATCTGTACTGCTGGCCTCGTGTGTCCTTAAGTCAGTAGGAAGTTCATCATGTTGGACAAGGAGGGCTAGAGCCTTCAGAATTTACAGGGAAAGCATGGAAAGCACAAGGGCCAAGAGATGACTTTTCAATGTAAAAGCAAGGAGGAAATACTCTTACTTTTTTTATCAGTGGAAATCCTGTTTTAAAGAACCAAAATTGGTGTGATGGACAAAACCACAAAATCTCTGCTCTATGGAGAGGAGTAATGTTGACCAAGGGCAGAAATTGCAGAATATGCCAGGGGAAGAACCTTGTAGACATTCCCTCCTCCAAAATCTTATTTGGAGAGCTTTGTTGTGGTGGCATTTCTTGCTAAGTTTTGTTGGTTGGTTTGGATTTTAACTGGACCTCCATAGCTTGTGTTTCTCCTCAGAATAATTTACAATATCATCCATTCCTGTGAACTGAACAAAAGAAGTCTTAGAGGAAAACTAGCACCACCATCACTCTGTGATAGGTTGTTATAACTTTAGGTGTTACTGGAACTGGCCACAAGTGTTGCCAATTACTGCTAGTAATTTCTGTTGGGTGCAGGTGACAAAACTTATCTGAATGGTTGCCAAAAGCTATTCATGGGAAGAAGCACTCAGGAGTAATTTAATCTGTGCAATCTTATATGCAGATGGTTCTGTAATCTCTGCGAGGCCTCTGGCATGCAACCAGTGATGCAAAAACAAAAGCAAAAAGCATGCGAATAAAGAGAATATAAGATGTGAAACATCTTCAGGAGCCAGTCCGAATTTCCTACTTGCACAGCCCTGTACCATGAGACCAGCACAGCACATGGCCCAGGAACTGAACAGCGAGGACTTTATCCTGCAGAGCTGAACTGCCACCTGCACAAGGAAGTTGCTGTAGAGTAACTCAGGGATTAAACTGAGATGTGCCACTGTGTTTCTTTATTTCTGTTAATCCTCAAGAAGACCGTGAATGCCATTGTGCCACAAATGCTTCCTAGGAGAAACCCATGGGAAGAAAGGTAGAGAGAGAATGTTTGTGTGGCATTATTTTATTTAACTTTACTTTTAGGCTCCATAATTATTAGGAGGATGGAGTAATTCCCACACATACAGCTGTGAGCTGTTACAGGATACCATTGAGCAGTTTGTTCAAATCCTGGCAGAAGTGGTTCCCTCAGAAATAAAGGCATCTTACCCAAATAGGAAGATTGCCACACTGCTTTGCTTTGTTCTCTAATATAAGTGTGGAGATTTTGCAGTCCATTTCCAGGACTCAATGAATCTGGTGTGTATTATTGTTTGGCTGGTGCTGCCCACTTGCAGAACCCTTTTAGTCAGAGAAGTATTTCCCAGAACATTTATGTGAGTGAAGATGCACGTGGAGGCTATATCTGCAATTCCATTTGAGGTTACTGGTCTTGTTGGTTTGGGGGACTTTTTTATTAACTGCGCAATTTGAGCAGCAATTCAAATTAGGGACACTTTGAAAAGTATTGGGTATTTTCCAGCTTGTTGGTTTTGCCTTTATCTTGGGCTGAAACAACCAAACGTTGCCTGGGGTTTTAAATACTTCAAGTTGTATGCCTCCGTCCAGAAAGAAACAGAAGTAACAGAGTGTCAAGAAAATCCCCATTCTGACCCCATTTTCAGTGGGAGATGAAGGTTATACATCTGTATGCAAACATGTTTAACTTCAGCGTTACAAGGTTATAGCACAGTGCAAGGTGCATCATTTACACTGCACAAGTTCTGTGGCTTTGGCTTTGTTGGCATTGGAATGGTTGTTTTGTTGGCTTCTGGGAAAATCAAAGATTACCAATTAGTGAAAAATGTTTGGGCATTTATGGATGGACCTGCAGTGACATAAGAAGGCTCTCCCTCCTGTCCCACTCCCACAGAGTTGCATTCTCACTTGAAATCAGATTTGAGAACTGATTGAGGTGGAAGCTGCCTGTGATTTTTGTTTTGTACTAAATGTGGTTTTTAGGTTCAAAAAAATTTTTTTTCTTTGTAATGACTGCTTTTTTTAACCCTTTTACTGCATGGTTGTAATGGGAAGTGTCTGGAGCTCAGCAAGGGTGCCACTTACTCTTGGGAGGATGGGGAAAAGTTAAAAGTAGAAACAGCTGATGAGGCAGGATGGCTCTAGAGAAAGCAGGAGGAAGAGAAATGTGAACATCTGTTAAAGCTATACCAGTGACTATTTTAGCCAAGTCCAGCTTGCAGTTCCGTTTTAGTTCCTCCTTTTTCAGTAGGTGTCACTGCTATCAGTGACAAACACAGATACTGGGAGTATCCTTAATGGCATCCCCTCTGCTGTTGTTTTGTTTAAGTTATCCCAGTCTTCACTAAATGCACAGACATGCACTAGAAATAAAAATGGTATTTCAAAGATCTGGAAGATCTAATTTACTGTTACAATTCCCCATTCTTCTCTCACAGATGGTCCCTTTTACTGGGAAAATACTTCAGCCAGAGGACTGCCAGCAGCTGTAGTGTTGTGTCTACACCACCTTAGCTTCAGTCAATACCTGCCATATAAATCCCAGTCCTACTGGCTTTTGTGCAGATTCCCACTGTCACAGAGTGGAGTCAAGGGATCCATTCAAGACACTCAGATTAATCTCAGTCCCATACAGTTCTTTTCTCTGCCCCACAGTGGACTTGTCAGACTTAAAATAGCAGAACAACTTGGGAAGCATTATTATTTAAGGAAACCTAAGAATGGGTCTCTTTTCACTTTTAATTTCTTGTGTGCCTAATACCTTCCAGCTTTGAGAGGGAAAGAACTTTCTGAGAATCAGGTTTGGTTTGTATCTCATCAGAGCAGATGATTAATAGAAGCAGCCTGACTTTCTGAGCAGTACTGGCTTGCTGCCTCAGTCAATGGAATATATTGCTGTCCATCCCTAAGAAAGTTCTTCATTTTCCTTGGAAAGGTCTTGTCCAGACTAACTGGAATAAATGTTGAGTCAATGAATTCATGTAGTGATGCAAGAAATGCTTTCCTGCAGTCCAAACAGGCATCTGAATGACCTTCATCCTGTGTTTTGTAATGAAGTCCATAAGTAGTGATGTTTAGAAAAAGGTGGTGGTGGGGTTTTTTTCTCTATATGTGTTAGCAGCTGAGGGAAATGAGTGGAAAGCACAGAGTGCATCATAGGCTTGACTTATCATTTAATCTCCTGGGAAGACTTAATAATTCAACAGCGGATACTGGAGCAGTTGATAGGAAATGTCTACAAAACCACTGGGTATGAAAAGACTTGGACCATTAAAGGAACTGAGCTAAGGGATGACTTTGATATTGTGAAACAGAAATAAATTTGGACTCTGAATCAAAGCAGATAATTTCTGCCTTTGTTTATATGATGTTGTATCTTTTAGATAAATTAAAATAAGCAAGTGAGAGCAATATAAAAACATGCATTTTAAATTTTCCATCCAAAATATGTTTCAGCATAAGGATTTCTGGAACTATTGTAGAGAAAATTTTTTTGAACTCTAGTATACATGTATAGAAAAACATACACTAAATTATGGTTGCTATTTTCTACTTGGTTCATCTCTTGGATTGTCCTGTGCACATCATTTAACCCTGCACAGATGTGCTCTGTCATACTTGGGAGAGAAAAGATTATTGACTTACTTTGCAGTAAGTTATTAATTCCAATTTCCTTAGAAGGTCCCCGCCCCAAGGAAAACAGACACAGCTGTAAAAGAATGAAACATGTGATAGGTTTAAATTAATCACCCTTACCCCCAGTTGTCATGCAGAATTGAACTCCTATTGCCCTTCTGTTAATTTAGATATATTTGGGTATCTGGTTGTAGTCAAGCTTTAGTCCCTACACAAAGATACTCAGATTTCTCTTCAGTTAACAGATCAGGATCTTTACAGTTACCTATTCACTTTAGTTCTTATCATGTGGATTTTCCAGGGAAGTAGTAGCTCAAACTGAGAATATATTTCATGTATGCTAATTGGTCTTCCTCTAAGTGTTTAAAAACCTTCAGATTTGAATTTCAGAGCCTCACCTGTGCAATTTGCAGCAATCAGTGTTCCAGGATTGCATGCCACTGGTAAAAATAGAAGGAAGATTACAAATATAATTTTATTCCGGGTTAAACAGGCACAACTGATTTTACAACACATTTCTTGTATTTGCATCAGGCTGTACAACAAACAGCAGGGATTTCATATGTAGTATTTAATATGTCCTACAAGATGCTGTTTATTGCATTATAGTTGTATTATGAGGACCCAGTCCCAGCGTGAAAGCAGAAAAGTAGCAATGTCGAATGCTTGCTTTTTGTGACTAAAGCAGGGGTGTTTTTTTAAAAAATGAGCTTTTTGTACAATTACATCTGCTGGCCAATGTACTGTCAGTTGTTTGTCATACTCCAGTCTCTCATAGCACATTGTTGCTGGATAAGAAAAACTTCCAAAGATGAGAGCAAGCATGATGTGAGGGGAAATGTGGCCTGAGTCAGGATGCAGGTTTGTGTGTAGGTACAGCACCCACAGCCCTCTAGATTCACTGGCAGTTGGGTCTCCGAGCTGGATGAGCTGTGTGAGGGGCTTTGGGTATGCGAGGTTTGTCTTAAATCACAGTTTGAGACTTGGAGTGAATTCATCTGTACAAAGGAGCTAAACTCACGCATGTTACTGCTTTTATTTTAGCTGAGAACAGGTTCATTAATGCTGCTGCAGTGAGATACTTGGATTTTTGAAATGTGGTTTAGTTGTAATAACTAAACTGAGTATGCAGAGGTCTTTTTCCACAATGCAGTCAGAAGAAAAGCTCTTATCCCAGTTCCAGGCTCAGCTGTGTGATCTTCTCAGGATACTTAAGGACACTGAAATATTAAAAGGCAAATCTCTTTGACATTCCCCTTCCTTTAGAGGCAGTTGTCACAGCAGGGTTACACTAGATAGATGGTCTACATGCTTCATAAATAATTGTGTATATTTTATGCTTTGGGTGAATTTTTTACTTAAAGAATCAATTCCAAGAAGAGTCTGCAGTGTAGGGTGGTCATAGCTGGCTTGGGTATTCGTGTTTTCTTCAAATGACAGATAAAGAAACTACAGCTACTGCAGATACAGAAACTACTTTACAGCTCACAATTAATTCTGGGATTGCTACTGTCATCCTTGCAAGGCTGTAAGTTCAGGAGGAAGTGGCTTCTTACAAGATCAGTTATTCCAGAAATGGGAAAATTAAATATCAGGACGTATAACGAAAATGGGAAATAACTGTGTGTGTTTGAAAGTCTGTGTGTACTATAAGGAAGCCACCCTGCAGTTTGCTGTGGTCTCCAAAGGCAGCGATGGCACCGAGTGCAGTTTGTGTCTCGGGGCTGTTTGCTGTGGGGTGGTACCGGGCACCTGCCTGAGACAAACCCTCTGAAGGTGCTGCTTGGGGCCAGGGAGGAGCAGGGCAGGAGAACCCTGCTGCTGGAGTTCATTGCTGAGGAGCTGAGTGCCTTGTGGTGACACCACATTGTGCATCCCTGTGGATTTCACGTGGCATCACTGTGCACGAATAAAAATGGAGACGACCTCCATCGATTCTAGTTCAGAAAGAAAGTATGAAAATCTTTTATCAGTTTTGGCTTTCATTAATTGCTAAATTTCTTTCTATTTTTTTTCTACTGCAGTTTGAGTTCATTCAGCTACAACATAAAATTCACTGCACCAGATATAAAAATGACAAAAATCTGGATCACATTTTTGCTGCTCTTCTTATCAGTTACTATGGTGAGTCTTATGAATTTTTTAAATCACTTCCAGTTTTAACAACCCTGTACAGAGTACCATAGAAATTATTAATATGGAAACGCAGAAAGAACTAATCTTGTGTTCAAATGTAGCTTCTGCACAACAGGATCTTTATCTACCTTCTGTTGTCCTTTAAATTCCTTTGGCAAAGGAACAGAAACAGTATTTACCTCTGCTGAATCCAGCATGTTCTCTCCTGGCTCAGAACAGTAGCAGTGGACAAGTGACATAGAGGCAGTACCCTGCAGACCCCAGGAAGAGGAGGAGATAACTGACTGAGATTCAGAGGACATCCTCAGAAATTTTAATTTCAGCCCTTGTACAACAGTGGTACAGTATTTCAATCTGCAGCTTTGTTTTTCTGTGAAGCTTAGTAGCTTCCCATAAAATATTTAATTACTATTAAAAATTCACTTAAAAGGTTCAGGTTTTGGTCAAGATCAACTTTCCTAAGATGTTTTAATTTTTAATTTTAATAACTATTCCAGTGGATGTCTTGTCTTTTGAATACCATTCTCTATTCTGAGGGTTGACTTTATGGTTCATCAGACTACAGAGAAACCAAATAGCTCTGGACAAGCCAAATGCTTCAGTGCATAAAATGTGTGGAAGGTCTTTTTTCGTAAAGGATCATTTTGGCCCTGACTGAAATGTCTTTTAGAATAAACTTTGATGTATTTCACTGAGTTTTACAAAAGCTGTTCATATGCATCTGACTGTCTCAGTGCTTTCTATGCACGTTGCCATTATTATGTATAAATCTTGCCAATTGTTCCTCCCCCATGCTCATTCAGGAGACATTTATCAAGATTCAGTAGCAAGAATTGCTAAAGTAATCAGAAAAACATAAAATCATATTGTCAGTAATAAGATTTGAAGATCACTCTCTTTCGGCAAAATAATATTTAAAGGATAATATTTGAAAAGATTGATGTTGGAAACGTTTATGCTGGAGCTTGTACATGGTTTGCTAAAAGAAGTGCATTTCCTCTTAGTTCTTTGCCGCTGCTGCGCCATCTGAGGGGCATCAGAACACGACCATGGACTTTGCCCAGCTGAGCATTACACGGAATAAAATCATGACAGCGCAGTATGAGTGCTACCAGAAGATTATGCAAGACCCTGTTCACAAGAAAGAAGGTAGAGATTGTTTCCTCATGAGGTTTTACTAAAGCAAGGGGTCAGCAGATATAATTGCAGTAATTCGGGATCCTTTAGTTATATTAATTTCTTGTCTTGCTGGCAATTATTTTTCAGGCTGTAACCATATTTGCCCAATTTTTTATAAACATCACTTGGTAATGCATGAAATAAAATATTATATTATCTGCCCATAGCACCACTTCTGGTATAACACAAAGCTTTTCTTTCTGATGACATAAGAAAATGTTAATTTAAATAGATATCTATATTAAAAAATCATGACTAATTAATCTTACCACCTTATTTCATTTCATGCTCTTATAATACCTTTGTCTGCCTGGTCACATCTGCCTTTAAAACTTGTAAGTATCTCAGTCCACACAGTTGCCCTGCTCTGAGGGTTGTGATAGTGTGTATTGCTTTTCCTGCTAAGTCACTCAGAGCTGACCTCAGTGACTCCACTCCTTGCTGTATTCAGTTGGTAGCTTCTGGAAATACTGGATGGCTTTTGAGGCAAGGAAAGGTGATTGTGTGCTTTCACAAAGAGATTTTTCTTTTCTGAAATGATTCTTTGGAGAAACTGAGTGCCTGGAGGTCAGAAATGGATACGAGTGTGGCAGTGTAAGCTTACGCCCAGCATGGGGCTTCACAGCTTCAGAAGGATCTGCACAAATTGGAAAATCTTCAGATGAGGAGGAATTACAGGACGTTTGAAAGCTGCAGCCTTTGAGATGGGGACATTATTAAGTCTTTGAAAGAAAACTAAAGTGAGATAATAAAAACATCTCCAAATGTGTAGAGATGGTCAGTCATTCTGTGTGCCTTTTGGGAAAGAAGCTGTTTATAAAAATGCCAGCTCGTTCTCAAGGGAGGTTTATTTTAGATGTTGAAATGTGTGTGAGCAATGAGGCATTGGAACAGGCTCTTGAGGGACAGTGGATTCCCTGTTCCTGGGGCACTTAGGGAAATGTTTGTCCACAGTGACCGCTGCAGGCTCAGCTCAGCCTGAGGCAGAGCAGCTGTGGCTCCTGCCAGTCAGGCTTTCTCACGGCTTCTGGGATACCACTGTGTTTTCTATGAACGAGCAAACATATGTACAGACTTGGTATACATCCAAAGTATAAAAACATACAGTAAAACCATCTTTGAAAGCGTGAGGTTCTTTGCTAAGTTACATTTTTGAGTAATTATTCGATTTAGGGGTTTTTGCCCACCATGTTCTAGATCTGAGGTTTGCAAATTGTAGATGTAGGCCATTTCAAGGTGAATGAGAAAAGAATTTAAAATGTGTTCAAAGAAATGTATGTATAAGGAACTATCTCTGTTAAGTGAAGTTTTAACCAACCAAAATCTTATTTTTCTTTTTTTTTCCCCCTCCATTGCTGCATACCTACCTTACCCAGTCCTACATCTTACCTTTGAAAGACTATTCTGAAACAAGAGTTATTTTATTCCCAGGTCTCTATCTGTTTGCAGGTTCTTACTGCAACAGGACCTGGGATGGCTGGTTGTGCTGGAGTGATGTTGCTGCCGGAACCGTGTCGGAGCAGCGTTGCCCTGACTACTTCCAGGATTTCAATCCATCAGGTATGAGTGCATTGGCTTCTACATCAACATATTTCTCACTGAAATGAGGGTCTGGGGGCTTGATGTCTCTTGTTTGCCTCACTCAAGTCATTAATGCTCCAGGATTTCAGAAACTCAAGACCGATTATTTGCATTTTCCTTTTACCACATAGAAAACTGACAAGTACTTACTTTCTTTTCTGAACTGTGTCCCTGAGGGATTCTGTAGTTTAGGGAGTAGGAATTGAAATTAGATCACACTTTTTTCCTCTTAGAGATGAGCTTTTCTGACAGACAAGCAGAAATATGACTTACTCTTTTACCTCAATTTAGCAGTTGAAGTTGACAAAGAGTTTCTCCCACTTTGAATCATTTCCTGTTTCTGTGGGCTAAGCTTTGTGAGCATGTGGAAAATGTCATGGATTTCTAGTCTTGTCTCCTTCTGCGCACTTTGTATTTCCCAGGGTCTTTTCCTGCCTCTTTCTATTTGATGATAGAAATCATTGTGTTTCCAGCAACCTTCCAGTTTGGTTCTTGAGCATTTTTGCTATTGATGTTTTCCCGCCTGTCCAATACTAATTTAAAATGGCAGGATGTTAGGCTTTAGTTTCCATCTTGGATGTTAAACAAGCCATTTAAATATTCTTGTCACTTCATCTGGTAGTTCTCTACCAGTTATTTCAATGTATTTTGCTACTTAATGGATTGGAGAAGGAAAATCTATTTGTTTTCTTAAGGAAAATCACATCATCGGTTGCCCTTGCCAAGCAAAAGCAATGGCCTCAAGTTTCTCAGAATTCATAGTAACAAGCAAAGTCTCTCTAGTCATATTAATAAAGCTGTCATTCGCTTGCCAATCTTTATTAAATACTTGGCATCAGGAAATAGAACTTCAGTGCTGACTGCTGTATTTTTCTTTCACTTTTCTTCCTTTGTTTCTCATTCCGTCAACTTTGATTGCAGAAAAAGTTACGAAGATCTGTGATACAAATGGGAATTGGTTTAGACACCCAGAAAGCAACAGGACGTGGACAAACTACACCCAGTGCAACATCTATACACATGAAAAAGTGAAGGTAGGAAAGGAATGAGCGCATGATACCAGTGTCCAGAAACTGAACTGAAAATCTTTACAAGTTTCAAAACTCAAAAGGCACCAGAGTTGATGCAACAATGCTTTGAGTAGTTTTCTATATATCAGAAGTAGGCTCTGTCCCCACACGTACCTGTGTGGGTCTGTGTATGGATGCTGTTTTTATAAACTTCAGTTCATCTTGAACATGCCCATCCATTAAAAGATTTAGAAAAAGAAAAAAAAATCTCTAAATGACCTCTTTGAGATACTTTGTGATATATGAGGATACAATGGGCAAAACTGCATATTTTGCCCTGTTCCCCATCTGTATGTCCACTAACATTCCTTATATTTATCAAACATTCAGTCATGGGAAGAAGCAGTAAATTAAAACTGAACTCCTAAGAACCAGGGCAATAAACTACAGACCAGGACAAGCTGTAAATTAATTTGGACCTCATGTTAAAGGGTTCAGTAATAGCAGACTGTGTCAAGAAATCTGATGTGTAATAGAGTTTCTAACTGCCTGCACCATTGCTGTTGAATGCCTTGGGGTACTTACCTAAAAACCACATTGGCCAAAAGATGATTACAGATGGTAATAAGGCACTTTATTATTGCTTTGTCTCAAATCATGAGACTTTGATTTTGCTAATGGCAGTTTAATTCTATTAGCCGAGTTGCCATAATTCATTGTTTTTGCTAATATTTGGCTGGGAATGGAGGATATTATTCAGAAAGGAGCAGATCTATGATGATCTTTCTTTATGAATAATGAGGTAGTTTCCCTTGGGCTGTTTTGCCAGCATATTTCAACACTGTCACAAATCTGAAGCCATTGTATGGAGTAATAGCTCCAAAGAGAGCCCCGCTGCTTGCTGCAGTGCTCTGTATTGTTATGCTCAGCAGCATTATCTCTTCACTTTGCTTGGAAGGTGGGTGAGACACTTCACAGTAACTGTGGCTGTTGTGCATTGTTCAGTTTTCATTGTTACTGCCCTCAGTGGCTCCTGCTGTACCACGCTTTTGTGCCTGTTCTGAGTTGTGGGGAAATCTCTAAATCCTTAAAATGCGCCTCTGCCTGGATTGTTCACTGAGTGAGGGGGGGGTACAGGATACGGACCTGTCATAGAAAGGCTGTTGTCATTTATACATCTCAAATTTTAGCATTTGGGGGTAAGGCTTGATTTTTCTCATTTCCAAATTTTTCACTTTCCAAATTTTCCAGCAAGTTCCACTTATACCTACTGCATTGCTGTTTGGTTTTTTTTTAAGGAAGTTATCTCATTTTTAAAAATAATTATAATTTGAAAATTTCTAGCACATGTAAAGAGTTACCCTTGTGTCATCTAACAACCTGCTTAAAGCTTTACATGCAATCTTTTTCTATTATCTCAAAAGTCAGCGTATAGAGCAAGCTGCAATTACTCTGTCCCAACTTGGAATGATAAGTTCGGGGGATACACAGAGTCTGCAGTATGTGAGCATTTGGATGTGTGCTCTACCTCTCTCTGTGGAACCCAAATAGTTGTGCTTTATTGTGAGAGTGTAGGGTTCAGCCTGAAAATCTTCATTTCCTTATGTGCCAAATGATAATCTCACAGTTGTTGCAGCAAGAGTTTTTTTGCAAGACAGATTCCATGACTGAAAGCAAAGGTTTGTTACTTTCTGATATTATTAATTAGTTAATTAATATATTAGCTACAAGAATTAATGATAACATGAACACATTCAAAACACTAAATCATTGGTTCCTTTTTTTTTTACCTTTCGTATCTACCCGGATTTTCATAATTCCATAATTGGCTGTAGGCTTATTTAACATGTTTAGTCTTCACTAAATTCTAGCCAGAAATACTCAGAATAAAACCCTTAGCAGTATATATTGGAAACTTAGTGTTTTAAGTGGTAGGAGGTAAATTTTAGTGATTCCTTCAGTTAATCTGGTGTGTTCCCTACGGAGAGAGATTTTAACAGGACATTGTTTGGTAGGATTCTGGACTTGTTCCATCATTACCTGAAATGGTTTTGGGGTTTTTTTTTCTTACTAGTCTTATAGCCACTTTAACTGCAGAAGAGATGTATAAATATGTGCTTTATCAGCAGTAGCTCTGTCTGAATCACTTGGCTCTGGTTTTGTTTTACAGACTGCTCTGAACTTGTATTACTTGGCCATCATCGGACACGGCCTTTCAATTGCATCACTTCTGATTTCTCTTGGCATATTCTTTTATTTTAAGTAAGTATATTTAAAATCCTTTATCAAATACCAGCGGTTGCCACAATCCTGGTTTCAGTACTTTGGAACACCAGCCATCCAAATGAAATTAGATGGAGCAGGAAGGAGAAGAAAGCCAGTATATAGGTTTGGCATTGGACATTATATTGTAACAAAAATGGAGGTTTCTTTTCTCAGAAATGTAAAATCAAAAACCTGCAACCCAAAAACTGTAGAACATTTTGAAAATAGGCAGTGGGAAAATGTTTGTTCATTTTGGGTTTGTGATGTATGGATTTTTTAGTGATAAATTACAGTATGGATACTAGCAATTGGAGTCAATGATCCTTGTGGGTCTCTTCCAAGTCAGGATGTTCTGTGATTCTGTGTTATGCCAAGCATCAACTGAACTAAAGAGCAAGTGGAAACCAAAATAGTGATGACATTTGATAGGTACAGTAACATTCCAAAGTCAGTACCCACAAAATATGACAACTGTAAGGAAAGTAAGGCTAAGAGCTACAGTAGAAATGGGAATAATAAAAAGAATCCCATTTTTTGATTCACAGTATCGTGTATGACAGGCTTGTCATCTGCTGACTTAACAGTTATTTTTGTCACCTTCTTGAAAGGAAGTTTGAGCAGTGTATCACCACTGTCGCAACAGCTCCTAGTATAATACACAGGCCTTTCCAAAATAGCCTTACTACTTCATATTTGGTGAACTTTCTTTCCTTCTCTATGAAAGACTCCTTTTCTCTTGCTTTTCCTTTAAGAAGCTGCTGGAAAGAGGCCTGGTGGAAAGGTGAAACCAGGAGTGTTGCCACATGAGCAGAGCTGAGAAAGACAAGTTGTTCCCTGTGCCAGCTTCTTCAGTGCCCAGTGTGGGCTCCCCGTGTCAGCCTGGCCTGGTTTAATGATTTGTGCATCCTTTTCCTTGGCAAACACATCAGCTCCTCGCACTCACCTACTCCTGCCACTGCACCGGCTGCCTCAGTCCAGCTTCCATTTCCTCCTGACATTTACACAGGAGTAGCAGATACGCTGGCAATGGATGCTGCTTTTCTCCTGCTGTGGGCTTTGATCAGGTGCAGAGAGCTGATAGATGATGAGAAGAAAGTTCTCCTTTGCAGTCACATCTGGCTGAAAGCAGTGCTTCCACTTTAGCTGTGCATTATTTCCCCAGGCTTCCACAACGTTTCTGCAACAAACAGGAGTGTTTACACTTAGTAGCCTTTCTTTTGAAGTCCGGTAATCATGAGGACATTTCAGCTTTTTCTGATCTCATTTTATGAGGAAAGCACAGATAATTGTTTTTCAATTAATTTATTTTTGTATGACCTGTAAAAACAATGCTTCTCCTTCCACAAACTCAACGTGTGAAATGGCTCTGAGCCCTTATAAGAACTTTGATTTTGCATAAAAAAGGTCTATACTGTTGCAATAAATGTCACAAAGCTTAGCAGACTACATATCTAATATGACAGGAAAAATGCTTTAACACAGGGGAAAAGAAAAAGATTTGGAGTAGGATATGATTTTATAAATTCACAGAGTCAAGCATGGTTTTTCTGTGTCATAATATGAAAACCAAAGTAATTTCATCTTTGCTTGTGGCACTTACTGCAAAAGCAGGTGATCTGCTTTGCTGCCATCCCATGACATACGATGTCACGTTTGTCTAAACCATCCAGGGGTTTTCTTCTCTGGTAGCAGGATCATCCTTCCTCAGAGAACTGCATGGAATGAATCCAGACCCACAAACCACATTTTCTAGACTGTGGTTATGTTGGGATATAAAAGGAAATTACAAAATTCAAAGGAAGCTAAAGAAAGTCCTCTGCAAGCTGTTCTCTTGGGATGTACAGTTCCTCTAAAGTATTTTTAGTAGCAGAAGGGTATTTAAGGACCTAGATTAATACCAGGATGTATTATGTATCGGCTAAAGCTTGGATAATTATTCATAGCTTTAACAGGTGGCCTTTTTTTTTTTTTTTTGCACTATTGGGGGGGGTGTCTTTGAATTTGTCGTTTCCAAAAAGTTTGTTCTCCAAGTCGACTGACATTTTCCAGACAACATTTGCTGGATTTCTGATCATTAGGATATCTTTCGATTTGACTAGAAATTTAGAACTTTACCACGCAGGAAATACCAACTGTTTGGGACATGAATCATTTTTTAGGCCTAAAATCTTTCTGCATTTGACGTTTGCATTTTAAATTTTGTTTTTTCTTCATAAATTTTCTCCTTGGAAATACTTGTCCAGCTTGTGACTTGCGTCCCCCAAGTGCATTGGAGTTCTTGGTTTAACACCATGAAATGGGTCATAAACTTGGAACTCTGAGCTTCTCTGAGAACTCATCTATGAGACATGAAAGTAACTTCTTGCAGTGTCTCAGCTTTCTCATTCTGTTCCATACTCAAGATCAGGCATGTGTTACAAATGTTAAAATAGTTGTAGGCTTTTCACAAAGAATGAAAAACGAGGCAAGAGAACACTTGAAAAAGCAGTGATTTAGGATAAAGGGGAGCTATAGTTACAAAGATGCCCCCATCCCCCAGGAAAAATCAAAGCAGCCAAAAAAACCCCCAAACAAACCCACCTGATCTAAAGGAGTTGCTGTTGATCGAGTGTCATGTCAAATCCCATGGCAGCTTTCATGGAGGAGAGCAACACTGTGTTAAAGAGAGAGTGGGCAAAGCACTGATTATCGGACTTCTGTGGAGCAGGAGCTGCCCAAGCCACTTTCAGTAATGTCATCTGAACAGATAATTCCCCTTAGAGGCACACGTGGGTCTCTCTGGTTGAGTTTTGCGGTATTGAAATACCTTAAAAACTTAAATCTCAAACCCACTTAGGGGCTTTTGAAAATATCACCCGTTTTTCTTTAGGAGAAATATTGGAGAAATTAATTTTTCCCTACTTCCCAAGATACACAGGAGTTGAAATAGGAAGGGAAATAGGTAATTTAATAGGAAGTCTGTTTTTATTTTAATACACATGGTTTAATTGAGGGGTTGGTCATTCAAATGTTCTTAGATCATAAATATGAGAATTAAGTGATTAAAGGATATTATGTCATTAAGAAAAACAGTCAGAAAAAAGGAATATAGGAAGGATAACAGAAGAGGGAGGGTGGGGAAGCTTAGGAAAAATCCTTTTATTACCAAAAACAGTCTTAGTTTTTAAATGTCATCAGTCTTGCTTTTTGTTTCTTGTCCGGTGATCCTTTCGATCCTTTCATGCATGGGTGGAGGTGGGTGTGGATGGGTGTGTTTGAATATTCAACAGGAACAGCTGCGGGATGACCCGGAGAGATGGCCCCATTAGCTGTACGTGCTCTTCCTTGCCTAAGCCTTGAGTCTTAACAATAAGCAGACAGAATTCCAGAGTTTTTCAGGACTTGTTTACACAAAGCCCTTCGCTGGAGTCTAGTATTGTCTCTCTTTTCATATGTAAACCATACAGGGAAAAAACCATATAAAAATACATTTTCAAAGAACATAAGACCCTGCATGTTATAATAATTAAAGTTTATGCGTTTGGGGCATTAAAACAAAAGGCTCAAAACCTTAAAGAGCCTAATGGGATATATTTTTTCCTCAAATTCATACGCAACCCTGTTTTCCGTATTTTGGAGACTTTTTCTTTTGTATTTTCTTCAGCTAAATGACATGTGGCAACCAGGGTTTCCTGTAGGTCCTTGTTGAATGGCAGCACTGGTGTCTAGAGGGGTTTCCTTCCCATTTTTAGTGCCATGGCCTTGGACTGTCTCAGGGCTTGCACAGTGTGTACCCAAACCTGTGAGCTTCGTCCAGGGATCTGTGGGTGCTTTGTACACTGCCCTTGTGAGAGCTGCAAAGGATGCAGCCAAGATCTGCCCTATTGCCAGGCTTTTGGGACTGTCCTTTTTTTCTTTGGGTCACCTTGATTGTTGTTTCATCTGTCAGCAGTTTTCAATATACTCCTCCAGCCTTTGTGAATATTCCATATCCGTATTTCTCTGAAAAATACAAAGTTCTCCCGTCTATCCTCTCAAATTAAAAATTAATCACCAATGTCCCTCCTATATCTTTTCTTCCAGGCATGCTATTTGAAGAGGCTAGAAAGCCTGATTTTTTTTTTCCCTTGGGTGACAGTTTAGACATGTCCCCTGCTGCCCTTGTGAACGTGTTCCTGATTTCTCTCAGGGAGCAGCAGTGGCATGTGCGTAAGTGGTAGATTTTCTCCCCCAGTTGGCCATTCCAAAGTGTCAGTCAGCTGCACTCCACTTCTCTGGCCATTAACTGGAGGCAGGCAGGTGTGGTTAGAGAGCATGGACTCTGCAGCAGGGGCTTCAGTCGCTGCTTTCTCCAAAGCAGCCCAGGAGTTCACTGGAAAAACTTGAATGAGAAGCAGTCCCGCCTCTTGGAATACACTGAGGTATTCCTGCTTCCTCTAGAGTGGCAGAAAAACGGAAAGTTGCTGCACCTAAATTCAACATTGTTTGGTATTGTTGAATCTCTTCAAGGAAGGCCTCTTTTTTTAAAAACAGGCCTTCCAAAGATATTCTCTCTTTAATTTTATTGCAAGATTAAAAGCAAACCTTAGAAATCAGCACAATTAAATGCAGCTCTTTAGTGATTTTATAATTATATCCTATAAATTGTTTATAACTTAGTTATACACAAAAATCAGGGTGAGATTTGCATTATTTTGCTTATTTAAATATTTCTTCAGCCCTTAGGCTGAAGGAAGAAAAATGACAAGAATATGAGTGAAAGGGGGTTATCCTCGAAAGATCTGAACAGATTTGGGTAAACGGAAACAGGGTAAGACAGCTTCAGGTGTGATGGGTAATTGGGAAATTCTTCAGATACTAGCAAAGAAAATGTAATTCTTCTGAAAATTATTATCAGCATTCAAATCATTTTCAGCTGGCCACTACAAAGCAGGTCCTTCAGTACAAACACACTGGACCCAAATGTATTTGCTTTCTTCCTGTTGGTGTTTAAGCAAAGGTGCTACCTTTCATGTCATTGTATTAAATTTGCTCTGGACCTGAAGAAAAGGTTGATGTAAGGCTTGTTAGTAAAATCAAGAGCTCTAGCATTTCAAAATGTCAAGAGTTGTCCCTAAGTACACATAGTTGTCCTCCCATGTACTCATTTGTTCTTGTTTCTCTTTTCTAGGAGCTTGAGTTGCCAAAGGATTACCCTGCATAAAAATCTGTTTTTCTCTTTTGTTTGCAACTCTGTTGTAACAATAATTTCACTGACGGCAGTTGCCAACAACCAGGAGTTAGTTGCAACGAACCCAGTAAGTGAAAGTCTGTTTGGCAGCCGTGTTCATGTGTACGTGAACGACTGGAGCAGCGCGGCAGAGGCGGGAGCTGCGCAGCCGCTGCAATGCTGTGTGCAGCGAGGGTAACGCGTTCCCGACGCCGCGTCCGTGTGACGCAGCACAGCAGATGGCTCACGGTGCTCGGGACATTGCACAGCCGAGGTCGGGAAATAGCAAAAGTGCTTCAAGAGGCTGAGCTTACCGAACGCCTCTTCCCAGCTCCGCGGAGTCACTTTTGCCCTGAAACAACTGCAGGAAAGCCTGTTCTAGATGATGTCAGGGAGGCTGACAGCTGAATTCACCAAGGAAGGGCAGGAAAAAATGTTTTGCAAGGTATTTTTGATCTGTCTGCTAGTTTCTCATGGCTTTAATTTGGCCATCTTCAGTTGAAACAAGAACAGTTTATTTTTGCAACACAGGACCCTGAAGATGAGACACATAAACAAACAAATCCCTAGCTCTGGCTTTATTGTTATTTAGACATGGAAGATAAATTTTAATTCCGTGGAAGTTAGGGCAAAACTCCAGAAGCTGAATCGAGCAAAAAGATAATTTCTCTTTCTCCTGTAGAGGCAATCATCAATGTCCTGGAATACATACTTGAGAGAGCTGCTAATAATCATCATCAATTGAGTTAGGTAGCGGAAAATGGTAAAACAGTATTGGGTTTTGGTTTGTTTTAAGCCAAGTGGCAGAAATAGAACAATCAAGCCTGTGGGAAGGAGGGAAAAAAGGATTTCATGTGACCAAATCTGCAAGTTAGCTGTTGCTCCTTGTTCACAACCTCATATTTTAGACTTCACAATAAATTATATTACAGGATTTAAATTCTAGAATATATTTGAATGAAGCTAAAGAAAAATAAATGCCCGGTTCCTCCAGAACCTGCTGCAAGCTCTCGATCCCTAGATGCAGTTATGAGTAGGTTAGAATTGTAAGTATTGTAAGCATTTTAAAAACATGAATTGTTCTCTGGAGTAGTTACATGTTGTGATGGGTAAAACTGAGAGGAGATTACCCACATCAAAGTACATTTCTTGTGTGGTTACTATCAGATAATTTAAGGATTTGGAATGGTTAAGTGTGGCAAGGTTTGCAATAAGGCAAAATATCATTCCAGCATTCTACTACACTTGAGGATCTCAGGGTCCTCATGTATGAATAATAAAAACCCAGACTCAGTTATTAGTTTTATGTCGCCATAAAGTATGGGACTGTAATGCCATGAAAATTCTATTTTCAAAAGTAAATAAATAGGTAAGTGTAGTGGAAAACAGAACAAACATTACCTCAAGTGGTATTTTTTTCCACTTTGCAAATAAAGCTCTGAGATTTCTGCAGATTAAAAATTTATGTTATACTCTGCTTGTTTTTTCCTGCAGGTTAGTTGCAAAGTGTCACAGTTCATCTACCTGTACCTGATGGGTTGCAACTACTTCTGGATGCTGTGTGAAGGCATTTACCTGCATACTCTGATCGTGGTGGCTGTTTTTGCTGAGAAGCAGCACTTGATGTGGTATTACCTTCTTGGCTGGGGTATGTGATTTCACATTGTGTATTTTCAGGTCAATGCAGCCTCTTCCTCCTTCAAACATCCGTACCTTTGCCTCTCTGAGCTGTAGCTTTGAGTGACAATGGCACACCCCGATTCTTTGTCTGCAGTGTTTTAACAAGCTTAGAAATATATTAATGTAGGAAGCTGTGTGTATCTCTGCTGAGAGAGAGATTATGCATTTGTGGAGTCAGGAAATTACTCCTCCTTTGTATAGAGAAAATAGTCTCCTATTATAAAAAAGACCTTAAGAAGTAATTATTCATTGTTCCTCACCTCGAAGATGTCTATTCAGGAATGAATGTTTGTTTTCAGAGAAGTCTCGCCGTGCTTAGGGTGGAGGGTCAGAACTGAGTTAGAGATGGCCGAGGATTTATTTTCCCAGGAGTTCCATTTGACCTGTATTGTTCACTAAGCAAACACAGAATAGCTGTAAGTGAAGATCTCAAGTAGTATCAGTATCAAAACTAACAAGCCAAGCCTGGTCATTTCAGCTAATGCACGAGGGCTTATTCCCAAGGTGAAAGTGAAGGCTCTCTGTAGCCGTGGTGTATTGGCACACTCAGCTCTAATGTGACTTGGGACCTGGGTCACTCTGTCCCACTGCAGGCACAGCTCAGATGTGGCTGGAAGGTTACAGGTGCTCAGCAGCTCCTGAAGATGAGGTACCAGAGTGTCAAGGGCCCCAGATGATTAATTTGCTTAGTCTTTTTAAATTTTTTCATTTGGCTTGATTTCCTGAGTCTAATTTCAAAGTTGTTTTCTGAATACCCATCAAGGTATTGATACGTTGCCCTCATACCAGTGAGAACACGCTCCCCACTGATCATTAAAGCTGTGGTCATGTATGCAATCACCATTTTAATATTGCCTACCTGTTTGGTGTTACTGCAGAGTGCAGCCTGAAAAGCAGCCATGTTAATGGAGCTCACTTGTTGTGTTCCAAAAAGTCAAAAGTTGATTTGCCTTTCCTGTGTGTTGCCATGGATTCCTGGGCAAGTCAGTGGGACTAAGGTTTCACACAGCCCTCGGAAAGAAATCTAAGAAAAGAAAGATTAAACTGATCTGTGTTAGCTTATTTGCTCTGTAGGTATATAGTTTGGGTGAGGTGAAAATACAGAAGATTCCTGCAAGATATACAAGTTTACTTAGGTATTAACCAGGTTTACTAATGAAGAAAATACTGTTTTTTCTTCACAGGTTTTCCACTGATCCCTGCCTGCATACATGCTGTTGCAAGAAGTTTATATTATAATGACAAGTAAGTAGCATTTCAGCTTGCTTTGCAAAACTTTTATATTTTCTTTAAGGTAAAAAATAAACCAAAGCTAATAAATGCCTGGGTTTTTTCTTTTTCTGTTTGTTTTCTCTAGTTGTTGGATCAGCTCTGATACTCATCTGCTTTACATCATCCATGGCCCTATTTGTGCTGCTCTCTTGGTAAGCATTTTTCAGATAATATTTTGCTTTCTTGTTTGTGTTCTGGCTGTTGTTGATGGGCTTATAAAGGTAAGAGCCTAAAGCTAACTTTTAGAGGTCACTGTCACTTGCGAATCTGCTGCTGAATCCAGCAGGTGCCTCAGACACACAAGATACAAGAAGCCTTGGCCCTATTAAGGATCTGTGCCCCTGCTCCCTTGAGAAACTCAGGGTTTGCAGTGTTGATTATCACTCCACTCAAATGCTGGTGACAAGGAAGGACTAAACCTTACCTGGAGTACTGGAGGGGAATTTCAAACCCTTCCTTTAGCTGAGAATGCCTCTCATGCCCAGACTAATTGCCAATGAGGCTAGAAGCCTCATTGCGTCACTGTGCTGTGGCCAAACAGCCACCAGACTGTCTGAGGTTCAGGGAGAGGGGGTTTGGATGCCAGGACTGACTGTGGGTGGGAATATGGGATGGAAAGAAACGGAAGCAAGCCCTTGGGAGAGAACCAGTGCAAATGGTTCTGCCAGTACCTGTGACTGCCCCTGTTCTGATACTAATTTAGGACTGTTTGCTTTGGCCACTGGGGTTTTGCAGCGCCACTGTTTCTGAAGTGCTCATGAACTCTTAGAGCACGGTGTTCTGTCTGAAACCCCAAGGTAATGCCAGCTCTATTCAGTGTTCACTACTAAATGAAATTCTAGGTGAGTAACTGAAGACATTGCTGCATAAAAATCAATGTTGTACATCAGTTGCACTAGGACTGGATTTAACCTATGAAATTCAGTCAGTAGATGGTTGCTAAATAGAAATAGGTGTCTACTTAAACAGCTGTCCACAGAATTAGCAAAACTAGCATAGAGACATTCTGTATGTGATTAGCCCCTGACTGCATGACAGTCATTTGTTTGATTGTAACAGAAACTTCGAGCAGATCTGGCCAAACTGCTGGGTCCACGTCTGCTGACTTTTCTCCTGGCTTTTCAGTTCACACAAGGCAGTTGATTAAGAATGAACACCTTAAGTAACTTTATGGAAATAATTTTGGTTTCTGATCTACAAGAGTTTCTTTTTCTGTTAACTTGTTAATTACTACCTGTGGAGGGTATTCCGTGCAGAGAGAATTCTCTCAGAAGACCATTGTATAAATCCTGGGATTCTTGTGACTCCCTTTTTCATTCACAGTGATATTAACTAGTGAACTTAAATTTTGAAGACTGTGATGATACCATGACACACCTGAGCCCCTCTGTATGGGCAACCAGAGCAATGCCCATGAAGTTATTGAGAGCTGTGACCCTTGGGGTGTGAATTATTACTGGTAATCTCCTGTCCTGTCCTGTCCTGTCCAGTCAGGTCTGCCGTATCTGTTCATGTAAGGATCTGCTGGGCTCTAATCTGTAAATTTAAACCCGGTTCTACATCCTTTCAATTTTTATTCTCTCTGCTTTACACAGAAAATGAAACCCTGTTTTCACAGAACGGTATAAGGGGGGTTTTTTTGTGGGTTGGTATTTCCATTGTTCAAGGGTCTCTTCACAGATCTATCCCTTAAGTAAAGCTCTTCAAAGCTGAACGATAATTTGTATTAGAATTTGCTTTAAATAGCAATGTAAAAATTTGTGTAAAAGCTATAAGACTGTACTGTCTTCTATGAAGTGACCTCATTTTAGGCTGTAAGGTCATTTTCTCCTTCTAAGCAGTGGCCTCCATGAAATCACACTGCAAGTGGCCAGACTCCTGTGGGAGTCAAATGCACTGGAGCCGTCCCAAATGATCAAGTCTTGTTTCTATTCAAGGCAACACTTGGAATGTTCTTTGATTTTACTGGAGGCATAATAATCATCTTTGTGGGGTTGGTTTGGGCAGAGTCTTTGTCCATACTCTTTGCAATTTACAACTGTATTCACCATTGATATTCCTGTATTTTTCATGAGCTTACTGAAGGTGTTTCTCTTGTATTTTTCTTGCCTCAGTACAATCAGTAAATTTATTTGAAAATCATGCAGGAATAACAGATTAAACTGCACATCTTGCCTGTGATGTGAAAGTACTTTAAAGGAGTTGCTTTCCTTTCTGGAAGCAAAAAAATGTAGTATTTCAATTCAGAAAAGACAAGGCAGGGCTAAAGATGTTAGATTAAATGCATGTGTTTAGGCTTTGTGAACAGAACCCTCATTTGCTTAAGCAGCTTGCTTGCCAGATACAATTTCCACACTTTACTAAGCATGACCTGCTTTAGTAGACATTTAAGCAATATTAAACTGCAAATTAGATAACGAGGGGGAAGACACTGTTTCTATTTGCAGGAGCAGATCTCAAAGAACATGAAGGGGACTGTCAAGTGGGTGCCAGGGAGAATTGGCAGAAGCCAATGGGTATTTAACTCTTGTACATCACTGAAAATCCTACAATTACATAAAGTTAACAACAACGCTGCTTTTATGGTCCCTATTGTTACATAACTATGGTCAGATGCCTGCCAAAGAAACAGGAGCAGACATAGGTTACACTTTGATTGGAATTGTCTTCAACTGACCATTAAATTACAACTGTCTGCCTAAGCAATCACAATTAAAGAAAAGGAGTGGGAATGAGACAGTAGAGGGTGATGCTAGTTTTCATGCTAGACAAATATTGATCAAAATTGAGGGGGGAGGGGAAAGGAATTGGATCGCATGTTAGTGAAAGCAGTAGTGATTTCTGTGTAGACTTCAGATGTGGCAGTGCTCTTGTGGTTTTGTTTGTATGGGTGCCACTGAATTATTTAGCTATGCCATTGTTTATATAAATAATGCTACAGGGATGTTCCTTTCTCCCTGTAATAATGTTATGTATTGGTGTCATAGTCTGACAGACCGGTCCACATGCAAGTTCTGAGTGAAGGTGTGCTAGAAGGAACTTGAGGTGCTCCCAGCTTTGTCTGTCATGTCCTTGTATTTAACGACTTTAAGCCAGACTCAGTACCAGGCCTAGGAGTTTGGAAGTTGAATGCTCAGCACTCCTATGCCTGGCCTTGGGAATGTCCCCAGGCCAGCTCTAAGACCTGTCTTCATGAGCACAGACCCGTGTTGTGCCCAAGCAGGCGAAGATATGGAGCTGCACAACTGCATTAAAAGCCACGCAATGGCTACCAACTTGTATCTAAGAATATCTAAGTGCTTTGAGTGAGAATGGTCTGTTTATATCATCCTAAGGAAGAATTGAAACAAAATTTAAACATACAAGGATTACTATACTGCTTAGTGCAAACTCAGCATGGGGGAAAGTAGAAATATCAGGGGCATGAGGAGAGTTTAATTCAAAAACTGCAGCAGCCATTGACTTAGAACCTCGCCTTCAGTTCACTGACACTCTCAAGCCAGAACCTAAATGCTCCTGAGTTTCCAGTATAGACAGGCACCAACACATTTTTTTTGTCTCAGATTGCCTTCTCTGCCTTTGTTTCCATTTTTGCACAGTTGCCCTGTTAATTTTTCAGGTCACTGTGGGGCTGTTGCTATTTTACTCTGTGCTCATAGCGCAGATAGCACAAAGGGGCTCCTTTGGGCTTTTCCAAACCATCACAGTCAATTTGATGATAATGTGCATGTGAGAAGTTCCACTGCCCTACTTTTGCTTAAATGTAAAAATCTACTCAGCACCTTGCTTTAAAACCAGGAACTGTTTTTATCACTTTAATTAAAAATTCAGTTCATCCCGATCATGCTCTTATTTTCTGACAGAAGAGATATTCATCAAACATTGGTGCTACATGCTTCTGCTGACACTCATCCTGTTCTACTCAACTGTGCCTTTTGCTTTGCCTCCTCCAGCTTTCTGTTTGCCCTTTTAGCTATTTGCAAACTCTCTGCATGCTTAATTTTGTGCATTTTGGTTTTGGTGGGTAAGTGAAACAAATAGAAAAATTCTGTGCATGTTGTGAAAGAAACAGCTCACTGGGTGCTGCTATTTATGCCTGGCTGCTGCAACTTTCATCTTCAGTTAGCACTTAAGAACAGTGTTACAGGAATTGGCCGTGCTACCAAAACATGAGAGGGCAGAAAACTGACTGTTTGAGACATGTTAATGTTGAACAAGTAGATTTCTGGAGGATTAAATTTAGAAATGGAGGAAGGACTCATTGTCTACATGTACTGTAGGAAGTTGGATGGGGATAGTGGGCTACATAAAATCTAAATAAATCCCTTGAGAAAGAACCAGAAGACCTTGGCTGTTTAAACAAAGCTTAAAGGTAGCTGGAGGCTTCCAGGAGAAATTAATGCAGTAGTTTCCTATGTAAAACAGCTTCCTGTTAGAATGATTTAAATAGCATGTAAGTAGAATATAAATAATATCCCATATCTGTCAAGGGCCATGTTGCTATAATAGCTCACAGCTATTTATTCTGAAAGCCTGAACTGAGAGAAAAAATTCTGCCGGGGCTGTGGAGGCATTGTGACACACGTGGTCTGAAATGCCTTCCCTGCTTGCACTTGTCCTACAGCAAGACAGAGCCTCCTCCTAGACCAGGAATTCCGAGGCATTTTAGAAGGGAGTTGTCTGTCTGTCTTCCAGCTTCCTCCCCCACCCCCTCCTTTTGTCTCTAGTTGTTGGCAAGGGCAGACAATCCTCTGGAAGCGGAGATAGGAGCAGACCCTGTGTCTCTCCCTTCCGTAGCGGGTCCCCAGAGCACCTCTGTCCTGTCTCTGTGCCCTTGGATAAGGGGATGGACTGGCTGAGCTCTCAGGGTCTCATGTACCTGCAGCTTCCACCGGGGGCTGCACAGGAGATGCAGGTGGGGTGGGATCATCCCTAAGGTTGCTGTTGCTCTGGTTACTCATCCTTGGGCTGTGGGGGATGTGTGTGTGTATCAGTTTTGTGCTTGCTCACAATGACAGTTTGGGATTTTTTTTCTGGTCAAACTGAAGGAACAGAGACAGACCATTTCTAACAAGAAAAGCCTTAGTAACTATGGAAATAATCAAGTTCAGTAGTGCAATGGAATGACATAGAGCATCATTTTGGTTCTTGCCCCACTGGCAGCTCTGCTGAAAGAATAAAAGATCCAACCACTAGCTGTTGTGAGAATGCCAAATAGAGGAATATACAGTTTCTTGTAGCAGTATTTTGCCTGTCTTTTTTTTTTTATTCTGATTTTTTGTTTTCTATAAATTTACCAAATTCGTGTTTGAAAAATAAAAGTAGCATTTTGAAGAACCGTATTTAAATACAAGGAGGGAAAAGCATCATTTCTCTCTTGACCAACCTGAAAAGAACCAGTCCTTCACCCATGCACTGTTACTGACAGCAGAAAGTTGTGTGGTTTGTTACCACTGGCAGGTACCTGGATGCATACTTGCTAAGAGAGTTCGAGGAATGGATGTCGATACTGGAAGTTAGAGCCACATCTCAGTTACTTAAAGGTGTTTTCGAAGAGGTTTAACTGATACTTCTTTTACAATCACAGTGCTAGCCAAGCAGAGTGAGTTTGTGTTGTCTGGTTTTCAGTCTCACAAATCAGTGTGTGGGATTATTTTTCAGACCTCCTTCTCAGTATCATTTCCTTTTCCAACAGGTGAACCTTTTCTTCCTGCTGAATATCGTTCGTGTTCTCATAACCAAGCTGAAAGACACGCACAAGGCTGAGTCCAACCTGTACATGAAAGCAGTGAGAGCCACCCTGATTCTTGTCCCACTCCTTGGCATCGAGTTTGTGCTGTTCCCATGGCGACCAGAGGGCCGGATCGCTGAGGAGGTGTATGACTATGTGATGCACATCCTCATGCATTACCAGGTGGGAAGCAGCACGCAGGCCTTGCTCACCTGAGCTACAGAGCCGTTGGCATGGCAATCAAATAAAAGAGAAATGATTGTGTTATTTCGATTTTTTAAAGATCTTCATCCAGTAGTCTTATGCACGGCTTTGACTTTCTCACTATGCTCAGTTTTCATTTAATTGCCTTCAGATTTTCAAAAGAAAGAAACATCATAGCAGAAAGCTGGCCCCATAGTTTTAGTGATCTATTTTTAGAAATAATTCATCGTGTTTAGATTTGTTCTGCATTTTCTCTGCTATCAATACCTGAATTTTATCAGAAACCTTTTAATTATCTCACACCTTAAATAGCCCACATGCATATGAATTAAAGCAGAATCTTTATTTTACAGGGTCTACTGGTGGCTACAATTTTCTGCTTCTTTAATGGTGAGGTAGAGTAACAATTTTTACTATATTTACAATAATTTTTCCTTTTCTATGTTTTTGTTTCAGCATTTGAGGAGGTGGTAATTTTTTTTTTTTTTTTATTTTATGTCTAAATTTGTCTAAATTAAAAAAAGAAAACAAAGCATCAGGATGCCAAGAGCAGAGCTTGGAAAGGACTGTGCCATCATTCATGGCACCATTAAGTGTGTTAGGACTGATTCTTGAGTGCTAAGCAACCTACATTTGTCTTGATTATATAAGAAATTGAAGACAGTTGTCACTTTGATATAAAGTCTCCATAAATACCGTAACACTGAAGTGCAGTTCAACAGCCAGGTTTATTTGTCCGTGTTGGAAGCTGTACAGGATGTTACCCTGGGGAATCATCGTTTGGTCCTTCTGTAGCAGGAGCAGGACACGCTTTGCAGATGTGTTGCTGGGCTGGGGTATGGCTGTACCCCGTGGCAAGGGGCTGGAATTAGATGCTCTGTAAGGTCCCTTCCAACCAAAATTATTCCATGAGTCTGGGATTGTTTTATGACGCTTTCTGGGAAAATTTTAGGCTGAGGTTTGGAAAAGTGTTTTTTAGCACAAGTGAAAAGTACCATTCCAACAGTCAGACCTTAACAGCTTGGTGCACTTGGGTCAGGAGTTTGTGTTGGTTAGAAGTGCATGTTTAAGATGCCATGATCAGCCAATTCCAAGGACAAACCTTACTCTGACATTAGAGGATTGTGCCAGGTTTCAGTAACAGATGGTATTGATCCTGTTGAAGCTAACAAGCTTTGCTGTTATCTTGGATAGATCAAGGTCCTTGGAGAGCACAGGGTGACTTTCATGCAGAAACTCTTGCCCCAGGCTGCAGAGAGTACACTTCCAGAGGTCAGAGATCAAAGTAGTAGGAAGGCTAAAAAATTTATATAAATCGTTAATGTTGCTCTTGCTTGCAAAAAAAAATCTCAGCAACCCCAAAACAAACGAACAAAACAACCCCCACCAAAGAACTAACTGGTAATGTTCCAACACTTTTGGCAGAGGAACAATTACTTATTCCTACACATCTGTTTGTTCATTTGCTCTACCTCTAGTGTGGTTACAGTATAGGCTGTAAGCAGAAATGTGGGAGTAACCAGATGTTTTCATAAGACTGAACCCTTAGGGTTTTTTATCAGTTGTTACAAAATTGTGTCAGTGTGTTTCTATAGTGTTACTGGACAGTAATTTTTACTCACAGGTAAATATTTGGCTAATGCTAGAACTGATTCATGTAGATTGTCCTTCCTTCTCTTCCCAAGTCCAAGGCTGACAGAAATGCAATGAAACTACCATGGGCTTTGAAGGTTTATGTGTCTTTGTTGTGTGTTTCCCCACCCAAATGGATGAGTCTCACTGATTTTTTTGCCAAGGAGCAGAAGAGATGAAGATAGGCTTTCTCAGAGATCAGTGGGCCTGGGGCAGGGGCCTTGACCTGATTTTACCATGAAGGAGATGCATGTTCAAGTCCCTGCTCATACATTTGCTTCAAAGCTGAACATCATTAAGTGTTCTGCATCGGATGTGATCACTTGCCCACACTCTGCACTGACATTTCACAGACTCTTTCCCTTCTGCAGAGCAGAATGCTCAGAATGCAGCCATAGTATAGTTCAGAATGCCATAGTACAGTTCAGAATGCCTTCTAAAAACAGGTATTCGGGAAAAAATCAGTTTGTTCTGCTCCAGTGGAAAATTAGGGAGGAGGGCTGGAAAACCTTGACATTTCTGCAGTTTTTTATGAAACAACATTGTCCACTGCTCAGTTCTGTCTTCATCCTTGTGCCTCTTCCAAGGCTGTTTGTAATTTTAAATTATGATTAATTTTGAAATATATTCCTGTATCTCAGGACTATTTCATTGTTTCAAACTCATGTATTTTTTAAACATATCCTCTTCTGCTGTGTAAGAAAAACCAAACCTGAGTCATCCCCTAAATTCACCATGGGCTCATCAGTGGTAAAAGATGAGCTCTTCCACAACTCCTACCAATTCTAATACGTGAATCACTGCTTGAATATGTTCTGGCAGAATAATGTTGAAAGGGGGACTTAGGCATTTTAACATTTATTAATTTAGGAATTCAGTTTTTAGACCATAGACCTTGACTTAGTTAAACATACATGTCTGTATTTGCCCTCTAGAGAGTGGAAATTTATGCTTTTTTAAACCACTTTTGGGTTCAGTGCTTCAGTGACCACTATTTGCTTTTTTTTAAATTATTTTCACTACACTTTGTTCAAGAAGGGACTTAGTGCTTTATAAACAACTGTACCAGTAAGGAAATCCAGGGGGAGAATGTAAGTAGGGAAAAATGTCAGCACAGAAATGTGTTTCCTTTGTCTCCTGAAAGGTTCCAGCCCCAGCACGTGGGGCTGCAGGCACTCGTGTGTTCCCCTGCTGTCGCACCAGTGCCTGAACAGAGCCTGCAGCTCAACTGGGCTGCACAGGGGCTGCTTCTCATCCCCTTCACAGCAACACCTCCTGAGAGACTACAGAAGGAGCAGCACCAGGGACTGGTGGCAGCACTTGGCTGCACTGAGTCTGTGGTTTAAAGGTGGTGCTGATGTTGGAATTGACACTTGGAGTGACAGTGGGGCAGAGATTCCCAGTGGGGTATTAGCAATTGAAAAATGCTAAAAGTACTAATTTCTTTCTAAGTCTTAGCCTTTCCCAGCTGTTACTGTGCATTTTAGTGTATTCTGCACCAAATATCAGGAGCCAAATCCTGTTCAAGCAGACACTTCTGGCCAAAAAGTGAACAAAAGTGATCTTCTAGGATAGAACTTCAGTGAAGATAAATTAAGAAATTTAAGAAAAATAGCTGATATGTCCTGCTGACTGTAGCCAAGGAACATCTCCAGCTCGCTGAGCAGAGCAGCCAGGGATGGCCTGTCAAATCCAGTTCTCACAGGCACTGCAGCTGTTTGTCACAAACCTCCTCCAGCCAGGGCGTATGTGCAAGCCCTTCAGCTTGGATGTTCTGTGGCAGGGCTTCCCCAAGGAACTCAAATTCTGCTTGTGGTCCAGCATCCCACAGAGTGAGATGCTCTCAATTCAGCACATTTTCCAGCTTCAGATGGCCTAGCGTGGCTTTTGGGGTCATACAGGCTGTGGTCAGAGGAGAAGCTTGTCCCAGATCTCTGATAAATCACTAGGAAGATTCCTACTGAACTTTTAATAACAGGTGCTATAATGACCTACGTGATCTGGGTAAGCCTTGTGAGCTTTGTTCGCTTTTTTCTTTCATTTTACTGCTCTACATAAATGTTGCCATGAAGATCAGTCTCAGATTTTGCAAGGTTATACAGTCTGTTTAATAATAGATGAGATAGATGAAGCTATGTTGTGGTCTGGTTTGGGTTTTTTTTCTCCTGGTTGGTTACTGAGCTGTTTAATTCGTCTGATATTCAACATCAAGCTACTAATTTTAAAGGGCTGACTGGAAGGAGTCCTTCCTGCAAACTCATCCAAGTCCAGCCATTATTAAGTTATAAGGTGAGAAAGACTGACTCTTCCAGCTGGAACCAGCATCTCTGTTAATGACTGAGAAATAGAATTATATTATTACAGTATTTTTCATTAAATGCTTTCCTTAATATCCTTCTTGTAACAAAGTTCTACCCCTCCTGAGCTGAATTTACTGCTCCGTGCCACTGCTCAGAGCTGAGGAGAAAGTGGTGAAAGTTCTATTCTCACTTCGTGGGTAGACACACATATTGTTAAACAGAATGTAATTGATTTTTCCCATCTTCTTCTATAAATGATTGGGAGGCTAGAGAAGACTGAAAGTCATAATAGGTGAAAGGATATCAGACCCTCCAAGAACAGACACATAGCAGGAAAGAGGGAAGTCCCGATTCAGCAGTAACAGAGGGGCTTTGGGAAGAATGCCAGGAATAGGTGGCTTAGTTAGAAATGCATGGAGAGAGCGTGATGGGCACTGGGGCAGCAAAGAGGAAATGCTGTTTGCCCGTACAGAAAACACTTTTGTCCCTGGCATGGAGCAGCTGGACTGCTGTTCCCTGGCAGTAGCCCTGAGGCACTTGTCTTGCAGGGATGCTGGTGGCTCTCAATCCCTTGGGTATCCTTTAGGACTGGTTAAGAAATGTTATTAACAAGTGAAAATAAGATGAACAATTGTTACTGAAGGAACCAGGAGAAGTGTGGGAGAGGCCTGGAGCGTGTAAGGCTATGTGCAATTTGGCAAGCCTAGTTTATCTCCCAGCTCTGCCAAGAGACTTCTTTGACCTTGCTAAGCCATTTAGTTCCAGTTGCTGACATTTTCCCCACCTCCAGCCTGTCCTGTCTAAAGTGAAAATTGCTCAATGTGTAATTTTTTGCATGTGTGTCTACATTCAAACTCTGAGCTTATTGAAGTAACTGACTGTGAAAGGAGAACAAATAGAACATAGCTTAGTGATGAACACAGATTGATTGATTCCAAATTAAATTCCAAGCTTCCCTCTTGGAAAAGTTGGAATTTTGAATATGGTGCTTGTCTTGGATTACAGGAGATGGATTCAACCTGTGCGAAGATTTAAGGTTCTGTATTGGTTCTATATGTAAGGTTCTATGCAATGCATATATTAATTAATCAAAACCTTCCCATGCTGAAACAAGAACTCTGCCTTTAGACTCTGAGGAAATACAGAATTTTGGTATGAAAAGCAGTAAGATCTGAAACTCAAAAGTATTAAGATAGTTGATTTCTCAGTGTTTGAAGATTTGTGTTGAGATGTTTAGAGTAGATTAGAAATTTTTTACGAAAAGTAAGAGAGCACTTCCTTTGCCCTAAAAATTATAATTCCTTATGTTAATTGGTTGATACTTCTTTCCTTACTCTCTGATATTTCCTTGCAAAAGATTTGAAAAATATGAAGTTCTCCTTTAAACAGAGGTTTCTGATACCAGACTGCAGGAAATCTAAAAACTACATCCCTGTTCTCATATTTATTTTTATTTTTCATTATTAAAGCCAGAGTAAAATTAGACAAAAGGAGCCATTGTGTGAGGGAAATGTAAAGCAAACATAAACCCTGAAGACATATGGAAAATCCTAAAAATATTTACCCACAATACAAACAGTTAACTGGGGCAGGAACTGTTCACTGGTTAGTCAATGCAGGACTGCTTTCTGTACAAAGTCTGGCTGAAAAGGAAATTAAATACTCGTGATCTGTGGGCAGTTTTTTTAACATAGGAAAATGTCTGGAAAAAGCAACAACAGGAGCTATTACCGTTCTTAGCATTCCCTGCTTGGCATCTTCCCTGAAAGACTAATTCCATATGACTTTCATGAATGTGACACTTCATCACTGCACTATGCACAGGTGTTTAACCATATTGGAGGAGAGGAAGGCCATGACAAACATCACATCCTTTCAGTGGAGACATGTAAACCAGCAGGGCCTTCAGCTATTTTATCAGCTTTATTTTTAACTCTGCTAGAAATGGGGAGTTCAGGAAATTGTCCTGCTAGTCATTTGCTTAAGGTATGGTCAGAAATTGGGAAAGTCTGGCTTGTACCAAAATCATAGCAAATGTATATTATGGTTTGTTGAGAGTAAATGAATTTACAGCTGCTGAGGATGTGGCCTTTTGAAAATAAGGGTGAACAGAAATTACCCTTTTCACCTCTACTTCTGATCTGTCTACACTAGACTGCAGTTCACAGGAGAGGAAGCAGAAAATTGTATGGCTGCTGTTCCTCCTGTAACCTGTGCTTTTTCCAAGCAGCTAGTACACTACAATTGAGAAATGCCACTACTTCACACCAAATTTGCTGAAAAATAATGCTTACCTAAATTGTGAATAATTCAGAACATCTCACGTGCTACAATGGCATGTAGGTACCCCCCGTCCAGGATTTTGGAGCCGTACTGCCTAATTTGCTGAGACTCCTTTACTGTGTCCTTCACGCATCAAAGAACGAAGTCCCCTGCGCTGTCCCCCAGTGTTTACACGCATTTGTTTTGTCTCGGGGCACAGGTGCAGGCTGTTCTGCGGAGGCACTGGAACCAGTACAAGATCCAGTTCGAGCACAGCTTCAGCCACTCGGACGCCACGCGCACGGCCTCCTACACCGTGTCCACCATCAGCGACGTGCAGGGCTACGGCTACAGCCACGACTGCACCAGCGAGCACCTCAACGGCAAGGGCTACCACGACATGGACAGCGTGATGCTAAAGACTGAGAAGCTCTATGGCTGACGGGCTGCCCAAGCTGGCCTGTGCCCCGTGCCCGCGGGAATCCACGGCTGAGTCGGTGACTTCATGGCCAGAAGTTGTTACCTAACTTGGGATATGTTATTCTCCTGAATGATGCAAACTAAACCAACACGTTTCTCATACATATGTGTGTGTGTGTGTATGTATACACACGCGTGCATACATGCGTATGTTTGTGTTTCTGTGTATCTATACAGTATGGACATCTGTACATATATATCTATATATGTATGTGCATTTATATAAGGATACAAACTTTGCCTCTTCAGTTTCTACTGTGTAGACAAAGTTGGCAAATTTTTGTACAAAGGGAATCAATGAAAGATTTCTTATTTTCTTGGAAGTTTGTATAAGACTGTGCTGTGTTGAAGCCACTTCATTTGCCTATAGAATCTTAGAGTGTAAATACCATACTCTGTTGTCTTAATTCAACCTTAAATAGAACAAAGCAAAATGGTTTAAGTAGGTGCAATAATAACAAGAAGTTTTCCAGGTTCTTTTTTTGGTCCAGCATTTGTTTGGCTGTCAAAAAAGCCTGACAGGTAGTCTGAGATAACAGATTCAAAGATAGATACTGCTGTTTTGTTTAAAGAGATCGATGCTTTGGTTTGGTTTGGCCAGTTGTTTTTTTTCCCACTGTTTTACATCAAGCTCAGAGACACCACTTTCAGTGTGTCTCGATGTACTTCTGTACTGCAGTGTAATACCTTGCACCAAGATGTCAGCAATTTTATTTAAGCTATTTCAGGATTTTCAGAAGTGTCTCCTTCTCCTGAATTGTATGGAAGTTTCTTACGGCTTTAACAAAGACAAGATTGATGAGGGCCTCACTGCCAGAGAGAAAAGGAGAACCTGAGCCACTGTAAGTCCCTCCAGACACTTGCAGGAACTGCATCTGGTGGAAATTCAGTGTGCTTAAGGAATTTACTCAACTGGAGAAGATCATGTATGGAATTCATTGTAGCATTGTTCTGATTTTACTTTTAAGTATTTCCCTGGCCATATGCTTGATAACTTCATTCTTGGGGCAAAGTTTTGGTTACTTTTGTGGCTGTTTTTTGTGTCTGAGATAAACATGCAAGACTGAACACAGTGCACGTGATATACTACCACTGTGTATAGACTCAGACTAATCAAGCAAAGTAATGTTAGTAATTCTCATTAATTGGAAAATCCAGTATAAAGTTTGTATTATAAAGGTTCAAAACTTTATGGATAGAGAATTTCAATATTATTTTGGATTGGTTGATTCTGAATCTCTGTCTCAGTTAATTAGCTAAGAACAGTACTTTATATGTTGTTTCTTCGGTTCTGCTGGTGCATAAAGGTCTCACTGTAAACTAGGAATTTGTCAGAAAATGTGTCTTTATAGAAATTTATGTTTTTGTTAAAACTTTACGCTTTAAAGAAATAGTTTTGTTAAGTGAAATGACAAAAATGTTCAAGAATGAGGGAATGAAACGAGGAGTTCACTGAAAATTACAAATGTAGGAAAAATTTTTATACATTTCATTTACAGATAAGTCTACTTGAAGTAGGGAAAAACCAAAATTAAGTAGAAGAAAAAGTAGAGACTCAGAGACTGTTTTGCTAATGAACATACATCTGGTGCATGTAGGCCAGTCAAAAATTGGAAGACAGTTCTTTCTGAGACCACTTCAGTTTTAAATAATTTTGCATACAAAATTACTGTGTACAAAACACCTTGACATTTAAACATTTTTGTCAGTAGCTTTTCTCTAAGCTTCATTAGCGTCTAGGTAATTTGCTGTCATGGGGTTTATTACCTTGTGACTTCAAAAGGCTTTAAAAGCTTTGTATTTAGAAAGAAAACATTAGGAGGATGTGGCAAGTTCACGCCACTTACACCTTTCTATCGTTTTTTACAGTTCTTATGTCTGGAGTTTGAATATAGAAAGTTTTTTACTAATGATTTAGTTTCACAATATAGAATCTCAGCTAGGATGCACAAATAAAGATTTCTCCTCTTCTGCAAGGCTGTCTGGTCAGTTGATGGGAATGATTTGAAGAATCTATTGGATTGTGTAGTGTAGAGTATTGTGAGATGTGGCAATCAGATGTCACAGTCTCTTAAATTGTAAGAACGACAGTAACAATGTCTGCTACAACATGAGTAGAGGTTACTTACAACTCTGCTTGCTGATCTATGTAGTGTTACTTAAAAGTTGTGCAATGTTCTGAAAATATCAGTGGTGCAGAAAATCCCTGCTCTGCTGTAGCAGCTTTACATTTGTGGGACCAGATCATCAACTGGCATAAATCTGTCTTGAGTTCCCTTTGCAGAATCTACAGGTACCAGTGAGACTCAAAGCCCAGACAGGTGTCTGTCCATTTTAATGTGCTGTAAGTCCTTTATGGCATATTATTAGACAATTATTTCACAGTACCTGGTGGGTTGTTGTTGTAATTAACACATAGGTGTTGGTTTAGAGTGTGATACAGTAATAGATTTTAATTAAGCTTCCTTCTCAGAGAGGCAGTTCAAATTTAACAGACTATAGATTTTGTCATTTAATACCAAATACATTTTTTAAATTGCTCTCTGTCCTCTATTAGAGAAACTTGTAATGGTCATTTAGGTGGGAAAATAGGTTTTATACATAAATTATCCTACTTCTAGGTGGACAATCACAGCTTGCTTCTAGACACACTCCCCCCGCCCATCTTCACTTTGGAAAAGAAACACATCCAGCTGGATGTGCAAGAAAATCTTTGTGGCTGTGAAGGGTCACATGGTATAGCAGAGCTATATTTCCCTTCTCCTGCTGAGGTTAGATAATCTGTGTTCTAATTTGCATTGGAAAATACCGATTCCCCATTTTGTCTTCCTACCTCACCTTTTGTCAGTTTCTACATAGCTAAGAGAAGGGTCTGCTTCTTAAAATGTTTTTCTGTCACCATAAGTTAAAATCAAATCCTTATGTTGATTTCTTATGGCTCTCTTCTACTTTACAGAATGTTGTAGTCCTTATCTGTATTCTCTGGGATGGAAGTAAACTTTCTTTTGATTCCTTTGAACATGCAGAGTATTATTTGTTTATTACCTGTTAATTGCTGTTTCTTTTTTTTTTTTTATTTAGTGAGGATTTATTGTATCAATCTACAGGGGCTAACAGCAACTGTTGTCTTATATTTGTTATCTGTAACACCAGCATGTTATGATTCAATGAGAGGAACTGTCTAGTTTTAATGCTACTGTCTTCAATTAATAAATGGCTGCATTGCAGGGTCCCTCAGTTTGTTGTTTAATGTTGGCATTTATGTTATGCAGTTTTTCATGGTGGTGATCTACAAGAGTATTTGGCTGTAGAAATGCTGCAACACGTACTCCTTTTGATGTCAAGAAACATTTGGACTGGCAACCAGGCAACATTACATATTTTACAATGTAAATAAGATTAATAGAAACTATGGCATTGTATTTATTGCTTACACTAAGAACAAAATGGAAAAAATGTGAAGTTATTTTTTTGGTTGTTCTTTATTTTCACCTTGTTCATATGAATCATGCATTTTAATTGCTGAGAGAAGTATTGTTTATGATCAATAAAATGTTACTCCATTTATTTATCTCTCTTGTGCTCTAATACAACAAAGCTGATCTAAACTAGGCTTTCACAGATGTCTTAACTCTGTGTTGGTTAAATATTAACCCAGGGAGAAAGTAATTACATTGAGTTACTAACAATTATTCTGATTGTAAGTGTTTTTCAATACTTATATTTAATACTAGAGTGCTGAATTTCTGGAGGAAGTTTGTACAGATAATATAAGATGACTGGACAAAAAATTATTTACTCAAAAGTTTCATATTTCTTGTCTTCTGAATCCACCTTTTAATAAAAAGTTATTAATACTTACTTATGTTAAGCCAAAATGTCTGTTTCATCAGGAACTAACAGCAGAGACTAAATCAAGTGTATCTATCATCTTCATTCCATCAGTCGAGGTGGAGGTAGATAAGCAAACCTGAGCTCAAATAAAAACCCAAGCAATATTTAACCACACCAGGGGATCTTCAATACTGGGTGTTAATACTGCTGTCTGCCTGTTACCCGTATTTAAAGTGTGCTAATACCCATCCAGAAAATGACCAGTCTCCTGCCTCTTCCTGACTTTTAAGCAAGAGCCTGTAATTCCAGGTAGTTTTTTTGATCTTTAGTTCCTAGGACCAAGTGTCAGGCAGTGGAAATTGTTACAGACTCTACTCACACCAAGTTATGCCTATTCCTTCAGTTCTCTGCCACTACCTACTAACGCTCCCACTTCCTGATTCCCTGTACGTACAGAGTTAGAACTGTTACATTTAACAACCGTTCTGTCCTGTTATACAAGTAACTATAGAGAAGTAAATCCAATCCCCCAAATCCAAAAGCTGCTGCTTAACAACATTTTATTGTAACTCAGCAGTAGAAAAGGAACGCAAATGATACCTACAGTAGCATTTTCCAATGCAGTATAAGTGCCCAAAGGCAATTAAACAGCAAATGAAACACAGCATCCTGACTTCCTCAGATAAGAGTAAACGGTGATCCTTACACTTTCTTTTCAAAAGAGGAAATGTTCTTGTAGCCCAAGTAGCCTCACAATAATTGAAACAAACTTACCAATATCCCATCAATATTGACACAGAATCCCATTCCACTCTCTGCAAGATAAAAAGATTACTGCCTTTGAAAATATTCCAATTACTCCAATAGTGCATCTTGCATGTTCTTGTTATGGCAGTCACCACTGAAGTTAAAGTTCTAAACCAAAGTTTTAGCTTCTGATAATGATCTGGCTCTAAACATCTATGTGAGAAGAAAATACAAAATTCATTTTGAACTAGACCAAATCCATTCCAAAGTGAGTCTGAGTGTAAGTGCAGAGGTGACAGACCCCTGTTTATAATTACAATTATCTATCAATCACCTACAGCTGCATCTCTCTAACAGCTTTTAAACCATACTGCCTAAATGAGTAATTCAAATTCATCCATATGGAGTTCAAGCTTCATTTGAGGCAAATGACATACCAGAGTCTTCTTAAATTAAACTCAGTTTTATCACTGCCCCCTAAATTTTAAAGATATTTTCAACTACTACTTCTTATGACTACTTCAAAGTTTTCTTCCCCTCAGCAAGATTCACCACTCTAAATGAAAACTCTTACAAAGGGAAAATTATGATTATTGCTAACTCATATGAAACTTAATACATTGTTTTATGTGAATTTAATGAAATTCAAATACAAAAAAATCAGTCTGTTTTCTAAAACTTGTTTACACACTATTGTTAATTCCTGATTTGAGATGAACAAGCTTTCCTGGAAATTCAGATTTCACATTCAGAATCAAATGAAAAATGGCCACAAAGGAAAAAGTGACCAGAGGTGCTGGGGTCCCCCTGGCACCTCTGCTGAATCCAAGTTTTAATGGTGGATGCAGGCAATCTAAACCAAGTTCTTCACTGTGAAGGAGCCAGGAGCAAAACCCTTCTATGCAGAGAACTGGTTTGGAGCCAGTGGGCCCGTGGCCAGTGTTTGGGGCAGAGTTCCGCAACGAATCCCAAAGTTGTACATATATAATATATAATCATATGCCATGCACAAATTATCAAAGGACAAGATAGACTTGAATACAAGTATTCATGTATTTGCTTAGTTCCTTACCTTGATTTTTGCAAATGAAAGGTGACAAATGTTTTTCTGTAGCAGAGAAAGTCCTTCCACCAGTCCTCCATGCATTGGACAAGGATCACTGTCAAACTGGGGTGTCTTTGACACAGTGAAGTCCATAGACAGCTGCTCCATATTTTGACAGTCCACTGTATGTCCAATAGCTTTGCATATAAATATTTAAGAAAACAAAATACTGAACTAGTAGAGAACAATACTTAGATGCTACAAAAAGTATATTGCACTAAACAGAAATAGCTTATCAGAGAGTTAACACAATAAACATGATGATAAAAAGACTTTGCTGGATATGATGGAATTAGAGCAAAGGGGACAAAAAGTAGAATAAACTGTTCTGTGCCTATTTATTTTTTTAAATGTGCTATAAAAAGTTTTCAAATCACATATTTATAGACTTAGAGAAATCGTAATGACTTTGTCCCTTAGGCTCCCCTGGATGTAGACCTGAAACATCAGAGAAGAGCTAGGAACACAAATACTTAATCACATTTTCCTTAGCTAACCTTGAACAGGAGCCAAATACGTGCATTTAATAGAGAGCTCCAAAGTGCATTTGGCTGGGTTTCCTGGAGGGATCTGCAGCCATATATTCCACAGAACAGTGTCCATACCCGACTTGTTTCTGTTACTCACAAGGAACTCCCATCCTGTGATGCCAAATGGACTCCAGGAGATGTCCTCAAGCACCGGCTCCTTCTGTCACATTTTGGGCAGAGGATGACAGTAAGGGTTTCCTTATCCCAGGGTTTCCTCCCAGAGTCTTTAGGCATTCAGCCACCAGGGATACTTCAGAATCTGCAACAAGAACCAAATTCACAGCAAGAGATCTCGGTCTGAGATGACTTGAAAATTCCTGAAGTTCTCTTACTATTCCATGGGTTATAGCACAGTGCAGTGACACTGCCTTGTTTTTCATATTCCCACCTCTCTTACAAAAACCATCTCCATTTAAAATAACTGTGATACTCTTTATCCAGATGATGCAATGGACTTGCTACAAGAATTTGGAAAGTTAGAATATCAATGCCTTCAAAATCTTCATAGCAAATTCCTGTGGTAAAACTAGTTAAATTTCAGGTAATTTCAAGGTATGGACTCTGAGCCAAACAGTCCTTTCCAGTCCAAGTCTGTATTTGCTGTGAGTGAAATTGTTTCCCTTTCCTTTTGTCAGTGGAAAATGACAGTAGCTATTTTTCTTTTAAAGCTAATCACCTCTTATTTTTCCCCACATGGACTCATTTATAACAGCCAAGAGTGCTGTAAATAGCCTTCTCTAGCTGTAATTAAAAAGCTAATTAGAATGATCTGTAATTCATGTGTAAAAAATTCTTCGAGAAGAAGGTTGAATCAGGAAGCTTTCACAGAAACAATGAAAATATTGAAAGCAAAAATAGAAACATGCTAGTAGCAAAACTCTGTAAATGTGTTTTTGTTGCAGACAACAGCACTTCTTAGAATTACGTTTTCATTATGTAATGGAAAGAGATTTTTATCTCTTACACCATTTAAAGTTGGTGTTTTTTAGAAATACAAGCACTTAAAGTGATAAAATACACTTTTTATTTAAGTTTCAGCAAAATATTTTGTTTTACACCTTACTCTCTGTCCCACCACCTCTGATCTCAGTATTTCACCAGCACTGGCATGATTTTTTATTATTTCAAATAGAATCTTCTTCTCTTTTCTTAATATTCACCAAACACTAAGCAGTTATCTGCAAGATAACTTGCAGTGTTCTGCAAGATGCTTTCCTTTCCCCCAGCTGTCTCTAAAGTTCTTGGAAACTGGAGGTAATACTGCTCCAGCCTAGCATCTTTTCCCAGCTCTGCCAGGAGCAGAGGAGCAGCACAGGAGGGCAGTCACCAGCACTCCCTGAGTTTCGTGGCACAGGGAAGAAGGAAGTGCAGCCTCAGGGAGTCTGTACCTCACGCATTTCCTAGGCAAAGTTGTTCTGGCACTGGGGAATAACTGGCATTGCTCCTTCCTGCAAGGAAGGATGCACAGAGCTGGTTTCTGGCTGGACCGTCCTTGCTGAGCTGTGGAATCTCTGACCTTCTCCTCAATCACTCCTTGTTTATGCTTTTAGTGCTGTGGAAACAACTGATGGGAGCAGGAATCCCCATCAGTTCCTACATGCAGTGGTGGCTGCAAATTGAAAGCCAGACAAATCTAAGAATTCATCCTATTCCTAACACAGCAGAAGAACAAAATAAATAAAGCATAGAATTACTAAACATACAGAGACAGTAGGAGTATACTGCAAGCAAATAACACCAAGGTCGTGTGTTCAATCCCTGGACAGACCATTGCCTTTGGAGTTGGACCCAATGGTCCTTGTGGGTCCCTTCCAGCTCAGAATATTCTGTGATGATGACCAAAGACAATATTAATATGCAAAGCTTACAGAGCAGTGTTACCAAAAATATAAAAAACAAAAGAAAAAAAACAAAACACCAAAAAAAAAAAAAAAAAAAACAAAAAAACCAACAACAAACCACCAAAGAGAAAGGGAACAAAAAAGATGCTTGTACAGATATGGACTGTCTCTGATTTCAGAACTCCAAAAACAGTCTTTCTTCTGTCCTTGCAAAAGTATTGTACTTCAGAATAAAAAAAATTGCATATCCATCTATTTGCAAACATTTCCCACTGATTTTCCAGACACGCTGATGAGAGGAAAAATTAAGAGGGGGCCTGGGGCTTCTTCCATTAGCATCAATGGGGCACAGCCCATATGCTTAGCAGAAAGGAAGGGGTAGCAACTTAACACATCTCTTTTGCCTTTCCCTTCCTTAATTTCCCTTCTTTTATGCACAGCATAATATCATCTGGCCTTATCTACAGTGATTCTACATGATGAATTCCTTAGCCATCCAGCCCAGTTCCCAACAGTGAGTGCCAAGACAAAGAAACCATTCCTATTTCTGTTAAAGCAATATTTACTGTCACAGGTATTTACTGCAGAATTAAATACTATCTCCTTTGTCTAGACTAGATGGGAAAGGTCCCGTAGGCTTACGTGAAGCAGTTTGGATAAGATGTCCAGGCCATCCTAATAGTCTTGACGTGAGCATGACCTTTTTAAAGGTTGAAAATACTTTCTTTTTTAATAATGTCTCCTTTGGTTGCATCTGAAAGCAACAACATATAGAATGATTAGCCTAGTAATGGTTCCTTCTGAACTGTAGCTAACTAAACTGTAGAGCACCAGCATGGGTTTGGATTAAATACAGGTGGGTGTGCATCATTAAATAAATAAAACTAAAGAAGCAAGTTTTCCCTGCTTGCTTCCACCTAATCCTTAAACTAGCATTGTTATCATATTCACAAACCAGCAGCATCTACGCAGTCTACCCATGGAACACCTTTTTGGCATGTTCCATTCACCAGCTTCTTAACAACCACTCTGAGACCACAGATTTCAACTCATTTTACTTTGACCAGCCGACTCTGTTCATTCTAACTCTCCTGTATGGGCTCTGTGCTACCTTTATTGAAGTCCTATACATTTCTTTTAAAGCACTTCTTTGAAGCAGCCTCTGAAAGTGCCGTATCAGCTACGAGGCAGGAAACATATCAGGTTTTAAAACTCATGATAGGGGTGTGTCCTCTGCTCAAGGGCAAGGTAGCTGTGCATCCTGATGGACAGGCTGTGTGTTTAGCAAGGTACACTTAGAGAACTGCAATTCTCTTCAAGTCACAAATAATTGGCATCTACTGGAAAATGTGAGTTACCACAAAGGGAGAGAATATGCTCTGAAGTACATTAAAATACACAATGGAAAAATCAAGTTAATGGTGCCTTCAGAAAACTGACACTGAAATTATTACCTTTTCCTGGCCTTTTGTGTTATGTTTTCAGGCCCACAATGAACTGGCAGATGTCAGTACTGAAATCACTATACATACATCTGACTTCAGGGCACAATAGGAAAGAACAGAGGGCTACGTGGCAAAAATGGGTTCCCTTGTTGCTAAGATTAGAGGGTTTTTATCACTGCTGCCTCATTGCAGTCATCATCTGGGTACTGTAGTGAATCTCCTTTTCTAGACACAGTGTGATTTTGACCAGTGCAGATAATGCACTGGCTTGATACTTACAGGTCCAAGATTACACTTCCTTGCATAAGAGAAATGTTTCAATTTAAAGGAAGATGCTGGCAGGTACTTCTCTATCATCATTTTCATACTCCATTTTTCAAACAATGCAGCTCAAGGGACATACTAAAGATATGATATGAAGATATGAAATGTGATCCAGTATGTTCTTTTGAATGCAGAGAAAGGCCCAACAGACTTCTCCTCATGTGAAGTGTAAATAACTGTTTAAAAATTGAGAACATGGGATCCTCTCACAAACAAATACATGGTGAGAGCAGCATGTTCCCATTTTAGTGATGACAGAAAGCACAATTCAGAAAAAAAAATTTTGCTTCTCCCCCATTTGCTTTGAACTTGTCACTATATTTTTGCAAGCTCCCTTCCTCATCTGTAAATACTCAGCATGGTCATGTGATAGGAAATAACAATATTTTAGCCTCTCCAACTATGTGCCATTAAAATCATTGCACTCTGCTTTGGGGCTTAAAGTCAATTCATCTGCAGATGAGCCTGAGTGCCTCTGAAGGCTGCGCTCCTGAGGAGCTGTGAGCCCCAGACCTACCCAGCGTTGCAGAGGTGCACCTGCCCTGCCAGAGCTCCAGACAGCCGTGGGCAGAGCCTGAACTCTCAGACATAAACAGTCATGACAAGAGCCATTTTTACCTGTCAGCTCAGTGAAGGTCTCTGACCACCCAGCCACCCTGGAAGTAAACCTGTTCAGGGATCCTTTTTTAGCTGACACTGCCTGGCACTGGGTTATTCTCTTTCCTGTAAGCCATATAGGAGCATCTGCAAGAGAAAAGCTCTCTAAGACCTTCACCTCTCCTGTGAATTTGAACAGGGCCAAACATATTCTGATCCTCTATTGTTTAAATATTTAGTTTATTTAGCTATCTTGTCTCCTTTGAGTCTATCTTGGCTCTGTTCTAAGCCAAGATAGCTTTTCAATAGCTAATATAAGTTTTAGTGTTTGGGTTTTTTTTTTTTTTAAATCTGTTGCAGTACCCATCAGCAAGTGCTCCCTTCACAGATGGGCAGTTTACCACAACAGCTACTCCAGACTAGCTATTCCAGAACTCCCACTGTGAACACTCTTCCTCCAGAATAAAAACAGGATTGTGGAGTTTTGTTACTTAAGTTGCTTTATTTATGTTGGAAGAAAATATTTTAAACCAAGTATTTTTTCTGGAATATCTACTCTGGCAGATGTCCAAGCACAGTTGTCCCATCAGTAGCAAATGGGGAAGTAAAACAAGGCTCTCCAGCAGTCCAGGGCATATTCTGGCATCTTCTAATATTAGGTCCTTGTTTAATAATTTTGTGCTAAAAATTACTGGTTTTGTCCAGTTGCCATGTAACTCCGTATCTGGTATGGCCCACCATTCAGCAAAGAGTCACAAATATAATTTTTCTAGGCAAAGAAAACTGAAGATGTCTGGGTTTGTTGAAAGAATGAAAAAAAACACTAGAGAAAGCTTATATTTATAAGCCTTCAAGAACTGTGCCACTCAAAATCTGTGTGTGGGTGAATGTGTATTTTACAAATGCACAAAAGCACAGACATTGCAACTAGTGTTTGCAAGAACATTAAAGAAGGCTGGAAACTCATGCCAATTCTCCTGTAAGTTTGGCTTGGGTCCTGTGTAACTCTTCTGAACTCAGTCTACTTCAGCATATCAGACCTCAGAATCCTCGCCCCAGAGGAGCCTACTTGGAGACAAGGAAACAAACCCATTCCCTTCTCGATTCAGGTCGCACTCAATTCAGCACGATTTGCTGTAACAGCAGCTGAATGTGCTGACCAACAAGCTTCCAACCAGGAAAAAGCTCCAAGCAGTCAAATCAAAAGGGATTTGCCAGACTACCTTTCCTGTGCAAGCTTCTGGCATATGAGCCTTTCTTGTTTGCCATGCTACATCCAAATGAGAGAAATATATAAGAAGTCTGGCAGAAATATGGCAGCCCTGCACTCTTTGGTGGAAATCATGCCCTTGATATGGGACAGGATATGGAATCGCCGCCCTTGGTTCCTTTGCTGCGGGGTCTCCATCGGAGGTGGTTTGTTAGTACATGGAAGAGCGGGTTCTAAATGGAATGGCAATAAAACAAATTTTACAGACTACACTCCATTTCCACCACTCCAGAAGAAATACAGTAACTAAACTCCCCTCTAGGAAATCAATCAACTACTTATTTTTTCTAAGTTATTTACTGTAGTTTCCAAAAATTGAGGAAATAGTGAAGGAAATAATTGTTTACTTTTAGAACAACTTGAAGTTATTCTTTAAAAAAATTATTTTGCTAGGAAAATGTTCATTATTTTTAAGAGGATATGATAAAATACAGAACACAAAATCGAAGTACTTTACGCATCAAAAATATGGAATATGAAAAGCAAAATTCTGAAATGATAAAATTTGTCATATTCTTTTCTCTCCGGTCTTTTGTCATTAAGACCAATATACCGTGGGTTTATTTTTCCCTAACATTTTCCTTTTGTCAACATATAACATCATTTCAAACACAGTAGATTAAATCTATTCTCATCACCAACTGCTGGTGCAGATCCCAGTTTTTAAATCTCTGCCTTGCAGTGCAGGTCTATCTCATAAACAACAGAGTTCTATCTAGCACTCAGATCTGCTCTAAACACAAACTCCTACTTCCTACCAGCTGCCGTCTTCAGCTCCCAGAGCCAGCTTCCAAAGGCTCTGCCTGGAGCTCTTTTCTGAACTCCCTTCAAACACACTATTGAAGCTTTATGAGCAGCCTGGAACAGCAGTGTTGAATCAAATCTGAAGAGCTGTGCCTCAGTAGATCCTGTCACTGCCCAGAGGGATGGGGCAGCCACAGCTTCTCTGAGCAACCCGTTCCTGTGCCTCACCACCATGATGAAGAATTTCTTTCTAATATCTAATCTAAACCTGCCCTCTCTCCGTTGAAATACCATTCAAAAGATAACTGCACACTGCCTTAATATATTTAATATTATTTTGGATCTTCTTACCTTGAACAGTAATCCTAGATTTTATAAAAATTCATGAATACAGCATTCATATTTGGGACAAAATAAGAAAGCTGTAGGTTTTTCTCATGTTTTCTGATGTCACTCAAAGCAAAGTGATGCTTTGGGCTTTGTCCTTTTAGCCAGTACATTCAAATCCTTAAAACATTCCAGGTTTGTAGTCAATTTGTGAATCATGCTTTATATCTAAAACACTCATCTGTCTGCTCTTGGAAATGAGAAGAATTCGCCAAGATGATTTTTGCAATAGAATTTTTTTTCTTTTCAGACAGTTTCAAACAATGAGGCCTGTCCATGACTCCAGACTTTCTTTTTCCCAGCCCAACCCAATTAGATTACGAATATTTTTCTTCATCTGATCACAACACACCAAGATTTGTTCGTGTCTGTGATGCACAAGCCGCACGAGTCCAGTTTTGCTCACAGCTGGACTGTGCCAGCATTCTTCTTGGAAAGGTCTCCACCACACAGCTGAAGTTTACCCCTGTTGTCCCAGTAACATAAGCACTCAGCCTAGTCACCAGGAGTTCGGCCCAGCTCCGTTCCCTCGCAGAGCAGCAGCGGCAGATTGCTGATTCACGCAGCTCCGTTAGGCAGAACCGTCTCCGCGGGGGCACCCTTCCAAGGGAATCGATACGCGCCGGCAGCTGAGGCAGCAGGACACTCACTGTGACCCACTTAGAAATCTGCACGCTCACCTCTTCCCCAGATCCTTATATTCAGTATCATCAATTACATTATCCTTTAGCTACGGGCTGACATTCCTGTTTCTTTCCAGTGTTGCCCTGAGCCTCTCCGATGATCTGTTTCCTCTTTTAGGTTCCTAAGTAAATCCCTGCATTCTCACGGTGCTGAACATGGCATGTATCTGAAATGCTGAGAAGTTGGCAAATCATAGCCTGCTGCCAAAGAGAGTCCAAAAGGCCACAAGTTTGTATTCTGCCTGTTTCTTTAAGTTAGTACAGAAAAACACCAACTGTTGGAAGGATATCTGACATAGCATTTTTCAAATCATATTTTTAAAGAAGTGAAAACATTCCCTTTCTTACATATTTAATTATTTTGAGTCTGTTCATACAACACAGCCCTTTGGATGAATTTGTTCTCTCCTACAGCTAAGTGCCCATTCTCATTTCTCTGTATTTCTCCCCAGAATGACAAATGCCCACCTGTGGACACAGGAGTTCTAGGCTTTTTCTTCATGTTACCTGCAGCATGGCTACTTAGCAGATCTTGCTGGCCCATTGCTGAGCACGCATGAAAAGCACATTGGAGAGGTTATGTATTCTTAGCCACAAAAGCCGCTAGAGGGTCCCTCTACTATAAGTTGATATTAAAAAAAAATAAGTTCTTTCCATCTTCCACAATACATACAGTGAGCTTAGGTCAGGTAGTTGCATGTTGAAGCCATGCATAACAGTCAAAGTAGAGTTAGGATGTCTTGTCTACCAAAATGAAAATACAGCTGAATTTGTCACTGGTCTTTTCCAACCCAAAGTGTGGGTAGTTATTTTTTTGTGAGTTTATATATGTGAAATAAAGGCAGTAAAAACTGCCAAAAAAAAAATTGCCCATACACCTCTGAAGTTTTCTCCAAGGCTAGATTTTCTCTTAGGAATGATACTTCTGTTTCCTGTCGTGCAACGTTGTGAATTTACTCTTATATTAATTTTTTCCTTCTCACTGACAGCAAGAGAGTGTGAACTTTGACCAGTAACTGTGAAATGCTCTGAACACTCTCCAATTCTTATTATTTCAGTTTCTTAAAAAGTATTAACAATAATATTCAGAGGACACATTACAATTTCAGCAATCCAAGTTCAGTTTTTCACAATGAGCAGGGGCTGCCCTGGGGGCAGTATGGTTCCCAAGCTGGAGATTTTCTAATTGCTTGTCTCAAGATGATCAGGAACAAAGAGTAGAAAGCCCAGGGGTTGGAGGAATTTCCTCCAAGCAGATAACTGAGCTGTTTCTTCTGGAAATGGTATCGCTGCCTCCAAGGCAATGATATATTTTAGGTGGTGTTAGAATTTTTCATTCTCCTCCTCCCACCCCCCATGACAGATAAACCTTCTGGGGTGAATCACGCTGCGTGTAATATAATGAGTTATCAAAGACAAAAAGCTGCAAATAAATGTTTTTCTTACTTGGAGTTCATATGCATTTTGTTGGAAGGGTTAGAAAAGGAGTGCTCGATAATTGAATTACTGTGCTTCCTTACTGAAGTCACTTCCTGATAAGCAGCCAAACTAATTGGCTAAAATAAATGAGAGCTTGAATAACCCAGTCATAGCCAGTCACAACTGGTGTAGTATTATACTAAGACAACCTATGTTACTTACTTCTAAACAATATGTGCCAGCCCAATAAAACCATTATGAATTTCTTGTAGCATTCAGATTTCTACATTCAAAAAGGTAAAGCCATTTACAAGAAACCATTGTCAAAGATCTTAACGCTATCTTGAACCTCAACCTTTGTTTTTATTTTCTTTCCCAAAATCAAGTGCTCACATGAGCAGGTTTTACACTGTATTCTCATAAAATATGTTTTAAACCACATGTACATATAAGAAAACCCCAAGAAACACCAACTTTCATCTGAAACTCATAATGAAATAAGCATAAGATTATTCCCATGGAAACTAGTCTTTAGACTATAAGGCTGAGTAGTTCTGAATGTATTTGCAGAACTTTTAAATATACCTTAAATCAAGAGAACATGCAAATTCCAATTATCTCAAAAAGCTTTTCTGAAAATTTTATTAAAGCTATTCCTGCTGTGTTATTGGAAGTAGTTCCAATCCTCAGTGCAGTTCTTTCATGTTCTGCCATCATGTCAGTGACTTTTTGTAGTCAATGCTTTGTCTTCCTTAAGAAACCAAGCCAGAGAAAGTAGCTTTCTTTTTTCCACTTCTCTAGTAACTACTTTTTCAATGATATGACCTTAATTCAGAACATTTGGTTGCATTTTAAAAGTGCTCATTTAATTTAGTGCAATAAGCTTGAAAAGTTCCTCAAAAGTTCTGCTGACTAGAAATTGTTCTGTTTCTGCCCATTAGAGTGCTTGGCTACACATTTAGGATTGATAATTAATCTAATGCTTAAAAGTTATCAATCCTTTATTGGGAGCACCCTTAATTTAAGAACTTCTGTGCTACTGGAGTTTATGAACTCTAGAGTGGACGTAATAAGACTTACAAACCTTCTTTACCAAATCTCCCACCCTCTCGGCCCTCTCCTGCTGACAACAGACATAATGGCCTTTCTGGGCTTACCTCAGTTACTCTGGCACAAAGGCTGAGCCTGGTTACACAAATTAAACTACTTTAAACTTACTTTTGTTGAACAAGTGACCAGACTTTGTAAAGAAGCGAGTATCCACATGAGCAGAATGTTCCACAGAGAGACTGCAACAGCAGCGTGTTTGAGCATGTTAGTGTTCAACATATTTCACTCTCATTGTGATCTACAATGTTGGAAATCCTCACAGTGTAAATGTAGAGCTTTGTTAATGAAAATACAGACATTAGAGGGGCCTGTCCATGGCATCAGCCACAGTGACCAGGCTGCAGTCAAAGCAACTAGGGGTCATTGGTCACCGAAGCCCCCAAATGATCATGACTCAACAGCTTTTACGCAATTCATTCCCTAATAAACAAGTATTTTCCTGAACTAAGAAACTGATACTCCATGAAGGAGCTGGTTTCACTAGCATAAAAAATTTTAGGCATAAAACTATTTTAAAACCTAAAATACTCATGCTATTTGGTGTAGTGAACCTGAGGTCAAACTGTGCATGGAAACAATCACAGACACTGAGACTGGTACTGGAAACTGAACTATGAAAGAGGCAGCAGTATCCAAAGTTCCTCAAGCCTTATCTTAAAATAGCCCTTACTTGTGGTGATTACTTTGAAAGACAGAAAGGCTGTTTCCAGCTTCTTCATGGACTGTATCCTGGACCTGACCAGCTCTGTACTGGAAGCAGGAGGCTTTGGATGTAGAAGTATCTCTGCCTTGAGCACTAATTTCAGGTCATCCCCAGCTGACTTGTACTGGCTGTCTCTCAGGGGGTATGGTGAAAGCCTGTGGGCAGTTTGTAATGGTTGGGTGAATGGTGTCAATGGAGTTTGAGAGAGAGGATGACTCTGTTAGGATGCTGCAAAGTAATAAAGCATATTTCAGAGAACATAAGGGAATGAACAAACCCACCAATAGATTTCATGCACGAACCTCTGTACAAAGTATTTCCTCCCTAACTACATGTGGAAGCGTTAGTGATTTCTCTGTGTATGAAACGGTGGGATACTGCCAGTTATGAAACAGGATATAAGAAAATCTAGCAATGAATACTAACATCCTGCATTAATGGCAGCCAAGGTGTACAGGGAATTCTAAACCATCAAAAGTTAAAATATTCTCCAACCAAGTTCATGCTTTAAAGTAGATGAGCACTTAACATCATTGCACAGAAAAGTGATTACTCTTAAATACATTTCCTTCTCATCTAAATTTTAGACCACTCTAAGACATCTTCAAAAATCCTATGACTTTATTTTATTAATACTTCAAAGTAGATTTTTACATATAAAAAGTGCAGACTCTTTATGGCAATTTTTAAATTATTTTTCCATTCAGTTGAAAGTACAGGGTGTAAATTTCTGTTTATAGAATGCAATTTGATCTATGACATCATTAATAGTCTAGTGACCACTCTGTCACACTGTGTACTGTGACTAAGAAAAAGAAACCATCCCAAAAATTATACAAACATCCAGTAACAGTTTTCAAAATTACACCTACCCATTTTATCTGAATTACTCTGAGACTATTTCGATAAATATTATACACACCTGCCTGAGTGAAACAATAATTGCAAGGTAATACTGTGCAACAAGTAATAATTACTAAGCATTTCTTCTACTTTCTCCTCTTTCCTTTACCCTCTTTCTTCCTAGGGCAAAAGTTCACAAACACAGGACCGTCCCATCTGTTTGCAAGATGACTGTTACCACTTGCACTCTCAGCAACTTCAGTTTACAAATATTTGGCTTCAGTAGAGATGATGTGCTTTTCATTGTTCTATTTTTTTTCACCCAGACCGAACTCTCACACAAAACTCCACCTTAAGAGTGATAATCGGTGCTTAAATAAGTAGATTGTTATTTAATATCATGATTTCTTTTTATTCTGCAATGTTTAAAACTCTACAGAGGACCAGGACTAACTGCTGTAGCAATCTGGAGAGGCACTGGCGCTACATTGAAAGGTTTACACTTTTAACAGAAAAGAAACTTCCCCCAAAAATGACCCTCTCTAAAAAAAAAAAAAAAGAAAGAAAATAAAAAACAAATGAAAACCAAACCAAACAAACACCAAAAAAACAAACAAATGGAAAAATACCAAATCTGAAAAATTCTACCCAATAATAATATAACTTTTGTTACTCTAGTCAAGCTAATACTAATTAATTGCTACCTTGCCCTCGGGGAAAAGCCTGTAGGTATGTAGCCAAATACACTCAACACCAGGGTAATTTGAGAGGTTAGGAAGAAAGGAGGAGGATCCTGCCTGCCTGATGGGCACAGTAAATGTTGTTACCAGAAACACTGTGCCCCCATGGAGCCGCGGTGGCCATGGCAGGCACAGCGATCTGTCCGTGGGTTTGTGCAGCCAGCGCCTCGCAGAGCCTTTGAGCCCCACAGCAGCACAAAGAAACAGCAGGGAGATGCTCCAGCTAGAGAGTGAGAAAAGACTCTTCTCCGTGAGGATGCTCAACACTCAACAATTGCATTTCATGATGGAACATGCCAACATGACGATCTATAAGAGCATAAACTGGTTTTTTAAAAGATACAAATGTACTCATTTACTTAAATTCTTCTTTTCTTACTCCTTAATTTACAATTCATTTATGTTTTTAAACCATTCTCTACAATCCTGATATTGGCAGCAACTATTGCTACAGATTCATAATAAAACTTTGGTAAAGCAACTCAGAAATATAAATGCTTCACTCTAAAGCAATCTATCTCTGATCACAGATGACCAACTTCTTTAGCAACAAATCCCTGCTTCTTTCTGCTATAATCTACAATACCTTGCTTAAATTTCAAGGTATTTTCCACTTGTAGGAATACTAATCCTTGAGGAGGTGGAAATTTTTTCCTGTTGAAGCTGTTTCACTTTGCAAAAAGGATTAGAAGAGTTTCCATAAATGCATGAACATTCTTATTTCTTCATAGAAGGAAGAGAGAATCCTAACTCTCCAATAACTATGTTGTAAGCTGACCTGTCTATTTTGTCCATACACTTCACCTTTCCGCTCAGTGCAAGATGTTTTGACAGTGAGAAGAGTTCAGGATGCCAGCCCTCAGAAGAGCTAAAACTCCCTGGTTGGGCTTTGATTTATAAAATTAAAACCAGGAGTAATTGGAAGCCAGGGCATAATTTTTGGAAATCATCAAAAGCTTTACAGCTGGCTTAGGTCACTGTAGCTCTACTTCAGTTACCTGATTTACATCAAATTAAGAACTTAATCATAAAAGATGTGGTAAAACCATCAACATATTACAATTAAATCTTTTTCAGTATAAGAGCATTTACCTGGCAGTTGTGATTTCTTCAGTTTTTTAACTTTTATAGCAGCAGCTCAATATCCTACTGCATGAGTTGTGTATACCCAGGAGGCTTTTCAAATAATCTCCAGGAAAAGTTAAAATTATAAAATGACTACAAAATATGTAGGAATTTATATGCTGCTGAAAACAAGAGAATTGTTTAAAAATAAAAAAGAGGAAAGAAATAAAAAATTTCACATGTGACTCCTCCTGCTCATGTTACATCACAATATGTATATGAGAGATGAATTTAACTTGGAGCAGCAGACTTGAACTCAGAAGTTTTGATCACCACTGCCATAAATATAATACTTTAAGAAACTCTTTACTCATTTTTTTCATTTTCAAGTCATATAAATCAAGATAAGTTTTTAGTGAATAATCCTAAACAATGAAAACACCTACTCTGAAATAACAGAGAAAATATCTTTGAGAAGGAGGTGATGGAACAGGGGAGAAACTGAACATAAGGAACTTCATCAAAATTCAACTACTGCAAATAGATTCCCACTGTGGTCTAATTTCTACACAGGGAGCATGCAGGAGGGAGGGCTCCTAACTGGCAGCTCTGGTTAAAACCACAGACAGTGGTTTTCAAAATAGTCTTTATATCAGTTTTTCAAAGAGGTATCCCACATCTTCCCTCTTCAGTGCACGAGGACAAACCAGCCAGCACACCAAGGACTCAGCTTTAGCAACCTGATTGTCTTCTCCCTCCTGTAACCTGGTTGAGAACCTTGTCTCACATTTCCTTTCTTCACTGGTTCCACAACCAAGTATCCAGCTAAGTGCTGAGTGAAACTCCTGCTGCTACAAGCTGACTTCTCCTCTCTCAGTGCCAGCCAACACCATGAGGGATGGCCTGAAGGATGTTTGAAGTAGATTGTTTCCAGGCAGAAGCATTACACAGCACAGAAACATCTCTCTTCTATTCCTTACCCTCATGGTGCAAGAAAACCTTTAGAGCCATATTTAAATGATCAAAGTTGTACCCTCCTGCACGTGCACACACAATGTTCAGTCAGCAGTGCTTGGCTGAGAGCAGCTGACGAACCAGATTCATAAAGAAAAAACAGAACATTTGGAAACATTTAGGTACAGACAGCAGGGATAACAGCTTCCTTACATGTCCTAGTATGTTAAAACATCACTTTACTATCCACAGGCTTGTTACACATGGATATTAAACTAACAACATTAAGCCTGGCTTTTTCAATGTTTTTTTTTTTTATTTGGGATTTTTTCTTAGACACAAAGAGCTATGCAATTAAGAATGTTGTTCCAGTACAATGTTAAATTTTGAATTATTTGTATTAGACAAATATGGTCATACAAAGCCAGGCCAGAAGCCAGATTTGCTGAAATTCAGTTATTCCATCACACAATATTTAAATTGAACTCTTTTTCCTGGCTCATTACAAAAAAAAAAACTACAGAAGTATGGGGCTTTTTCTTGCTTTAAAACCAAAGAAATTCCAGAGTTGTTCTAATTATAAATATTTTTCGAGAGTTCACTACACAGTTGATTTTGATGCACAGAGGTAGAAATCCATTATCAGATGTTACAGGTTCACATCACTTATTGTAAGGCCTCCTTCTGCTAAAATATTTCAAAATGCGGAATTCAATCATTTTTCTACAAGATTGACATAAAATGCCACAAAACCAAAGCCAGCTACATTCAGCTTCCATAGTGGTAGAATTTCTACTCTTCAGTTCATAATGCTTTGGAGCAAACCCCAGTAAGGAAGAAGACAGGTTTTATGGTTTCATATAGAAGCCTTTGAACTTCCCTACATCAAGAAGTTTTTACAGAAAAATATATCAACATGAGTTGCTTTGCAATGCTGGGTCCTTCTCATATATCTGATAAAATGGAAATTAGAGGCAACTGACAGCAAACTTGGGATTTAATCCAGGGGAAACTATCCAAGTGAATGAGAAGAGAGAGGTAACCCTCCGCACAAAGCCAAGTTTTGGATGGCAGGTGTCCTAGCAACAAATATGGAAAGTTCCTGAATTCAGCAGCAGAAGAAGGAATTTTTCTCCTTTGATATAACATCCTTGAAATGATGTATTAGCTGCATTCATCTTGTAGCCTCCCCAGTGTTCTTCCCAGTGAATTACTGTGGTCCCCAGTTTATTGCTCCAGAACTTTGCTATGCTTAGTCCTGTGCAAGGACAAAACAAAAGGTGAGCTCCTGCCCCAAAAGCTTTAGTGACCATGCAGATGGAGCCTCTGCTGGAAGACAAGAGGCTTTAGGAAAATAAATTTATTGTCCTTCAAACCCACGGTCACTTTCCTCCTTTAAAGAGAAGTGAGCATTTCCCTTTTCTTCCCCTACCTCCTCCCCAGTGCTGTTAAATGCACCTCTGAAAATTCATATCTGTCCCAAATTTAAGGATTTATAGCTCTGCTACTTCATGTGGAATAACCATAGAGCCTGCTTCTAAATTAAGAACTCCTTCAATTATCTTATTGCTAGCTGCATGTTAGCAGCATGTAAATTAATGAGAAGAGCATTCATTAAAGATAGCTCAGGGTCATGTCTGGGAATGCATAATGTAAAAGCTCCAGCTTTTGTCACAGTTACTGTACTAAGCAAAGAAATTTCCACTTTAACCCCCATTTCTACAGATTGTACAGTTCACCCTTCTGTACACTTTCTATAGAGTTAAGTAACATATTTCTTTTCTGTTGTGAGTTCTAGTTTGCTCTAAACATTGATTAGTTTAATTTTAGGTAATTTGCTTTTACCAAGTTTTGCATTTCTCAGGTTAAACTCTACCCAATTCAGCCTCCAGCAGGGCTGGAATTTTAATTCACAAATGAAGAATGTATTTTATAGAGGTAAACCGTAGGAACATTTCTTTAGGACATGTACTACTATATCACCATGGTTGGTTTTAAAGGAGGAGTCTTCTGCAGTACGCACTAGATAATACTAAGCCCAAAAAAATAGACTTTTGCATATATATTTTAAACCATTTTAGAGGCAAGAGATTTATTTTTGCTCCTTCAGACTTAGACCGTATGTTTCAGGGTTAAATGTTAACAAGGGCTGCTTAGAAAGAAGAAAAATCCTGTGCAGCACTTTCTGGTGTTTATTCCCTGAAAGATAAACACCAGTGTCTTCTGACATGATACAGTCACTTTGACTAGGAAGAAGTATCATTAGAGTAGTAGCACATTGAACCTATAAATAATTTATAATTAGTGAGTTACACTATAGATTCTTTTAGAAAACACCATCATGGTGATAAAAGACAATTCTCTAAGTCAAATATACAGTGTGTATTTCATCAAATCCAGGCTGTTAAACAGGTAGCCCTCACTTATTTCTCAAGGAGGAGAGAAGGGCAATCTGTTTAACGCTCTGCCTGGGGAGTCAGGTGGTCTGGATTCTGTTCCCAGCTCAGACCTAAACCATTAGTCAAGTCACATCATTGCTCTGTTCTTAATCCCACATTCTTATATGAGATAATAACATTTCTCCTATTATTTGCTCCCTTCCAAGTCTAAGTTCTCCATGACAGAAGCCCGTTCTTACTATATATGTCTAACTCCCCTATGTCTTGGATTTTGTTTGCGTTTTCTAAATGATTCCTTGTTTTACTAATAACAATGGAATTCATTGCAGTATTAATTTTTAAGGCTAAAACCTACAATAAGGTCCCTAAAGCTGCCTAAATAAGAAAGAGATAGAGACCCATAAAAAATGGTAGGCAAAGAAAAAGGATAGAATTCAAAATTAGAGGAAAATTACCCTCTCATCAGCAAAATTAATCAGTCTGTTGCAACTTAGCAGTCAAAAGCATCAAAGAGAAGGGCAGTAAATCAGTGTAATTATGCTCTGGTTCTTCAGACCAGTGAGGAAACAGATTTACTTTCAAAATTTAAAATGTTTAAATAAACTTTTTTTTCCTTTTTCTGCTCCTGCTTAACCTTTGTTTCTTAGTTCGTTTTGGTTCTTTAGTTGTTTTTTCTTATTCTGCAGTGAGTTTTGCTTTTGCTAACAATAGCTCTCATTCAGGCCCTTTTTTTTATCCCTTCATGGTTACACCTATTACAAACAAACACAAAGTTGTATTCACTCAAGAGCACATTCTCAGAATTGTCTTCATCATCTGGTTTTCTTCAGAGCATGTCTACTTTTACTTCATGTGAACCCTAGTGAGGCCTTCCCGCCTACACTGAGAACCTGTAAAGAATTGTGGACCCCTCAGGATACATGGGAATCCTAATCCTGCTTGCTGTTAATATATTTCCATTAGGATCCACTAAGAAACATTGGACTGAGCACTCAAAAAATACTGGTGGGCTAACACTCCCAGGGGGAAATCTTATTAAAATTAGTGGAAGTTCCAATTAACATATTTCATTAAACTCTTGTTCAGGGGATTAGTGGAGGTGTATACATCAGGTCTTTTTACAACTGACACACTGTTCACAACAAAAGCCAAAGCAGTGGAGTGGCACCTGATCTGTATTCTGGGCCAGATATTCCCATTAAGGATTAGCCCTGCAAGGCTTCAGCACAAAGCCACTCACACGGATTGTGGCTTTCAGGCAGGAGAAAAGGCTCATGTTGGTCCCTCTGTGTTGACAGAGTATTCGCTCAGTTTCTCAGACTGCAAAAGCACGTAGGCAAAAGTTTTCCTTTTGATGAAGAAAATAGAGTCAGTCCACATTCACAGCTGGGACTCTCAGGTTGCCGTTGGACTGACTTTAGCATACATTTTATTGCTTGCTCTGCTGTCCTCCTGACCCAGCTGATTTCTTACCTGCACCTCTGTGACTGAACAAAGTTCCTGCCTCACAGGGCACAAGCTTCCTGTCTTTAGAGATTACAGCTTGGAACAGGGAAGATTTGACTTCTGTCCTCTCATGCCAATTTAAGCACTGCCAATGCGACTTCACTGCCACATATAAAACATCAAATACAAATCAGTGTGAGATCAGCACTTAAAATGACAAGGTACAGCCCAGTGCAGGAGCAAGTGAACTGGCCTGCTAGAAACTGCTTTTAAATATAAGTGCAACACATTTTCTTTGTCCAATATCAACCTAGGAGAAGGACGTTTTTGTCTACAAAGCAGTGTTTCCTAACAGGATACTGTGTTTGTCCCTTATTAACCCTGCCTTTCCCTGGGATTTGCAGTTATAGCTTACTGTGTAGTGTGTCCCCCACACCGTGAAAATTCAATGAGAAAGGAAAAAATTACAAAAGCTAAAACCAGCCACAAATCCAAAAATGATTGCTGCATAAAAGTTGTTGAAGTTTGTTTTCTGTAGTAATAAAATCATTATTTCTTCTTCCAAAACTTAGAATACAAACATACAAACACAAAAATACAGAGAGTACACTAAATACTACAGAAGAAAGATGTAATTCTGGGAAAAAAGAATTCATTCTACCTAATTCAATGAAGAATTTGAGAGCAGCACATTTTCAAATGAACAGCTGTACCTCAGAATAACTTGGGTGAACACTAGTAGAGATACCAAATTTAATGTCATTTTTAGCTGTGACTGGTCAGGTCCAATAGATCTCCAGAGTAAAGAAATGGGAGCATGAAAAGGTGGAACTGTTCCTTCCACAGATTAAATTTTGTGTCAACAACTAGAAAGAAGATTTATCTCTCTCCCTAACTTCTGCATTGCCTTTTCACCTGCCCTACAATTACATAAAAATAAGTAAGAGGAGAAAATGCCCCAATATTTAAAAATTGAAGAAACAAAAGTGAAGATATTCATAAAACTTGGTCTGTTCTACTTAGGAAGTTTCAGGCAATATGTAAAGATTGGTTTAATGTGCAGCATCACTCACTTCTGACAATTAACATCTCTCTGCAATTCCAATTTAAAATGTAAGTTTGTATCTATCATAAGAAAGTTGACTATTATTTGAATTTAAACCTAGGTTATGAATTCTAATTAATTTGCTCAGCCTTCCTAATGAAGGGAAAGGCGTCATTTTCTCTATACATGATATTTTAATGGAAAAGTACAGTATCTTAACATTAAACATGTTATGTTGTTTTTAAGGCTGTAGGACGTGTAAAATACTTCACTGACAGTAAACTACTGCAATAAGAAGTTCTGAATGAAAAATATTTCCCTTTTTTTGGTCACAAGTCAGACTAAACCTACTTCCTCTGAAAGTTATATTTACTTCGAATAAGTTCATTAAATTCAGGAAATTTTGCTTAAATAGTAGGATTTTCACAATAGCAAAAAAATAGACAAATGTTGCTATATTTTCACATATTTGGTTGGACATGTTTTTTTCGTACTCTTTAATGTCATAAATGCCTTTAACATTGAAATGACACAAATAGCCAAATGAATTTCCAATAAGCCCATAAAAATTTACAATGCTAATATATAACTTAGAACAGTGGAAAGAAAGATTTTCTGAAACAAGACTTCAAAGTAATTCTCTAGAGATCAACAGAGGTTCATGGGGGAAATATTTCTTCCTTTTTTTTTAGCACAAGGCCTATACCTACACTGGGCAATCTCAAAAACTATCCTATGACAATAATTTATGCTAAAAGTAAAAGTGGCATGAGAAACTATTCTTTTCTTCTGTATGAAGTACAGAAATTATAAAAAGAAGTTTAAGAAGGGCAAGTCATGTACGGGAGTGTGTTGGTGGAGAAAGAGAGCCTGGAGCAGCGTGCAAGAACCGCCTTGCTGGAGAAATAACTTGAAAAATAAGTTTTTATTAGACTGATTCCCTTGGTATACTTAAAACTTAGTATGCTTAAAACTCATGCTTGTCCTGAATCAAATGCAGTTGAGGTTAACCTGAATTTAAGTCCAGATGTAACAAGAAATGCTAGAAACACAGGAATGCAAAATCCCAGAAAGTGACTGAAAAATCCTTATTGTGTGCAAGCCAATAAATGCAGGGAATTGTTAATACCACTGCAAGAGGACTGTACAACTGGAATTGGAGGAAAGGAACTGGCACAAGAGGAAAATAAATCAAAGGCTAAACAAAACTTTCACACAGAAGAAAAAAAAAAAAGAAATTAATCTAGAAGCTGTCAAGGAACTTGGAGAATGTAATGTACTGAATGAGGCAATGCCAGAAGGAAACAAATGTGGAAAGCGATAAGAAAAGTGATGAGAATGCAGTAGGAAAAGCGTCAAGGAATGACATAACTGATGAAGTAAAACAAGAAAGCATGGGCAATAGGATGGGACATATGTCAGTTGTGAGATCATCAGTGAATGCTGCAGATCCTTTTCTTATCGAGAAGGAACCTGCCCCAAAAGCAAAGACTTCCACTGCTTCTCATCCAGGTGTTAGTCACGTACATTATATCTATTTGTCAAAATACCTGAGAAGTGGTGCTCTTCAGTTACATGACAGTTGTAACACCTTAATGGAAGTCTCTGCATTCTGAATAAATTATTAGTTATTTAGAATCGGAAATACCATCAGGGAGAAAAAAATTAGGATCTGGTTTGGGATGAAGAGCTGATATTGATGTTTTTTATAAAGCCAGGAACAAACTAAATAACATCAAGAACATGCCAGTCTCTATGCTATTTAAAAATGGCTCTGTGAACGCTGTGGAAGAACTGTATGAAGTCAAGTCATTCAGATTTCAAGCTGATATAGGAAATACTCACTTTTGCTGCTGAAACCAGAGGGGTTTGTAGATTGACACAAGTGACAGATTTCTGTATCCAGCTCCAGAACATCCACAGTTCAGAGGAGCTTCCTCTGCACTTCCAATGCAGTGTTCACCTAATGAAAATTAGGAATGAGAAATTAAATGTTTGTTCTCTAACTTCTGACATTTGGCTTTCAGTCTGTCACTTCTTCAAGCTGTTTGTATTTTGTGGTAAATTATCCTTATGTCTAGAGTCTACTTTGAGAACTTAACTCTCAGGCAAAACTAGTGCCATGACCAGTTTAGCCCTTACAAATGTAAGCTAATATTAAAAGCAAGTCTAAATCTTTTTATCTTCTCAGAAATATCATCATGATTTTTTTACTTCGAGCTGCACAGACTCATGTAGAGATGTGAAGACTTACTTTTGCTTGTTTTATTTCCAGTGTGATTAACTTTGACGTGCATATGCATCCCCATAATCCTGTGGAATACAGCTCCAGATTAGTCCTGAAGTTTTGTTAACTCATACAATAAATACACTGGTGTTCTGGAAGCAGAAAGGCTACTGCTTGGCTTTGTTTAAAAGTCAGAAGTCATACCAGACAATTGCAATTGTCTTTAAAGCAAGCAGAGTTCCTTCAGACAAGAGTTATGAATAGTAGATGAAAAAGGCAGTAGAATTAGAAGTCAGTAAAAAAGGCAGAGCAATGAAAAACATATTTAATTTGCAGAACAGCAAATTATTTCAAGTCACAGAAAACTTTTTTAGTAATTAGTATTTTGTACATTAAAAATGTATAAAAATGGTACCATTCATTAAAAATGGTTGGCTGAACTGAATTTAATAAAATATTATATAATTTTCTTTTAGTACATGGAACTATGCCCTGAAATTGTCTTGACAACATGTGCAAATGATATGTACATTCAGGTTGTCTGGTTTACTGGCGGAAACGACACAACCCATGACTTCCAACGTTGCAAGCACCCCAAGATCTGAAACTCGAGCTGTGTGCAGTCTCACCTCTTTCAGCACTAGTAAAGGTGCTGAAGACAAAAATGTTTTTCATAGAAATACACACAGATGTACCCAGTGTGTTCTGATTGGCCTGTCAACTTGCAAACACTGTAGATTCTAATAAATGTAACAAAACCTCAAGAACAACTATCAGCTGAAATTTGGCACTAGAGTGAGATACACTGGAACAAATACCACATTTGCTCCACCCTACATTACCTTGGACATACGTGACATGCTGATCTCTGTGACAGCATTACTTTGCATAGGCCTACAGTGGAGAAAAGATAATGGGTATATTTAAAGGGTTGAGATGTAAAGTCAAGTCTTTTAAAAGTATAATTATTATTATTCTCTGGGTTTGATAGGTGTAGGAGCTCCCAATATTAGACAGACATTAAAGCGCTGGCCTAAAATTAAGTTTCATAAAAATGCTTTTATTTGAAAAACATACCCTATGTGTCCTTTCAATAGACTATATCTTTACCAACTATTAAATGAAAAAAACCAAGCATTTTACTGCATTTATCATCATTTATTATAGAGAATAAATATTTATACAGGAGAATGGGATACTGGTGAAGAGAAAGTTAAAGCTGAAAAATCCTAGTAAAGATTCTTAGTAAAGGTATATTTTTTAAAAAAGGGCTTAAAAACTTCATATCCACAGACTCATTTAAGTCCCAGGGTAATTCACACCAAGTTAAATGTACAATTTAATGTACAAAATCAATACAATGGGAAAGTTACTGAATAACAGTACATATAAAAAATGAAATAATATTCTCATATTCCTCCCACACATTTACATGGGAAACTGAACTGAAATTTCCTATAAAACCCCTCACGTTATATTTGCAAACTGAATCATACAGACTTAATTGTATTACAGTGGGTATAATAAATAAAATCCACATATTATCTAATTTCCTAGTAAGCTTCAGTGTGCAATAATGAAAGAAAATGCTAAGACAACCAAAGGAATCTGTAAGAAATCCATTCCCAAGACTCCCATTAGTAATTTGAGGGCCTTTTGCAGTTTACTCTCTCAGCAAGAACTCTTACTGCTCTAACAGTAGCTGTACTGGGTAAGTTACAAAGAGTGTCTTTCTACCCTCAGAGTCTCACACACTCAAAATAGGTTTTTTTAAGTCACAGCCAAACCATCATTTGCAAACTTAAGGACATCAGGAGAGTATCTGATCACTGTATATTAAGGACTGCATCTCTTCTTTACACTGCATAGATCCCAGAACCACACAGGAATCATCAAAGTTGGAAGAGACCTTCAATATCACCCAGTCCCAACCATCAGCCTAACCCAGCCCACAACAGTCACCCCCAAACCATATCCCCAAGTGCTCCATCCAGATGGCTCTTGTCTCTTCCAGAGACAGTGACTCCATCACCACCCGGAGCAACTTATTCCAATGCCTGATCGCTCTTCCAGTGAAAACGTTTTTCTAATATCTAATCTGAACCTCCGCTGGCGAACCTGTAGGCCGTTTTGGCTGGAACCAAGCATAACGTACTATTGTGACTAGATCCAAAGCAACTTTGAATAACGATAAGTTAAAAAAAATATTGCACTACCTACAAGAAACTTCGGGGACATATTTTTCTGTAATGTGTAACGTAATACATATAGTTGCCTTGAGTTAAGTTAAACAATTAATTATTTTTGATCTAACGGTATTCAAACTCTCCCTGCATTTTCTAGGAAACAAATTTCAAATATTTGGTCAGTTTTCCTCATTAGGAATGCATTGCAATTACTATCAGATATTCTTTTTCCTATACATATGGACTTCCAAAGGTGGTTTTCCATCAAACAACAGGTTACCTAATAATTGTATTATGTCAACCACTTTGGTGATTCTAAGATTAGGACAAGGCTATCAGTTACTCTGAGTTCTAGGCCATATGATATTAACTTTTTCAGCAGAAATATAATTTAGTTGTCTAGTTGGAAAGAAATATGGCTGTATCTTCTGAATGGGATCTGGTTGCAGACAAAATCTGCAATTTCATCTTCACTTTAAACAAATAAGTACACTATAATATTTCCTAGGTGTGTCCCACAGGGAAAACAGAGCAATACAATACATTCTTTTCTTGTCCTTAGGTTTACATCTGAAAAAATAAAAATGTTCTTGTATTCATTGTCCCATTGTATCTCTGCTAGATCAGATAAAGTGGGTATGTTCTTGCTCCCTTTGAAGTTCTATCACTCATCTCCATGATAGAGGGATTTAGCTGTGTACTTAGACAGCATCTAAACAAAAAGCTTGAAAAGCATTGTATGTAGTTTATGCAGTAATATCCACCCTTCATTTATAAGTAAAGATATCTTGTTCTGTTATGAAAGTACATGAATTATTATAATGATCACTGAAAAGCTCACAATTGTTAAGATCTTTACCATTAGACTACATTGTTTCTTATCAGTAGTTTTTTCCTGTCCCATGGGAACACTGTTTAAATTTAAACAAGTAGCCATTGAATAACCGTGGAAGGGGTTTTTAAGATGCATTAGAATTCCTATTCTTCCTAAAGGCATTAAAATTTTGCTGAGACACGGCATCCTGGGGAAAAAAAATTTATTTATTTTATTAAAGAAAAGGCAAAGTGGCTCAGTAAGTTATCTAAGCCTGGTATCAACTGATTCTCAAGGGTACTTAAAAATATAACACAAGTCTGGCCAAAATTAATGTGTGGGAACTCACCCATTTAACAAATATAAGGAAATGAAGTACTTTGCTGTACACTTCCTACGTTCCCCTTTTCTTTCTCAGTCCCATTTGAGTCTCCACCTTCTGCACCACCGCCTAAAGTGACTTTCCTATCTCTGCACACACATTCTCTTGAAAATCCAGTGATGGAAAAATTGCAGGGCTCACCCATCAGGTGTTGATGCTGTCAGGGTGTGGAAAAAAATTCTTGCGCAGCCTGGTGAGCAAAAGTGGTGGAATTGTTCCTTGGCTAACGCAAATTCGAATGTTCTGTCAAATCTACTTCTGAACAGTATGAAGAGTCTTTGTGTACACAACCTGATCTCACAAAATCCTCACCAAACTCCAATTTCAGTAAATAAAAATTTAGGTGAAAGTCCTGAGTATTTAGAATGTTCCTGTTGTCTAAATTACACTCCAGAACTTCTTGTATTTAAGATGAGTTTGTACACACTAATGGGAAGTTTAAAAAATGGAAAGAAATGTTATCAGTATAACTGTATATATACTCTCTCCTGGTATGAAATATGTCAGGAATAATTATGTTTCTTTTCTTTAATAAACTTTATCACTCACACTTGAAATAGGTTTGGGCTCCCAAAGCACCAGAAATGCTGAACTTTGATTACGTGCATGTAAGTACATTCCAAATATAACTCTCAATTGCTGTTGAAGGAGGGATGATGGGACAGGAAATCTCCTCTGACAATTATAACATTAACCAATAAAAAAATTTCAAAAAAATAGTAAATTATAACCTACTTTGAAATGCTCAGATAGCCAACAAACCATTCACAAAAGCAAAGAAAAATCTCTACTGAGTTTGAGGAAATATGAAATACAACCAATTCCCAATTTTATTTACCTGTTTATTGTCACCAGAAGGATGGCTATGCTCATTAGAAGGAAACTAAAACTGGCTCTCTGGGCTTGGTCCTCCTCTCACTTGGACTTGTGCGAGCAGAAATAGATGTAGTACAGGCCACCTTTTCTAGAATCATGAAGTCTCTAAATCACATGTTCATCACCCCTTAGACTAAAGATTCTATTTCAATGAAAAACAAGACTTCTCTTGCTTAATAATCACAGACATCTCAGGAAAGGGAGTGTTGGGGAAAAAAAAGTAATTTTTTCCTCCCTTTCCCTTTGATATATTGGAAAATAATGGCATAATCAGAGTGAAATATACATGATTTGTTATCAAGGACCATCTGTTCTTTTGTCTGTATTAGTAATGCAGATTACAGTAATAAATGAGCAACTGCAGACCGTAACATAAAAGAAGAGAACTCAGAGACACACTTTAGCAACCTGATAATTTGCAACACGTTTCATAACCTAATTTTATTCTGTGTGAATGTGTGTTAGGGGAGAAGCCACTGCTTAAACATTCTCAGACCATTCAAGGAGTCCATTGCTTTGAGGTAGTAACAAAAAAATTGTTCTCAAATATGAATAGAAAAGCACTACTCTGCTGTGAACACACATCCTGGTTACACCAGCGCACTGCTAAACCCAAGGCACTGTGAAGTTCTGGTTTTGTGTTTCTGAGCTGTGCTTGTTACTAGGACAGTGCCTGTACAGAGCTGAGTCTCTGTACTAGCTCTGCACAACACACTGTCTTTGTTATTTTGATTTCTTTTCACCTTTCACAGTTTTACGTGGAATACAAGCATAATGACCCACTCCACCCGAGCCAGGTATTTCCTGGTAATTAACTAACGGCAGTTAAGGGACTTTAGATTTTCTGCTGGCACTCAACTTAATGAATTATCAACCATCAGGAAATACCCTCCCTACTTGTCCTATCTGCCAAATCACTAATTAAGCATCTAATGCCGAAAAGCCAACAACATTTTTATGTTGTTAGTTTCATGCATTTCAATTAAATTAATCAATTAAATCTTGTAGTGCCTAAAATCTGAACAATAGGCAATTTGCATTGTCCAGCAGTGACCACTTTTATTGGTGGAAACAGACTATAAAATAACAAAGAAAAATATAAATGAATACAAGAGATGGGCAACTCTGCCTACAACGCCTGTCCTTATTAAATCAACCATTCACTACAGGTATGTATAATAAACTCATAAATGTTGCTTATACCCAGCTTCTAACAATAATTTTACAAATGCTAAAAAGTCAAAAATTTAACTGAAAATATTAATGTGTTTGATTTGTATTTGCTGAATATGAAGGAAGATGTAAAGAAAATGAGAGAGAAGAAAGAAAGGAGGGAAGAAAGGAGAGAAGGAGTGCAGGCAAGATGTTGAAATGTGTCTCATTTTGAGGAAATAAATTCATAAAACTACTTTAAAAAATGAAAGCAAAGTGTTGCTGTTCACCTTGCATATTACAATTCAGAGATCAAATGGCAGCCAGCATATTTGGGACTTCAAGTCAGTGCCTCTTGGCACATGAGTCAGAACAAATATTTCAATAAAATAACCCTTCTGATCTCTTGGTCTCCTATAGGAGATTCTTATAATCTACAGTACATACTAAAAGAAGCAATCCCTCCTGCAGAAATTATTCTATTTTAGATAAAATGCAAAAACATTCATTACACCAAAGAATGAAAGCTGAGTATTAATACAGACACTGAACCTCAGGCACCCCAACCATCCCATCAACCTCTTGTTTACCATGTTGAAGAAGTGGCCCTGACTGCTTGGTTTTGAACAGCTTCTTCATTTCTATTGCAGCTGGCTGAACTGGGCATTAAAAAAATACACAACTTGAACAAAACATTAACATTTTATGGGAAATAAATTTGCCTCTTTTGCTAGATATTAAAATAAATTGCTTTCATAAAAACAAAATCAGTCTATATAGGAGCTGAGTAAATAAATCATATTTCTACATCCCACTCACTTAAAGGAAACTACTCTCAGGTCTCACTGTTGTAAATGTCCAGCCCACTTTACTTGGGCTCTATATTTATGTCTTCTGCAGAGATCAAACCTAGTCTTAGTTCCGATTGCCCAAGAGATGTGCTCAGCCATGCTGGGGATTGGGTGAGAAAATACTCAAAACTTCTTTTGATTTTCTTATTACCTTTCAGCCTCTTTCACAAATGTGGGACTCCTGAAAATGTTTAGCATGACAAGCCTTAGTGCCAATTATTACCTTACATCAGCAGCAGCAGCCAGAGCAAGAACAATGGCAGCAGTTTCCGGGAATGATGAGGAAGCCTTTGTTTGGATTATCCCTTGGTGCAGTGACTGCCACTGCGTAGCATCTTAAGCAGTAGGTAATTACTCATTTCTAGCCTCTGTTTCTACAATGTCATTACAAGAAATGAAGCTTTCAGATCCTTAAAACGGACACCATCTCTTGCTTCAACACAAATTTGGCTTATACCAAATAAAGTGTTATAAGAGAAGTTAAAGAAAGAGGTATATTTTTCACATTCTTTTTGCAAAAATAGAAAAGAATTAGATTTATCAAACATTACTTACTTACCTTGGTTATCCAACATTTCAAAAAGTGAGATCTCCTGCTAGAAAAACTACCCTTTTTTATTAAATTCCCTTAATTAATTGTAAAAAATACTTTCTAAGCACAAATCACGTGTTCTTTACATGCTTAATTAGGAGGAGCCTGCAACAGTGCCTAGGCAGTTAGTGAAAGACCTTGAACTGACGGCACTTAATGAACCAAGGTTTTTGTTGTTTTTCATCAAGTTTAATAGGTTTTTCAAGTTGCAAAGGAAGAAATGAAGGGTTGACAGAACATACAATTCCACTTCTTTTAAAAAATTTTCTTTTAATCTTTTCAGAGAGATTTTCAAAAGCTGTTGACAAAAGACTTGCTACATTTCTGAAGCTGAAAAAGAAGATAAACTTCCTTTTAGCTTCAGTAGCAGTGTATTTTTATTAACCCTAAGTTCTCTTCAAAATTTTTCCTGTAATTTTATATTTGTGCCTTAGCTACGGGTCAAGAAAGGTTTTGCAGCTGCAGTAACAAAACCTCTGAGTCAGTGGAATTGAATCTTTTGGGGCCAGCAGGTACTTAACACATGTACTGTAATAAGAGCCAATATTATGCTACGAAACAATATATATATATACGATATACTAATATTTAACAATTTTTCACTATATAGGCTAATAGGCATAAATGTTAGGTTGGAGTGCAGTTACTTATCCTGTTAAAATGAATTCCCTGTTTCATTCCCGAGTAACTGAACTGCAGAAAAATGTGTCTCTCAGCACTTCTTTTAAGTGTCAAAAGTCTGCATCCATCTACGTTTTTCTTTAAGTAAAAGGAGAAATGTGTTCTAGATAGCAAGTTTCACCTTTGGAACCACCACATGAAAGTAAAGCTACGATTAACAGAAGCCAAGTTTTAAATTATGCTAGAATTCTACGTGCTTCTAAATGAAAGTCCTTACTTTCAAATGTATTGGAATTCATTTTGGGGGAAATTTTTTTATGCACACTGAGCAGCAAGGCTTTATTCAAAGCATTTTTACTATTAGGTACTCTACTACTCATCTTATTATGATTCAAAATATTGTCATTATGATTAGAAAGTGGAGCCACCCACAGAATAAAACAAATGTCTGCATCCTTATTACACGTGACCACTGTCCTTCTACTTCAGTCCCAAGACTACTCTGATTTACGGCAGCAGTCAACGGCTCCAAAGAACTGAAACTGCAGGAAAAGGGGATAAAACATCCTGGCCACTTTCCTTCTGCAGATTAACTGGGCAATCAAGAGAAGATAGGGAAAGGAGACACCACTGGTAAGGTACAAACAAGTGCAACTGGTCTCTCTCCAGGCTTGAGGCATGGATACCAAAAAAAGAGGACATTTGGCTCCAAAAATCCTCCCATCTGCATCAAGGTTGCATCTGCTTCTGCTCTAGTACAGGATTTTATAATAAAACACATCAACGTCAGAACGGACAGATTTAAATTCCTATCTTAAACCAACTTGTGTCCAAGTGTAGGCATGTGGATGAATCCAGATTTTGTTTTTCTTCTTCCAGCTTTAGAGAGAGTAGTCAGAACCCACTGCATCCAAGCAGCACATACCTAAAGGTATTCCATAGCAGGTGCCAACATCAACTATAGTGACCTACTGACAATGCTTTTATGAGGCTTGCACTGTCTATGCACTGAATGCCCCAAGCTCAGCCTCAAGCCCTTGCAGGGAGCATCAAGTGCATGTTGTCACGACTGTGCAGGGATGCTTGCCACTCCACCCAGCCCAGCGGCTCTGAGAGAGCTCCCATTGGAAGCAGCAGTCCCTGGACACTGAGGGGCTCCGTGCCACACGAATGAGGTTACACAACTCCTGGCCAGAAATGTCTCACACCCAGCCCACTTAGCAGACAGGGAGGGCAGATCTACAACAATTTGTTCTTGTACTCTCACACAGGTAGACTATTTCACATTTTCTCAAAACACTGCATGTAACTTCCACATCTCTTCTTTGGCTCTGAACATGATAGGAAGATGGTTTTAGGCAGGAAGGAAGTAGTTTTAATGAGAAATAGTCCACTTTTTCATCAATAAGGGATCATAATACTTGTTCAGCTACTTGAGCATCCACTGGAAGTTTGCATAGGAAACCTGTGAATCGAACCTTAAACAAACCCAACAATCAAAATGAAATATCTATTCAAAGGCATCTAAATGTGGTAAAGCACATCAAAATGCATATATGTATACTTTCAATTCAGTTAACCACCCATAGCATAAGTTCAACACATGATCTATTGTGGCTGCAAGAAACAGGTGTGAGTTCTAAGCCACTACAATTGCATGATTTTTAGATGGGCAGAAATACACAAAGTCAATATAGAAATAAGCAGCAAAGCGGCAGGACCGAAAACCTGTGAAGACAGATATCCACACAATATTAGTTGATTTATCCACTTTTCTTATAAACGTATACCAAAAATAAGATGTTTGTAAACGAGGATCATTCAACACCTGAATTCATGAAGGTGCCAGTGGGCTGCAAAACCAGTCGGCAGCACTGAGCCAAATATTACTTGATAAAATAGTAAAAGCTACATATACACACAAACTTCTTTGCTGAAAAATGTCCTCATGTTTCCAGCCCTTCCAGAAGGTAACTTAAAAACACAGGATCGGCCTGTAGGTCTCCAAGGTCAGAGAAACAAGCTGCGATTGGAAAGGGTGTAATGAGGTAAGGTCATGAAAAATGAATAGGAACATGACCCAGCACTACAGAGCAGAGAGGTACAAAAACAAGCGGGATGGGAAGGCGCCAGCCAGCATGCTTTCCTATCTAATCAGCTGTGGCTCTGATAAAGGAGGAAGTAAGTTAAGGGAGGGAGTCTTCAGCACTTAAAACAATCCCCAAGATTCCATTTCACCACTGGTAATGTAGTGTCTTTAGGATGCAGGCCAAAAGCATAACTGAAAGGAAGCTTAGCAATCACAAATTGTCAGCTACATATTTGTTCATGGATAATAATGACCTGTTTGAACCAGGACAGCAGATCCTGCTTTTCCCAAGTTGCTCAGCACTGCCAGCACAGCGCTGCAGTCTCTGAAGCCTCCCAAAACAGCATGATACACATCTCTACCCTGGCAGGGCTGTGCATTAGAGCACCCAGTTCTGTGCTTTCACACTTCAGTTCTCTTTAAATATTCAATGACATTTCAAGCACACTGTTCTCATTCCTCACTTTGGTAACATTAACACGGTCACTGTTCTAGGAGAAATCTGGCTGAATCTGAGTTGTGAAGTAATGTTTCTTCAGATTTCTCCAAATGCTGTGAAGAGATCTCAGATTTAATTAAAATAAGAGGTGATGAAGCCAGATTATTGCAGCTATGCAGGTTAACTAAGACTTGCCTCCACCCTGCATGAGGATACACAGGTGACAGAGGCCTACAAGAACCAGATATACATTTGCTATTCTCTATGGGCTAGCATATAAGGCAAACTGAGCAGCAACACATTTCCATGTCTGACTACCTGTAGTTATACTTTTGTAACAAGGAAAAATGAATCCCAACAGAAAAAAAATCCCAGCAAGTCTTGAACTGTAGAGACAAGTGAATGGAGAAATCATTACTTATATCATAAGCTATTTCATTGTTCCTTGCTGTTCCTAATTTGCATTTAATTTTGCTATTAATTTCTCCCTTGTCAGGTACCAGATGTCATGCTTTGCTACGCTTATCGCTTTTATTTTAGTGTCTTTACCCTCCTGTGTTCCAGAAATCCATGATGTTATTACTTGCATACTGAAACCCAGTAATAGTAACTATTGCCTTCATCAGGCTTTCAGCAGTAAGCATATATCATATTCAAATGATGGCAGAAGGTCTTCAAGATCATTTCTTATCCCAATTTTTTCATAAAACAGCATGATCTACATAAGCCTGCTTATGTGCAACTGAGAAGAAGTGTTTCTAGACTGCTATTATTTAAAAAGGAGTAATGAATGACAGAAAAAGTCTGGATATTTCAAAGACTAAATCCTCCTTGCTTGTGAACATTCTTGCTTTTTCTATATAAGACTTGTTTTAATATTTATTATCTCTTTCAATATTGCTTATAAATCTGAAAATGCATGAGTTAATTGCATGTGCTGTTGTGTGTTCGTTTTTGAACTAGCTGTGTGCTTTGGGAGAGGCTGATTTCTGTTGTCAAGTAGCAAGTTGTTTTGTTTCTTGTATGGAGAGGCATTTCTACTGCTATACAAATGAAACAGAAGTGAAAAAGAATGATCCATCTGTATCCTCAACCTTCTCTTCCCGTCATTTTAAAGATATCCCTTTGCTAGGATCCTGTGGATATTATCTGCCTGGTTCTGAAGAGGAACAATAGCCATTTGCTTTTTCACCCCTCACAGTGATATTCTCCTGCCAAACTGTGAATTCAACACCCGAGGTAATTTTACCTGAATTGTTGCAGTTTGCTCTACATCCCATCCAAAGAGACAGAATTATTTTAATGGAGCAGGCAGCAGGAAGCTTTCTCATTGCATGGACCTCCAGGTTCTCTGCCTCAAGAAACCAAAGGTGACCACCAAAGGAAGAAGGGAACTTGCAAACAAACACAGAACTTCTGCCCAAATGTCCCTATGCCTATAAGGATTCTCCAGGCAGGCTCCAAACTTTTTTGAGAATTCATTCGTGACTATATTTCAGTGCTCTGCTGCACTGATTCTGAACAGCACTCCAGAGCAGAACTGCAACATATTTGAAACAATTGCTTTGGCTTTGATTCAATAATTACTTTAATGAGAAAAGTGAGCTGTTTATATTAAGATATCTTGCTTACACAAGACAAGCTGCTTCACCACAGCCAGAATTCATTAATCACTATTAAAGCTGGTATACAGAAAATTACAGGCTCCAGCTTCCCAGAATTAGATATTTTTAAAAGGCTTTAAAGCAAAGTAGTTCATTCATTTGCATGCAGAGCAAACAACATGTTCATAATCATTGATTTGAAAAAGACGCATGTATTAGCCTCTTCACCTCCAAAAGCAAGTGATTGAGAAAAGCTATTTAAATATTTCAAAATTAATGAGAAAGGTGGTTCAACTGAATATTCCACTAAATTCTAGATTATATTCACATCTCAATAAGTGTCTTCTGTTGTAGAAGGATAAAAACATTCTGAGATGAGTTCTGTGGTTTGCTCAGTTCCATGTGGTCCATCATTATCGTTTTATAGTCAAGTGTAAAATACCTTTTGAAAAACAACCAGCCTGACAGTATTCCTTCAAAATTACTTAAAACATACTAGAACAACAACAAAACTAAAATCCAGACAAGAAAAAAAACCTTCAAAAGTTTATAATATGATAAATAAAAACATTAGGAAAAGAACTAAATAAGTTTTATTTCTTAGTTATTTCTAAGTCTCAGTATGAATTTTAAGAAGACTTGTTTTAAATGTTTACTTAAAGTGTTACGGCAATATTCATAAATTATTAGACTGCATGTGAGGTTGGTCAGCCTAGCATTTCTCTTACAGCAAATGAGCCTCTCCTTTCACAGAGAGGATTATGAACTGGGAATTGTCTTGGGAAATGTTTGCTCATATGTTTTTATTTGTTGCTACAGTCACTTTTATTTATTTTTCTTTGCCTTCCCAGCCAAGCAAATTACTGCCTTTATGCTCTCTGGACTGTTTCATGACTAGAACATCTCAAAATATTTTGACAGCACTGCTATTTTTTTCTTTCTTCACATTATAGGAAAAGGAAGAGCCCTAATATTCCTTAGGAATAAAAGAGAAATTTCATAAACTGGAAGAGGAAATGTCAGACTGTCATGACATGTCTATACAAAGGATGTTTTGAACCAGACAAGAGTCTCTACTGTTCATATTCTGATGTCCTTATTATTACAAACTAGGACAGAAAACTCCTGAGAAATAATAGCTTCTTTCTATGAAATGAGATTCCTGGAAAGTAAAAATCAGGCAGTGAAGAATGACAGCTATAATTTCCAAACTTCAGACACATGGCGTAAATCAGCCGACATGCTGGAAAGCCAACCTCTCCTCTCTGGGCGAGGAGAGGGACAGGCAGCAGGATAAAAACCAGTCATAAACCAGGACACAAACTTGCTCTCTGCCTCTCGCTGGATCACAGGATGGGGTTAACTGCTGTCAGAAAATGTGGGACTGTGAGACACTTCCTCACCGTGTAAGAAAAGGAATCACTTCACCAAAGAGGGAAGCAAAAGCCTTAAGTTGCTTTTATAGCTGCTGGCTTCTAGCACGTGTGAAAAAGAACCCAGATGAAAGGAACAAAGTAGGCTTGATTACTGAGGCACTGATGCTGGAGAAGCCTTTTCATTCTGTCTCCTGTTCACTAGAGCGCCTCTTCCACAGTTCCTGCTTCCCCAGAAACTGCAGGGAGACACTTCCTGTAAAGCCTTCTTGCAATAATCACTACAAGTTTGTTATTTTTTACCACATAAATTCATACTTACCAATCAACTATTCCTTAAATAATGGCTTGCCCCAAAGAAACTGGTGTGATTCTACAGTCTGCTTCTGAATACCTTCCGTGATGAACTCCTCCTGGTTTAAAACTTTTCACCACTATAGGAACAGATGTATTTATTCCAAATGGCAGAAATAATTGCAGTTCTTGGGATTATAATGTTCAAAAACTGTGCTCAGTAACTGAAGTTTTAATGCTTGCAACCAATGCACGACTGTGCCAGCATTTCCAATGATATGCAATTTATGTAATTTTTGGAAAAGAAACAGAAACTACTGTCACTAGATTTACTGCTTCCTTTGATAACCCCTTGTCTATGCAATTAATCATCAGTCATGCAATATAACCACAAGTTACAAATAATGGGATGCAGACACTTCTCCAAGCATATAAGTCACTTTTCTAACAGTAAGTTGTTGCCTGGTATGAGGTTTTTTGGCTTTTCTGAATTAAGATAAAGAAAAAATAGGCACTTGACCTATCAGCCAAGATGCCATGAAACCCTTGATATTAAACAAGCAAAGATGCAGCTGGTCAATTTGCTCTTCATATATTTCAGAAGAAATTAGTCAAAGAATTTATTAAATAACAGTTGTTCTGTGAACCTTTTCTACATTATTTTTTCCACATGTGCCTTAGTTGTGATTCCAAAAGGAGTCTTTTTTCTCAGCAAGAGCACATCTGCTCCAGGGGCCCATTTCTCAACCAAAATAACAGCCCACTGTAAGCAGTATCAAAATTAATTACTATGTAAATGATTCTGTTTTGACAAATATGATTTAATGAGGGGAATAAGTAGTTCTCTAGAACTAATTGCTTCTTTGTAAACAGACAACTTTCATTCAACCAAACATAAAAAGAAGGATTAAATCTGAATACCTAATTTTGATTTCACATCTAACGTTTGTGCTTGTTATTTAGCTATTCTCCATCTGACTTATATCCTTCAGGGAAAACAGTTCGGCACAGAGAAGCCCTCCCAAATTAAAATTATGTGTAAATGGATTTTCAAAGATTTTTGAAAGCTCCAACAGCTTTTTTACACATTTGGATCACTAAATATTGAAAGTGTGCATTGGCAATTACAAGCACACCAGAATGGGCATATTTTAGAAAATCAGAGGTTTGCTTACATATAATAAATTGAACTGAAATATTAGTGGGGCAAAGGTTTTAAATCCAGCCTTTCCCCACTATAAGATTTTTTTTTTAATTTGGATAATAATAGCAGTATGAATAAGGAGACTTTTACTTTTTCCTTCTATTTTCTTCTGTGGAATTCCCACAAATTTAATCAGCATTGGATTCTGAACAGGCATATTCCATTTAGAGTAAAATCAAAATACCTGTCAAAAGCTCTCCTAAATATACAGAGACCCAAATATAAAGTTTCAGGTCAGAACAGCAAACATGCCTTTCCAAATATTCAGGATTTTTTATTATTGATCAATCTGGAGACAGAGTAAATTCTTCTATTGGAACCCTTCTTAGGGTTATATGCAGTGTGATGACCTGCGATTATAAAAATGCAATGCTAAGGGTGAGGTACTGATAGAATGTTCTTGAACCATCATAACAGAGAGGCCATCAAGGCCTCACAATTCTGAGGCGCTGAATTGTCCCTTATCCTGCTCACTAGTCATTTAAATACACCCTTTTGTTCTTCTCATATGTAATTATATATTGCATGCTGGCATTATACACAACCATGTCATGAGCCTTGTTGGCTATCACCATTAAGGGATTTTCCTCAGGGAAAGAAGAGTCCAGTTGCTCATGTAGGAGAATGCTGGAATTTCTCCTCTACCAGGATGTCACAAACTGCTGGAAAATCCTAGCTTGACCTTACAACCTTAGCAACATTCCTGTAACCACAAAATACAACAGGTATTTTTCATTGCTTCACGTAACACCCACAAAACCAGTAGTCAGCACATCTATCACCTGCAGCTAGAAGACACTTGAATTCTACCGTCTCCCCATTTTGCTGCGATTAACTTATTTTGCAGGTCCCTTTTTCAAAATCACTTACATTGAAAAAAACCAAACCAAACAAACAACAAACCTTCTCAGTCACTGGATCGTATATTTGCAAATGTGGGGCTTTGCAAACCTGATCTCATAGTGGCATAATTATAATATTGGTTTCATGACTCATTCAGTGATTACATGCTAACTGGCCACTCCTTGTCACTCACTATTTGCCAACACAGTGTTTATCTAAACCAGAGTGTGCTGACCAAAAAGCACATGCTGTTAAAAATGCACTTAAATTAAATCATGAAGTTGCTCTTTTTTTTTTTTTAATATCCCTGTGTAACTTTTGCATGCGTAACACAAACACTGAAGTTGTGTATCCCTTACATTGTAAAATCACAACAGTATTTGGTTTAGCTTCAATTCTTTTCCGTTGCATTTATAGCCAGACCTAAGAACCAACCATAAAAAAGACTCAGTGCCTTCAGATCTGCACTGACATCAGAGCAACAATATCTTCCTAAGCCCATCCCTGAAGTGCGTTAACCACAAGACTGACCACAAAGGGTGAGTTGCTCCTTAGAACTGAGACAAAGTTCTACACACTTCCCATTTTTCTACTGAAGGAGAAAGGGGGAATGAGAGGGGAGAGAGTAGGAGATTGCTGGGGCCTTTATCAAATCACACCACCCTTGCTCTGCCATATTCCAGTCCCCACAGGGTGGGGAAGTGGCTTTTCTTCACTGCTACCTATTTCCCCTCAGGTTATACCAGGTGAGCTCCAACGCACATCAACAACTCAGTGCTGTGCCTTCAAGAACATGGAGACTGCTCAACCTCTGCTCAAACACAACCACACAGAGCTGTCTCCCAGGCCGAGGCCCCTGCCTGGGACATTCCAACCTTCCTTCTCTGTGAGGCCACACAAGTGAGCCCCGCAGCATTCGCACACTACGCACTTGTAATGTCCCATCACATCAGGCCAAAAGTACTAAATCTTAACAAAACCAGTTCTCATGTTTATAGTACAACTATGTAATCTCAAGATACTTGGAAAGTTCAGATAATGACAGAGTACAAATAAACAGCAAAATTGGGTGCTTGTGGGAAATTAAATTCAACTTCCTGTAGCTAATACAGCAAGGCCAAGCTGGAGCGGGAAGAAAAATTTCAAAAACACCAGAAATATTGTTCAAACAATATTTAAATACCGAACTTACCATTGATGCAAATGGGACAAATGGCTGCTTGTAAAACCATTTAACTTAAGCCAATCTACTGATTGCATGTAGTTGCCATACAGTTTGATCTACACAGTAGTGCATGACTGCAAAACTAACACAGCTTTGCTACAAATACATGCTGAGAGGTACAGAATCCATATTCTTTGTCAAGTCATTCACGGATGACAGACCAACTTTGAGTATTTCATTTAGGTTTGGTTCCTTCTACTCGGCCACTGTGAGAGTGGCTGAACACTGGAACAGGTTGCCCAGACAGTTTGTAGTCTCCATCCTTGGACACTGTCACAGTGGAGCTGGCCCTGGACGACCTGCTCTAGCTGATGCTGCTCTGAGTAGGGACACTTAAGTAGGTAATCTCAACAGGTCCCTTGCAACCTCAACCCCTCTGTAATTCTAAAGGAAGGGCTCTCAGACACCAAATCCAGAACACTGGAGACCTGTATTTCACTGAGTTCTAAAGATGCTAAGAAATAACCTCTTTTTTTTTTTTTCATTTCCCCTTGGTTCTTTTTGAACTAGAACTTCTACAGACAAGTAAAACAACCCAAGTGAGACCAACCTTTATACCTGAGATGCCTACTATAACAATAACTTTATCTTCATTCCTTAAAATAAGCCTGACTTGCATTACAGTATATTTGAAAATACATTTTTTCTAAAAAGCTGCATGTTGGGAAAAAAACTCCCAAACTAAACAAAAAACATGAGGGAAATGGTTCCTCTTACATTTCCATTTTTAGCAGTAAGCTTGACATGACCTTGAATTTCCCATTACATAATCGGACATAAATAAGTACATTTACTGATGAGATTTTACTTATTGTTGGGGAGGACAACTCATGTACCTTTGCAGTCTGATTTTACCCTTATAGTTTTCTAGAAGAACATTTTTTTTTTTTCATCCTCAAAAATGATGTATTCCGTAATTACAAATGCTCCACACTTAAGAGTACTCTCTATAAGTATATATTCAATTCTCTATATGTATATATCCATTCTGGGTTATATCTAGAATAAGAAGATTAATTTTTGTAAAAAAATGCATTATAGATGAAGTATTAACCTAAAGAAGACCCATGACATGACAGTGCTCTAAGCAGATTGACTGTCACACTGACAGAAATATTTCAGAGCATATGTAACCTCCGATTTTATTTTTTCCTTTGGTACATGTCAGGCAGAAAAAGAAACAAGCATTCTTCTCAATAGTGAGGTTTTCCCCTGCTGAAGAAGCAAGAGCAATTATGGCTCAAGAATATTTATTATTCAAGAAAATTAAAACAAAAGAAACTTATCCACGTGATACAGTACGCAGAGGAAAATAAGTTGTCTGTAGATACTGGCAAAATTCTGGTGCTGTTCAAAGAATATTTATAATCTCACCACTTAAACTGATAGTTGAGCTGAGGAATAAGACATAAGTTTCTTATTGTTCAATTCAGCTGTAGGAATGTCTTAGCTTTCTATGTAAATAACCAATATAAGGTAAGGACTTAAAGGTTCAAAAATGTAAAAAACTCCCCTGATTCTTCTCCACTGTGAATATCACTTGTGTGTGACTTAGCTTTATAAGTCATTAACTTTTGATCTGATCTAAAAATGCTCTTTAAACGTCCATGGGAAGCTCTATTGTCCATCCCTGTTCACCAATAAGCAAACATCATTGTACCCAAGGACAGCTAATCATCCAAAAGTCAAAAGCAATGCCAAGTAGTTACAGCAGTAAGAAGCATTCAGTGATTCTCTTAAAATATTTTTAAACTCAAGTGTCTCAAGTAGAAGAGGCTCATGGATCACCAATTCAGAACTCAGTTTAGTAGCTGATAGCCTACTTTTATTTCTATGACCAAAATATTTCTGACACATTTACAGCAAACATCCTACAGCTTTCTGCCTCTGGCTTTGTGTGTTTAGCTTTAGATAGCTGAAGGATTCAAGTTTGGTTCTTAGTAAGAGTGGCTAATTTTGCAAACCAAGAGATAAGTGCATAAGTAACTTAAAATACTCAGAGCAGAAAACCAATACATACAGCTATGCATAAATTATCACTACTCTATACAAAAAAGCACTTTTTGAAGTTACTTTTTCCGACATTCTTATCACCTAGTAATCCAGAAAACCATTTTGTACTATCAAATTAGCACAATCCAAGGTACAGACCGACTGTATGGTCTATTACAAAGCAAATGAGATAGGTAATAAAAATATTCTATTTGTGGAGGCTGTCTCTATGCAGGAAGCTTATTCATCTACATTAAGAACAAAACACTTCTGATACTATCAAAAACAGGATGCTCGGAGAATAGAATGTAATATTTTGGACATGTGTCTAGGGATATTCACTTTCATTTGAAGAACTTACATGGAAGCAGAAAACGGAAAGTTTAAGATTGTTTATAAAAATACCTGTCTGAGGCTCAAGTTTTGACACAAGTTGGAAGAATCACGCCACAGCATCAAGAAATCACCTTGCCTCTACCTAACTAAGGCTGCTTAAAACTCATACATGCTCCCTTGTCAGGCACCAGAGTGAAGGCAATCCATGCCACGAGCGATCACCTTCAGGAATTTTGATATGAATAAGAGAACCCAGATCCATGAGTCACATCAGTGAACACTCAGACCATAGCAGCACCCGCACCTGAGGATTTTACTGCAGTTCAAGATCAGAAGTTATTCAAAGATCACTTCTGGAATAAACCATGAGAGACTTCAGCACCAGCATAAGTAACAATGACTTCATACACAACTAATAAATAATGAAACATGATTAACAAACTCTAGAGCTTAAACTATTCATTATACTTAGAAAATATCTGGATACTAGATTATGCTAAGCCTGCATAATTAAAAGGTGCAGAGAAATCTGATCAAAAGAACTGTTTTCTCTCTCACACACACCCCATCTTCGTCCAGCTGGCCATTTTTAACTGCTAGTTTCACTTTGAAATTTAGGTGTTCTATATTCCTCAAAGTGTATTTCCACTCTTCAGATCTGTTCTACAAAAACTGGATATATTGCATAATTCATTCTTTCCTCGATCGCCCACATTCTCTAATATACTGGAAAAAGGGAAAGCAATAAGTGCATTTGAAAACTGACTTATCTAGAAACCAGGAAAAAGCCTTGTTATCTTCAGCAACACAAGGGTAGCAGAGGGAAGCCTCAAGCTGTCACTTCTCTTTGCAGTTATGGGACGGAAAGAACCAACTGCCTGTTAATTGTTATTTCACAGTTTTTGTCAGGTTTCAACAGTTGGTATCAATCATAGAGGAGCCCACCCCAGCTGGCTATATTTTTCCCTGTAACTCCTTGCCTCCAAGAATCCTGATTTGCCTCATTATTTTCACTTTGGGTAAGAATACCAACAAGACACACTCAGCATTCCAGGCTCTGGTGGGGGAAGTGTGATCTGTAAGATGTTATTGTTAGAGCTTTTGCAGGAATAGCTTGCCTTTTCCCCACTTTTGCCTCCTACCACTCTGCTGTTGCTGGTATCAGCCAACATTTCCCTGAGCAAAGCCTCGGGCACTCTCTAGCAGAACTTCTCGGGCAAAGGTCTGAGCTTAATCTGTTGCAACAGGCTGCAAATTCTGTAGTAGCTTTATTTAAATACATCTCCAGGTCTCACAGTTAATAAGTCATTCTAACAGAAATATACCAGACATCTCAGAAACCACTGAAAAAGAGAAGAAAGGCACCTCTTCCTAACGTCTGTATTTCAACTCCCTAGACTTTTCTCATTCCAATTAGAAGAGACATTTCTAAGCCTTATTCCACACCAGCCAGTCCATGGTTGTAGAAACTGAAGCTTAGCCCAGAAACATCATCTTTATCTAAGAATCAGTGCAAATCCTCACAGTTTATCTGTGGAAACCTCTCATGCAAAGCCCAACCAAGAAACCCACACAAGACCCAGAAGCAAGATGGTTACATTAAGCATTAATCCTGAAAGTCCAGGCATCAAAAATAAATTCAAAATACTTCTGAATAATCTATTTCTCTTACCTCATGAGTTCTGGTATTGCTCCCATTTTGCCCACAGTCTGATACTGAAAATAAAAGTTCAGAATAGGGGACTTTTAACAACAGGAAAAATAAAATCAAAAAACCAAAACACCATGAAATACCTGTTTCTTATTTCAGTGACACTTCTAGAAGTGGAATGATGAAAATTAATGAATATTTAATTGAAACTTAAGTCAGGCAAGTATTGTTTAAACAAAAACTATTCCAGTTTTTTTTTTTAAGTATACTTGGTTTTAAAATACTGGAACTCAATATGAGAAACTGTCTAAATTTGTAACTTTTTCAAATTCTTGAAACAACAAAACACTGTCAGAACCATTGTCCTCTTCATCTAAATTTACCAGACGCAATGCAACTCTTACTTTTAATGGCCATTTAACTGAAACAGTGCTAAAGTAAACTTCAACTAAAGAGACCATTTAAAATACATGCAGAAAAAAGAGTGAAGGATATCCCAAGATTAAAATTACACCGGTGGCCCAAAAGACTTACATTGTGAAGGAATATTAAAATGATTGTGATTAGTGACTAGTGAGAATCTGTCATTTCCCTCTTTTAATAATGTTTGTGCAGGTCACAGAGGTTCCACTAAGACATCCAACTTACAAGGTAACTTGTCAAATTTGTAGTAACAGGATTCTTAAAAAAAAATTAGTAACATCAAGACCTCACATTAAAACATTACATTCAGACAACTTAAATGCTTAGGTTCTATTTCATAAATTATGTGCATCAACCATTTTCATTATATTCATCCCGGATTCAGTATTAAATAATGAACAAAATGACACCAATTATGTCAATTAGCAAATAACAAGCACTATTAGGACACTTTTGCTTCCCAAAGCATTACTGAAAGACTCATCCATTATTGCAATTTCCAAGGTCTCTTGGCTCTCCTAAGCGTGGCTTTTTTGTACAAAGATAAGTCACTAATTATGCTTTTAGGGCAGTATTTTGGGTTCAAGGCTGAGCATGTTAAAATAGGGTGTATGAAAACAGGTGCTGTGGGCTTCATGCAAGTATGTCTGTACTAAGGCCCCTCTAAGAAGATAACACCACCTTAAATATCTTAGACATTGAAAACCTGTGAAGGTAAAGAAGCTGGACCATAAAATGTAACCATATTTCACTAATGATGTTTTTACTTCTTACTTCTCCATCTTCATCACATTTCTTTTATGCATAACACCAGACACACAGTGCAAGGATCACATGTGTAATTTCACGTATTCCCATACAGGGAAAAATAATAATTTGATTATGCAGAAAAAAAATTAATCACAGGTGCACAGAATGGTTGAGGTTGAAAGGGACTTCTGAAGATCATTCAGTCCAACTGTCCTGTAAAAGCAGCATCAAAACAGTAGGCTGTCCAGGGCCTTGTCTGGCCATGGGTTTTGCCCATCTCCAAGGATGCATATTCCACAGATTCAAGACTTTGCTTTACTCAGCTAAACTCATCTGCACTTGGCATAAATTTAGATTTAAGATGCCTATAGTCAGCATTTTGCTCAGAGAAGTTCAAAGTTAAGATAATGGCACAGCTTCACAACTATGGTCTGAGGACTAAGTACTGAAGAGGAAAAGGAAATTTCTCTTACTGTGGCTACCAAATCCTTCAGTTAAAGCAGGAATTATGTGAGTTTAGAGGTCCAGCTTTTTTTGCTGTGAGAGCTCGGTCTGAGACAAGAGCATTTGCACAGGTTATCAAATAAGTTAACATCCTCAAGTCCTTCGAGGTTATCAAGCAACCAAATTCTCCAAACAAACTCAGATGATTTGAAAACAGTCAAATAATTCTTTGTTATTTGGAATGTGTGTGGGGAATTGTTAGGTTTTTTTGTTTTCTGAAAATGAAACATTACATATGGGATTAAGATCTACTCATAGCAACAGTTCCCACAAATACAGAAAGTAGTTGTGTCATCCCCAGTGTTCTGTCCCTACACATTGGGTGGAAAATTTGGAAAAGAAATCTCTTGAACCTGAATAATCAGTGCATTGGGTGGAGCACTCACTTTGCAGCACTGAATATTCACCTCTAGAACCGAGTTCAAATCCAAGTCAAACTGATGTAACAGAAAATTCTCCAAACAGAGCTTTAATAACAAAACATCTTGTCAGAAATCAGCTTCAGAAAGATCAAGCCTACAGCAATTTTTTTTATTATTAGCTGTTGAACCTTATGATCAGGGTATTATAGAGCCGTAGTCAGAAAGATAAATCCTTAATACTTTGTTTTGCCTTTCAAGATGGCAACTGCTAAATTACATATTAAGTTTGTTGAAACTTTAGGTCTTTGTTTAGATCTCTGAAGGATTTATCAACTACAAATTCAACTTCACAGGAAAAAGTACCAAGCCAAGAGGCCTAAGAATAAATATTCAAGCCAAATTCCCATAAGACCAAGTTTTGGGGCACAGAAAAATACATCTGTGTCTCACACTTTCCTGGTCGTAATCATTTTCCCCATCCGGAGAAACCAATTCCGTCTGAGTGAGACAGAGGACTTCCAGAAGGCAGGAAGGCACAGAAGTGCTGCTGAGTATTACTTTACCATACTTTTCACACTTGCTGGATCCAAACAGTATCAGCAGTGCAATGTCTTGAGAGAAGCGGCTTTCCATGTGTCTGATTTTGGCAGAAAAAAAAATTCTAGAAATCCTGATGAATTCCCAACCGGAACTGCACAACCACAGGTTCTCAACAGGTAGTTGTACTCTTGAATGTTAACCTGTGATTAAATATGCCTTTTATATTTATTCAACTTCACAGTAGCAAAATGTTTGGTTTACTTTTGCTAATAACAATAACGCAGAGGTCACATCATGAGGCTGCTTCAGAGTCAGATGCTGTGTTCTCAACAACGGGGCAGCCATAGGTGGCCTCCCTGAGTACTAAATTTCTCGAAGCCTCATCACAACAGAACCATCTCATCACTACAGAAACCTACATTAAGACAGATAACAGACAAGTATGCAAGATTTAGCATCTCACCAGTGCCCTGAATAAAGCTTTAGGTCAGCACATTGGCACCTATGAGAGAATACAAAGTGAGCCAGTGACTTCAGTGTAACAGGTCACACAGAGATGAATTTCCAAACCCCCAGGCAGAACGGGTATGAAACAAGATGCCTTAACCTCCAAAATTAACGTGTTAGAGGAGTTTGATCAAAGCTACACTGTTCCCTCAGTGATACTTGGTGCCCCTCTTCTCAGATTTAAAGATAAAAGAGCTCTGCTGTAAAACAACAGTACTATCAAAAAGGACTCATGGCATCACTGTTCATATTTGGTCTGTAGGATGAAGAAATGAAGTATTAATTTGCACCATATATAGGGCAATGCTCTAGGAAAAAACCAGATGAAAGAACCCAGTTTCTCCCTACTGTCTATTATAAGGATTTCCATTCAAATAATTAGGAAGTAATTTAAAAAACTTTGCCCCTTTCATCCACCTCATAAAGGCTTTTATTTTTTTCATTTGAAGCAGGAAAAAAAGACTGGAAGTGAATATTTTTTGACAAACCTTTGTGATAAAATGAACCATAACGCAAAGTAGTGCTGCAGGCCTGGCATGAAATGAGCCCATGTGACCCAGCTAGGTTCACAGAAGCATGCTTTCCCTCTGATTAATACTAAATCTGGCTCTAAGGAAAAGTACTTACCTGACCAATTGATTTTTTTGTGAGAGGGAGAAGTGCAGACTTGGGAAGGAAATGCTTCAATTTCAGAACAAATATTTTAGAAGAAGTATTTAAGAAATATATTTATTTTCTTAGGAACAGAAAATTTCAGCACAGAGCCTGAATGAAAAGACAGGTTTCATCAATAAGCCTCAGGCTTACTCTGCCAGCAAAGCTCTTCATTTCACATTCCTTACTCTGACATTTTCTTACTATCTGTCCTCTGAGATAATAAAGCAGCAGGTCACAATCCGATGATTTCAATTCCGTGGAGGATTTGGATCAGATGCTTCTTCTTAGATGCACCATTTCGTATTTATATTAGTGTGAGAGGCATTAGAGTTCACAGAAGGATCACAAAAGGCTTTTTTTTAAGCTAACAATGTTCCAACTAATGTGAAGCAGTGCTAATGAATGAAATAACTAATTTTAAGGCTCATTTCAATAAGCTCTGCTCTGGAAAAGTCTTCTACATTCTTTCATTATACATTCCACTCCTGCCTAGGAGGACAATGAGGAATTACAGAATTCTCAGAAGCTGCAGAAACAGGTTTTTAAAAAATATTACTATCCACATTTTTTTCCAAAACTGTTACTGATAAGTTACACTGGCAGTGGGGTTATGCTGTTAGTGTCAAAGCTTTCATGCTTGACAAAAAGAGGTGCCGAATGCGTAAACATGTAAAACTATACCTGACATTTTCAAGTTACGCAGGATCTGTAGGTTACCATTTCATTTTTCTAAGTTTTATTTGAAATATGCATGTTGAACACAGTCAAGATACTGTCAAGATACTGTCAAGATAGTCAAGATACTGTCAAGATGTCAAGATACTGTTAGATTCACAGTGTTTTCAGAAAGTGTTATTTTGCCCTGTGAAGAGACCCTTCTTAATAAATATTGTGCAATGAATCAAACTGCTTAGTACACCACAGAGAGCAGGCAGTCTGACAGCTCCTGAAATTACTGTCAGGAGCAGAGTTCAACTGTTTGAAGCTCTGGGAATTGTATTCTAATGGCCTGAATCTATCTGCCTCTTTCTTTAGTCAATACTTTCTCTCAATGAATCTACAAAACATCATGAAATGCTTCCATGTGTGAAGTCACAGATTAAAACACATTCCTCTCTATGGGAAATAACTTGTCTTATTAGGCTACAATAATATCCCTAAAAGCACTGTGGAAACAGACTGGGAAAAGCTTGAGATCAACAGGAATTGCTGTTATCTCAACGAAAACAGAATAAAGTCCTAAGGAATATTTGCTTGCAGTGATCAGTGATATACCCAAAAAGTATGACAAACCAAGTTATTACAAAGGGCATTTTTTACGTCCATAAAAATTTATTCTGAGCTAATTATGCCCCAAGATCTTCCATCGTTCTGACGCAATCATTCTGGATGCTATTGCTTCCTCATTTCCATTGGTTCAACACTTTGTGCATCTCCTAATTAATGAATTATAATTAATTAAATACATTATATTTGTTAAATATGTCCTGGGAAATGCAAACGTACAACTGAGAAGCAAATTTGTTACAGTTAAAAACATATCAGTGAAGATTTCCAATGTCAATCACATCTATTAATAATTGACAAAACTTTAAAACACTTCAGTACTAGTTTTACTACTCATATTTCACTAAAATAGCAGTGAGGACGCCACAGGACTCAGGCTTATTTCAAAAGAAATACAGCAGGAAAAATAGCTGGATTTACAGAAACTTTGGTCCAAAAATATGATCAACTGTGATGAGTTATGTTTTATGTTCCTGATTTCTACCCCCTCTCAACATAGTCAAATACTAAATGAACTAATAACGAATTTTATTTGTACAATGACAATACCTGCCAAGAGCTCTTATGACCTAAGATTTAATCATGGTGGGCAAATTTTAAAAATCACCTAACAAAGAAATGAAAGTTTTAAACTCAAGATTGCATCTGCATAACTTTGTAATTAAAAGCTATTTCACAGCAAAACACTCTACATTTCAAAACAGACAGAAGCAGTGGCAAGAGTTTAAAAAAATATAATCAGAATATTTTATTAAAAAATTAACCAACACTAGGCTTATTACTGAAGCATCAATAATTATAAAACACAAATATCACACAAACTGGATGGAGAGGAAGAAACTAAATAAGTTGTGTAACTTCCAGAGAAACTGAAAACCTCAGAGCACAGCTCTCACTGTACTTTCATAAGCAACAGATTTTAGCACAGCCACTGATTTACAAAAGAATTTCCCAAGTAAGGCAAAACATCTAGCTAGTGATTTATGACAGTGGTAGGAAGTGCACTTGGAACTGGGGCTGCTCCCAGAATTTTTGCAAGTATAGCACAAAAAAGTCTCTTTGATACAATTGGCTTATATGGGTGAGTGTATGATAAACACAGCATTCTAAGGTTCTGTGAAGCAAGAACAAAGAGCTGGCTTAAATTTTTTTAAAACTTTTGGAAAGATTAATTAATACCTTAAAACATGCAAAATTGCTTACAAGAGAAGTTAACATTTCTATCAGAAACTAAGTTATTTCTCATGGCCATCAGGTTCTGCCAGGGATTCATCTCTCAGATCATAATTTACTTTCTGGTTTTCATTTTTCACGCTCTCCATGGTAAATGTAATTAGCTTAGCTCTATGACTAAAGAGTATTTTCCTCTTTATATTATTTATAATTCATATTCCCTATAATCATACTCAGCTTGTCTTTGTTTTTGGAAACCATGAGAAAAAACAATCTTATGGATAAAGCTGGAAGCTTTGATAGACAACATTCAGCTGATATGTGGATCTTCCTAATTTCTCTTACAGTTGTTCCCAAGATCACTACATCCAACATTTCTTAGGATCAGAGCCCTAGTGACTGCACAGTGACTGAAATCCATTTGCTAATATTAAAAACAAGCATTCAAGTATGAAACAGCAATTAAATAGAAAGAATACCACAAATAATGCCTATTCAGTTCCCCAGTAGTTGAAGTCCACACACGAGGCACTACAGATAAGGTCTAGGAAGAATTCTCTGGGAATAAAGGCCATCCTTTAATTCTGTGATTACACTGACTATCAAAGTGAATATGTAACACCCTCTCACCAACATTGATGTTGTGCCAATAAAGCAAAAATGAAGTAATGCCAATAAAAGTTTAAAGAGTATTTTTGAAAGTTGTCCTTAGGATAACTAATTACAAAGGATCCTGCAGCAAGGAAAGGATTTGTAAGGATAGTAGGATTTGTAAGGCATTTAAAAATGTCCCCTTTTAACTCTGGCATTAAACAGAACACTTGTCTAGTTTGTGGTTGATCATAAGGATTTCTCCCCCGAGATTCAGAGTGATTTAATCACTTATCAGCTAAAAGATGCATCAGAACTCTGTTTTAATGAAATTAGCTTTCTCCAAGACAGAAGTTTACAACAGAAAGAGGCAGTTCACAATTCACTTTCAGGAAAGAAGAAACAGTAATAACATTTAACTGATTTAATTTTGATATCAAGTAGTATAAGAGTTTTATAATTAAATAATACAGAAGAAATCTATTCTTGGAACTAAGATAAGATCTACTACTTGACAGGTTACACAGGATTTATAGAGGCATCACAGAAATATGACATTATTCTTTTTAATGAATGGTCCCAACACAAATTAGGTAATTAAGTACAGAAAGCACAGACAACAAGAAAGCCCCATATAAATTCTGTTAATGACGTTGATCTCTTCAATAAATCCTCTGGCATATTACTTGTTCTAAATCCAAAGTGATGTTTCAAAGCAATTACAGTAGTGGATTCTTTATTTTCCTGTCACACATTAATTCAAAGCAACCTGCTGGAAGCCAATCAGCAGCATTGTAATGTCTTCATGCTATTGTCAGTGGCCAAAAGGCAACATGTGGCAGCCACCATAAACAGTTAAATCACTAACCCTTTAGCAGCAGTGAAGAGGAAAACTTTGAGGTCTTTTGTCTCACAAAGGATATTTTGGCAGCACACAGATTTACGGATGGAACCTGGATGCACAGATAGCAGAAGAACCACAGAGAAGCTGTTTATGAAGCACAGTTCAGTGGGCTCCGGGTAAAGGTGCCCCAAGGAGCCAACTCAGCACAGGGGGCACAGAAGGCACAGTTCTCTCCCAAGCACTGGGCAGTGCCCTGCACTCGGGCCTGGCCCCGGGACTGGAGTGCACTAACACAACCGTACAGCCCCATGCCTGTCCCTAGACCCAAAGTTCAGAACAAGCTATTAAGCAACAAAGTACAGCAGACTTCATGTCCCCGTGAAACACTCACTGAAAGAGATATCCAAACTTTTACTTACATATCTAACTGTTCACAGTCCGGGTTTTGGACAACCACCATGTGAGGTAGAGCAAAGGCAAAGAAGCACTGCCCAACACTTGGTTTCCCTGACGTATTATTTGACAACTGAGGCACAAAGATGCCTTATGCTTTCAAAACTGTTGTTTTAGCAGACTAGAACAAAAATGAAAAGGGGAAAGGCAAAAGAAAAGTCAAATGTTTTCCAATTATTTTTAAATCATTCTGTAATTATTGCTTTCTGAGCCAAAACACTTAGGTCGGGAAAGGATTGTTTGGAGGTGTTAGAGGCACACATGGCCTCTTTAACACAAAATATCCTCAACAAGGGACTGGTGCCATGCTATGTTTGTGGATCTGCACAGAGAAACAATTCAGACTGGGGCCATATAGGCTTCTTTTACCCATATTCTTAGTTATACAGGCAAAGGAGAAATAGTACTACTACTAGGAATAAGTACTGCTAAAAGTGTTTCATATTTCCTTAATAAAATCCTATCTACAAAAGTTGTTTCCCTGAAAATAAACAAAAGAAGATATTTGTTACTCAATGTTCACACCACTTTTTCAGCCTTTTAATTACCTGAAAAGCTGCCAGCTTTTCCACGAAAACAGAGCATAGTGTCTCTGTGCTATTTTCTTTGAATATGCTCTTGGTTTATCCAGTAAAAAAAAACATGTACCTCTCCAGCAAAATATTCCAGGCCATTTGCTGCAACTTTGGCTGTAGCTTTGGCAGACTTCCAGGGCTATCCACTTGGCACGTTTCAAAGCAACCCAGAATCAGAAAGCAAATTGAAAAGTTCTCAGCCCCTCCTTGCGTTCACACATTGGCCTCAAAATGGTTATACAAATGTAAACACAATGGTAATTTTTTCCAGTGTGCTTCTGGAGCACGTTTTCCATTTTAGGTTTTTTTTTGTTAGGCCTTGGTTGCTCTGCAATAGCAGCCATTGCACAGTAAGGGTGAACAAGGGAGATTCACTTCAAAACCACATTCCTGATCTAGAGCAAAGACTCGGTGAAGATGAACTCTCTTTTTATTTTATTATAAAGACTTGAATACTTATACCAAGTTTTCCTGTTAGAGCTGAGACTATATCTGATTATTTACTTGAATATTTAGCAAAAGTGAAAATCACCCAAGATATGGGCTGTTTTTCAGTCCTCAGACCAGCCAGACATTTTGAACCCTTTTCTGGTTAATAGTCCTTCAAAGAAATCTGCGAGACTGTCACTTGCTGAAGTCAGGGACATCCTGGCTGCAGAAAGGGAGCAGAGTGTGGTACCAACTAGTCAAAGAAAGATATTATTTAAAGATAGGGATATAGGCAGAGATAGGATTTTTCCTATCTTTCCACAATAAACTTTTCCCTTGCTTTATTTGAAGTACAACATTTTCTCCTCTTTCCTGAGGGCAGTTTTATATATCTAGGGAGTTATGAAACTCCAATCAACTGATCAAAACGCCAAGATTCTATTTTTACAATTAACAACAGATTAAATGATTAGCTATTTTTACAATAGGGATCAAAACAAGAAGCTGAATAGCAGCAAATTATGCCTCTTCTGATATTGCAAAGACCTGGTGATATTTACTACAGTAAATACCAGTTTTATGGCTGTTCTCTCTGACTAATTAGCAATGAAACTGCAGAGATGCACTTTACATTTAGCAAGACTTACATGGATTTCATATCATTAAATCAAAGATTTAATAGAACAGCTCATTCTCTAGTCTTTTCAATGGGGATAAATTTGTAAGAAATCTTATTCTTTAAAAACACAAATTTAATAGGCCTTTAAGCCATTTACAATGCTGCTTATATTAAAATTTCACACTTTAAATTCTTGTTAAATATACCAAATTTGTGAATTACTGCCATTATATTTAATCTGGTCAGGATAAAAATCCTTTTTCAGTGGGAAGAAAACAATCTGACACCTAAGGAAGAATGCATTCATTTTAAAGTTAAGAACTCCCAAACACAAACAAACATTCAAATCCCATCATCACCTCCAACTGTACTGTGTTTTCATGTCCTGGGAAAACTTCCTCTACTTCTGTCAGCATATACCAACATTTGTTTTTCTGCAGTGCAACCTCTTTGTATTGTTTATCTTCTGAAAAATTAAGTTATTATTTTTTCCTGGACAAGGATTTTCTATGTAATCTTAAGGAATAGATCAATCAGTCTATTTTAAAATCAAGTATACTCATCTCTGTTTCTAACAACCATCTTGAGTTTTAGCTAATTTCATAGTTAATGTAATAAATTAAACTTGGTCAGCAAAAGGTTGTGTCCTGACTGAAAAGACTTCTTGGATTACTTTAACTGTGTTCATACGTTTCTCAAAGGCTTTTCATCATATGTCTCACATGCTGAGACTTTTTATTCTTACTAGTTAAATTTGTTCCAAAAATCTCAATTCACAAAAGACTGTAGCCAGTGTTGCAAGACTGAGCAATACAGATGAGGTTTCTTGAATAGAGCAGGTCATATGAAGCAGGACTCCTGGTTTTGTACTTGCCTCCAGGCACAAGAGCACATATTTAATGAACAGATGCTGAATTGCCCAACCACCCTTTGTCTGCAAGAACAAACACAGATTCATATTCTTTTTTGCAGGTGCAGTACTATAAGCTTCAGCCAAATGAAAATTCAGCTTTTATTATCTTCAACACAAAGCAAGATTCTTCTAATATTGTTGTGCCTATCATAAACTGAAAAATCAAAGTAACTGACTATCATCCATAAAATGAATGTTTCTTGAAGGTCTTCATAAAACCAAATGTTACATCAGTGTTTCTTTTAAGTATTCTACAATGACTGTATCTGGTGGCTGGGAAAATTCCTCTTTTCAAAACTTCAGTTTTTATTCTAAAAATTAACCCAACAAATTTTTTTTGGCTTTATGTTCTAAGTGTATTGATTTTCTATAAAAAGATAATTTATTTGAAGTATATTTTAACCTCTAAACAAAAGATAAGCACTGTCATGCAAATATTCTAGATGTAAAAGCTAACCAGAATAATCCAGTTTTAATCTGTATGCTTAAATCCCACCCATTTTAAAATCTGTGTTTTAGGATTTTAACAACTTTTTCTTTAGTGCAGAAATTGTCTATTCTTTTTAAATGACATAAACCCGTCTTTTTTCAGAGTTACAATTCAAAATAGCAGTTTGTGGAACTCAAGAAACACTCAGATCTGCTGCCCAAGCTTTCACCGTTTTGCTTCAAGCTTTATTTTACTCTAAACCACAGCAAATAAAAAAGGCCTACTTGGAGAACACATGCACTGGGACACACACACACATACATTGACCTTCATCTGAACTTGTTAGGGAAAGTTGTAATGAAACAGATAAAAACAGTGACAACGGGGATAATGACGATACATAACATAGATTTTCTTTATTTTTCTGGAAACAGAGATAGGGTCTTGATGCCTTGGCCCTGCTACAAATGACACTCCCCTTCTCAGTTTATGCAATAAGTGAGTGAAGGTTACGAAAGCTTCGCCCGTGTTAGGCTGTGAGGCTGAGGTCATGCTGTTACACTGAATCCACAGATTTCCCTTCAAAACCTCCTGCAAGTAAGGAGAACACGCTGATCATTAACCACTTACTCCCTCCACACAGCACAGCTAATATATGAAGGTGAGTGGTTTGTGACCTTTAACAGTTTTCTTTTAAAACAACAGAAATTTCTGTGAATCACAGTCACGTGAAGATTATTTTAGGGAAAGCACCATTTCTGGCACAGGCTGCCTCCCAAACAACAATAGTTTAGTTTTTGGCTTTTTTATGAGTCTCTTAGAACAGTGCTGTATTAAATAGCACAAGCAAAAAGAGTGACACTAAACTGTAAAAGAAAGAGTTTCATGTCCGTTTGGGCCCGTGATGAGATCCAACACTTGTCTGGACTCCATAGCCAATACAAAATGCTGACAAAGGAGCTTGAAATTCTCCTAGTTGTTAAGGCAGAATACTTAAAAACTCTAACAGCTAAACAAAGAAACTCCACATCTTCTCACATAATTTCACTTTTTTAGTATTGCTGATTTGTTTTTTCTGAGTGAAAAGGTCTTTTTCTCTTTTCTGCCTGTGCCAAATGAATTACAGTAACCAAGTAAATTCTTAAACCATCTTGCTCACCACACACATCCATCAAAGAAAGATCTGAATGTGAATTAATCCCATGCCAGACTAGGAGAAAAACAACCACAGATATTCTTAGGACACATGATGCAGTAAGAAATATGCCTGAATACCTGTCTAGTATCAAATATATTTAGAAACATTCTGGAACAAAAGTGAACACAGTAGTGAACTTAAGAGGTTTCACCCAGGAAGCAAAATTAATTCACAGCAACGTGGGATTTGTTCTCTTAAAGAATCCAAGTGCCTCCATGGAGTATTTATCGAGATGCACAACATTTCCTAGCCTTTCTTATCCTTTAATGGCAATTTATCATGGAATTGTTCAAACTGCTGCAGCTACAGATTTGAACCAAATAAAACAACAATAAAAAAACCAGAGCCTCAAATAAACAATTTAATCTTGATAATAAAATTTTTGTAGCTTGTGTCTCTAAAACCATAGTCTATGGCTATTTCTAATTTCAGTTTTCCTAAACAATGGATTTTATTGTAAAAATTATCCTATTGGTGTAATAATTTGTAATCTAACTGTAAATACAATCATCGTGGTTAAGAAGGGGGGAAAAAAAGTTCTCCAGAAGTAGGAAATACTTTACTATATAGTAGAAGTAACAACTCGTGAAACGTGATCAATTTTAAAAATAATTTTGTCTTTTCCATCCATTCTGCAGTTGAAAATTCTTATTTGTGATGTTAAAAGGCTATAAATCAAAAAAAATAGGAAGTGTCTCTTCAAGCCCTCAATGAATAGGGTACCAGCTGCAATAAGAGTGTTGTGGAATGAAAGCTTTTCTATATTCAATTTTAAAAAGCTTAAAACATTAACAGTCATTATTCTAATTGTGGTTTATTGTACAATAATAAAGTACTGTTCTACTTGGCAGCTCCCAAGTTTAAGTAGAGAATTATTCAATATATTTTAGCATTGTTTACATTTAATTTTAGACTAGCCAAGATTGGTTGTGTGACCCTAGTCCCAGGTCAAATAACAGACCTTCTACCTTATTATGTGATTTAGAGCAAAGTCCCATCTGAGCTAAAATAAGGAAGCTGCAAAGGAAAGAGGAAGCAAGTTCAGGCACCCTCCAACACGACTGATTGTAATAAATCAGCTGAACAGAAAAGTGAAGACATATTCTTCCTAAGATACAGGCAGGATGTTTGTCCAGCTTCACAAAACCATGCTCGGTTACTGCATTAACAGTTTTGCCCTTGTGCATGTTAATTCTTACTTTTAATGGGTTCAGACTTAGAAAAAAAGATTATACAATTATATCTTTTCCATCTGGTCTTGAAACTAAAGATCAAAAAGCAAGTAACATGCTTTTGTCATTTGAAACTTATCCCAGGAACCATCAGTGCTCAGCTGCCACACAAGGAGAACAAAGTTCCACCCCAAAACCAAGCTAAGATTTCCTAGTGCATTAACTGGGGAGAGAACGAACAGTTACTTCCACAGAGATTTCACCTGGAATGGGGAATAAACAAATGAGAAACACTTAAGAGAGAGAAGAGAGAGACAGATGGCAGTTACAGTATAACTCTCATGGCCAAATCTTTAATAATCTTAATAAAAATAAGGTCTCTGGGCATGTTACTTGAAAGCTATTTTCCTTTTTCTTTTCTAACTTTAAAGTTTGTTTGCAATTTGCCATTGAAGAATTCTCTATTCAAGAGAAGCTTCTTTCCACTTATGATGACCAAGTCCATAAACCTAAAATCTAGACTTAGATTTCAAGTCCTCTAATCCAAATTCTTTTTTCCCCCCACTTTGAAATTAGCTAAAGAACTTCAATACAAGCCCATTTTCAACATCAGGCTGTCACAATATTATGCTATTTTCATAAGATTCCTGAAATATCCTTTAGGAGCAATACAAAATAACACAACTTTTCAATATGACATACAATTCAAGACCAAACAAGTTGGTCCATGCTATGCTGAAACAACCTAGTAAGAACCGAGATACCAAATATATTGTGCCATGAAGCATGCAAATTAATTAACATCTTCTTTCTCTGACACTTTAATGACTATTCTTGTCTACATCCCTCAGAAAGGACTGAATCAAAAAAATAAGTGTGAATAAAATATCCTGACAGACCCTGCTTGCTTTGCTTCAAAGTACAGTGTAGGCTTTTACTACAGGTCTCTAGAGAATTCCAAATGTTCTGAAAAGCATAAATCTTATGTAAGTTATTGTCTAGGAAACAGCTGCCAGATGGGTGGTAAATACGCCTTTGTACATTTATATTTCACATGTCACAGCCATCCTTGATTTAGAAACACTGTAAGCCTGTGCAAAGTAGGTGCATTTTTTTATGCTGAGAAGATTGCCACCCCCAGGTAGATATCCAAAGTAAATGCACATAATATTCAATCTCTGTATAAATGACTGGAATGGTGGAATTGAAAGTACACTATCTAAGTCTGGGCGTGACACCGAGCTAGAAGGAGAGGTAGATAGAGCAGAGACAAGAGCCTCCTTAGGAAGAGAGAGCAGAGCAGGCTGGAGGACTGGGCTAACAAGAAATGCACGAGCTTTAGCAAAAATAAATGTAAAGCTTTGCACGTGGGATGAAATAAACCCCAGCAGCGACTGAGGCTGGGATCTCACTCGCTCAGGTGTGGCTTTGGAAGTGCCAGTGGGCAGAAAGCTGAACACAAGTCAGTAGCTGTCTCACAGCAACGATGAGGGCAAAGCCTGTCCTGGGCTGTGCGGGTAAAGGCGTGTTCAGCAGATCAAGGGATGTCATGATTTCACTCTGCCACACCCAGAACACTGGGTCTCCTTGGAGTTCTCCCACTTTGAGAGACACTGGCAAACTGGAGAGGGCCATGGAGGGCCACCAAGCCAAACAGGTGGTTGGAGAATTGGAGGCATGAGGAGAGGCTGAAGGAATGGGGTTTACTCAGCCTAAAGAAATGAAGGTTTCTTTTGGATCTGATCAAACCTGTGATATTTAAAAGGTAGTTATGGAGAAGGTAGAGATCCTCTCTTCACAAGGATAAATGGTGATGGGACAAGAGGAAACAGACAAAGTACCTTCAGGAGGAAATCCATACAGAAGAAAATCTGTCACAAGAAGAATTCAACATTGCAACAGATTGCACAGAGAAGTGGGAGAATCCCTTCAATTCAAGCTGCACCCTATAGAAAATCTCTATCCTGTTTCAGTTCCCACTCTTGGCAAAATTCTAAATGGTTTTAAAAAATAAAACCACCATATTTTCTAAATATTAATTTAAACTTTTTGTGGCTACTTAGACTTTTGGTGAGACTGGTGGACTGTTAGTTAATTCTGGTGGACAGTTAGTTAATCCTCTGTTTATGTGTTTAAAATGTAACCTTCTTCCTTTGTGTGAAGTACTATATAGTTTGTTTCCATTAATTCCACGGAGATCTAATTGCAATTGAAACACACAGTCAAGAAATACAAAAAATAAACTTTCCCAAGTGGTTTCTAGATGAAACAGTCATGTGAAAGTCACTCAACAGAGTTCAAACTCCAAACTGAAATTATTTTTCCTCCCCCAGCATACACTCCTAGGCTTTTCAGATGTTTACAAGCTATAAATGGTTTTTTTTTTTCTTAATGAAAACTTATGTATGTGCTGGCAAAACTTTTTAAGCAGACAGGCTCTGAAATTGAACTACATGTCATGAAGTCCACCTCTTTTTATCAGCATCCATTAAAATAACATTTATTTAAATCATATAGTAGTGGCTTAACAAGCTGAAGTAAATTAATATCAAATCAAAGCCAAACTCTGCTGGAAGCATTCCAAACACACTGTTTGGACATACATATAAAGAGTCCCATTTGTACTGTGCGCTAGGGGAATCCACTGGCCTGACCTACAGCTTACTTAAATCTGTAGAAATTTTTTTAGTGACATCTTGGGCTTTGGATTAGCCCCATGTGTATTTGTTTACTTTAATAAACACTCCAGTTTCTCCCATGTTAAAAAGCATCTGGTAGTTTCTCAAGGAAATTATGCTCACTGTAAAGAAACACTCTGCAGTATTTTCAAATGTTATCAAATCTAAGCAAGACTTTGCCTTATTATGTAAACCATCCCTCTAGCATGATCTTTTGCTGTATTATAAACAACTTCAAGGTTCAGGAATTACGAGTAGATATCCACCTAGTAAATACTTCAGTGTTCTAATTAGTATTATATTAGTTAATAGTTTAATGCTGGTTTTTATATGTCCCTTTGAGAATTATCACACTGTATTCCTGATTTTGTCTCTAATTTCCATAGCAAATTCACTACTGGAGGTTGAGATTCTTCAAATTTCATTTAACCAGGCTCTGAACTTGCAATGATACCAAGCAACAGTTTTCCAATTCTTCAATTCGGTTTTCCAGAAACTACTCTTGGACTGTCAGAGTCATGCAACATCCAGATTTAGTTTTCATGTTTGTGTTGGATAGAAAAGACGAGAACAGAAACATAAACTGAAAACAAAGGTGAAGGAGATCCTTTCCAGTGTCTGACCATTGATTTAAACATACATCCTATCCATCTGCAATCATGAATCTCATATTATTGATAAGTCTGAAAGATCAAAGTTAAAGCTCTGCATTTAGCAAGATAGAGAAGGGATTAAAAAGACATTCATCAAGTCACCAAGCCTTGTGTCACGTAAACAATCCTGAATACATCCCTGTTCACAAATAGCGCATCTTAAGAAGTAAGTTGGGAGATTTTCTCTCTACTATTTAGATGATGGTTAGAAACCAGCTAATTTAGAGTTGAAATTTGTTAATGAATAATACATTTATCTGACCATTACCAACATGTAGTTTAGTTTAGAGAATAATACTCTCAACAGCTACATGAAGGCAGAGAGAGATTTAGAGTAACAGGAGGAGAAACTTCTGCATATATTTTTCCAGGTTAAGCTTTGGTGGTCTCCTTTTGCAAGCTAAAAAAAGCAGACATCATAAAACCCTTAAATACATTTGTCATTTAAAAGTTAGACATGGTATCATGTGGCTTGAAAATACAAAATATATGACTTAAAATCCTGAGTAACAATCTAAAGGATGGGAAACCCCACAATCTGTAGGAGCAAAATGCAGCTCATGGAGGGAGGGCTTTTCCAGTAAATGAGGAGGACTGATTTCTCTGATGACAGAAGCAGTTCCAGTTCTCAAAAACATGTTTACCAACAGAATAACATCCCAGATGTTTTACACCAGTAAAATTCCAAGACTCCTATTTGCAGACACAAGGCCTTCAAGCCTTGATTTACTGAGGCTAGTAATGCACAGGGAACCAATAATCCAGGCTATCAGTTTGGCAATTTGGGATCAATGAGTGTGGTGACTAAGGTGACTTCTGTATCAAATATAATCTAAGCAGCATGTGGATGTACAACCGAAATTCATTTACACTCTTTAACTAAAATAATATTCTACAAGCACTACACATTAAATAGTTGTGAATTTTTGGCTTGATGTAATCCCAGAAAGCCTGGTCTAAGGTCTCTGCAATTCAATGTGCTTCATCTTAAAACCTTCTGTAAGCATAAGAAAAGAATATAGACCCATACAGATTAATCCCTTTTGTAATCTCCTATCATTCTGAAGAAATTTATTTAAAGCTGTTTTTCATTTTGATGGTGAATATTTCTCTATAGTTTTTTCCCTGCCCTTGTGTATTAAATCCTACAGTGAGTCCAGAAGCAAACAAGAATATATCAAGGAGGTTTTAAATGTTAATATTAAGCTCTGTGGGATTTCACAGGAAACAGACATTTTTTCTCATCTGGGGGCAGTGTCAACACAATGGTTTGTACTTAAGCTGCAATATAAGCTCAAAGCTTAAACTGGTGAAACTGCTGGACATCAAGCCTGTCCTTGAACACAGCACAAAACATTTTCCTCCCTCACCACTCCCTTCTCCCAAAACCAGAGAAGCAATGGGAAAACCTACCTGATATATTAGACCCCTTCTCAGGAATACAATGGCTCAACTGATACAGGAGCTTTCTGAACTGAAATATTGCTTTCACTGCTTTTGCAAATGGGAAAGCTGGACTGCCACAGCACATGAGCCTAAACCATTCTGATGCACTGCTACACTGCATCAAGGTACATGTCAGCAGAAATTGGGTGTGACTTCTCATGTCAGCAGTTCCAACAGATTTAATGATATTTTAAAAGGTCTTCTGTCTCACATCTGTCAGAGTAAATAATATTCCATTCATAAAAATGAATCTTTCCTTTTGCCCTTACTTCAGATTTTTCCTATGCCTTGCTTCTATGTCCAAATACACTTCTTTTCAAATCTTACCACTGAGATTTCAGGTTATATTCCCTCTTCCCAGTTAGGAGCAGTAGAATAGGATTGAATGCCTAAGAAATCAGTGAAGACCTCCAAGAGCAAGCAGTGCTAAGTGACAGTATTTCTGCTTCTTGCCAAAGAATCACTGCATATTAATTTCCTAATGTCCCTGCCAACTACATATGTGCATTGCTAACACACTAGAAAAAATAGGGTTTCAATCCTAAAGGCCTTGCATGTGCCATCTTTAAAACCTGAACACTGATGAGGACATAGCAACAGCATTGAATAATGATTTGAACATGACTTTTTATTCAGAGGTATATAGCCACAATTTTTCATCTGAAAAATTCTCTACCGAACACTGTGCCACAGAAGAATTACAGAAATATAACAAAATACATAATAGGTCATGAAACACAAACCAGTCATATCTTAGCTGTTCACTAACCAGGATTAAAAAGTTCCTCAAAGTTTGTATTCCTCAAGAAAAAAAGTCACTTTCACTCAAGGAGCTCCTTGTGCCTGTACATAATTGCAGAGGTTCAGCAGGCCTCCCATTTAGGCACAATCAGCTCTGCCGGCTCAAACAAGACCTATAGGCTCCTTTCCTTTTGAAACAAAGCTCACTGCAGTTTTTTTTCTGTTTTCACTTGTACCTAAATAAAATTTAAAGGAACACACTGATTTTTTGTACCATCTGGGATATCAAATTTTTCTCTTTAGGAAAATCTGATTCTATATTATAGGTCTCTGTCACTACAGTGGTGAACAGGTTACTTTACAGAATAATAGTCCAGGCTTTTTTCTGAGACCAAGTAGTGGTCAGTGGAATTTACACTACCTGTACAGACAGCAGACTGGTAGAGAAAAGAGCTTTTCTGCTTCTGAGTAGAGCTAAGGATATTTCAAAAAATTTTTGTTACAATATTAGCTCAGGATTTTCCCTTGAATGAGCAAATAACTCAACTAGTCTAGGTACAGAAAACTTCTGATTTTGTAATACAAGTACTTATCACATTTTTTCATTGCTTAAATTGGGAATATCACCTGTAATTTTATTTATACCACTTTAAATTAAAATCTGTTATGCTTCATCTGATTTTTATAGCTCATAACACACCACAGAAACACATTTTAATTCTACAGTTACTTATGCACTTTAATTTTCAGTTTAAGGAACTATTATTATACTCTAGAAACCCAGACAACTGTTCAAATGATACAAATAAGCTTAATTTCCTTTACATTTGGAAATGCTGTCTTTTATTACATTTAAAAGCAATTTCAGACAACATAATGAAGAGTGAATAAATCTTCCAGAAAATGGCAACTGCTTTTTTATTTTAAAAACCTCCTTCTTTTGGGAGGACATCTGGCACTTACCTCTGTTTAAATTGTCTTTCGAGGCAATAATAACAATAATGCATCTGTGTTTGCTAATAGGAATCTTATAATTCCTTCCTGCTATTGTAAGATGTTTCTGTTAATTTTTCTCTACAAGAGCTCTGCTGACATTTCAAAGGTTTCAGCATAGTCTGTGAGCAAAAATCAGGCCTAAGATAGGCGATGAACTTATCAGGGCCCATTTTCATTTACACTATGAAACAAATCTATCTTATTTATCCAGAGAATCAAGAAAAGACAAAACTGAGGCATAATTTTAAGCAGTAGAATGGAGCGATTCCAGAACGATGTGGTTTGACTCCATATTCACAAACATCAACATTTCAGGCTACCAAGTAATTAGCCCAAAGTATGAGATTGTGTTGTTCATACAGGAAAGTTGAACCCTTTTCACTCCAGTGATCCCTTTCCAATGCCCTCTATTTATTCCTCTACTGTTTCACTTCACAATAATATCCCTCCGAAGTTACACAGAGACTTACTTCTGCTCTGGCAAGTGAAAACCATACCCAGTTGCCCTACACTTACTCACTTGTCCAAGTCCTCTATGATTCTCCATCTCAGCAGCTCTGTCAGCTCACCCATCATCACCATGATTTGCAAGCTGTTGCTTCTGCCATATCTGACCTTGGTAAGAACCTCTTAATTAGCTAATTGCCTCCACACTACTCTGATATTTTCCTTATCCAAATTAGTAACCATATTATCAAGAAAGCTCTAGATTTCCAATTAATATACTAGATATCCACTTTTACCACAATCAGCTGGGAAGCAGCTTTGAGATGAGTTTAATCTGTAATTAAGTCTCTGGAGCTAAATGTGGAACTACCGTTTAAGTTAGCATATGGTACATGCAATGCAATTACCAAGAGTGGTCACAAATTAGGAAAGGATCCTTTAGGACAGTGGTAAAAGTCAGTTATTAGGTACCAAGAAAACTACCAGTCAGAAAGGTAAAATACCAAATTGCAAAAAGGAAACATCATCATACGTAAGCATTTCAAGATTTAATTCCACTGACAATCCGTGGAAGAGAGACTGCATCCTTGCAAATTAGAGGACAAAGCCTTGGCTTTTATTTGAATGAAGACACAAAATACCAAGTTTGGACATTATTCGCATGAAAAGTTTGTTCTGTATTTTGACATCTGCAGAGTGATTAATATGAAAAGGGTGCTGCCTTTATTAACCTATATTTCTAAGGATTACTTGGTTTTGAAACAGGAGAGGAAACAGTATTTAAGTAGCAAGGTCATGATCTAACTAGCACTATCAAATCCAAAATAGAGGCTCTGTTTTGTTGTTACAGGGCAGAGTCAACAATCAAAAGACAGGAAGGTAATTAAAGATTTGGCTTAAGACCAGGCCTACAGCAGTTTTAGGAGCCTGGAGGTATTGTTTTCTTAAGACACTATTAAATAAATGCACACATCCAAGAAGCTCCAAACTCAGGCAAATCATTTCTAACTCCTGCTCTAGTGTCTTGACATCATGGCCCTTCTGCTTCTGTGGAAGAGACATGCAACAGATTCATTAGGAAAGGTATCCAAGTGAAGAAGCTGCAGTGTCATAGCTTCTCCCCAGCTCCCTGGGAACCAGCTTAAATTCAGCTGGAAGGGTTCACCAAGGTCTTCCTTCAGTGTTTATTCTGGAATCAGGGAGGCGGTTGATTCACGTACCGATTGTTCTGCACTGCAGCTGATCAAGTGGATATTCAGGAGAATCTCTTATCAGGATTTCATTCGGCCTGAGCCAGTGCTAATGCCTGCTCGGCTCCTCCCTGTCTGCTGCTTTACAGACAGTGATCTCACCAGCACGGCAGAAATGTTGGTAAGGCAGGAAAAGGTAGAAGGGGGAGCACAAAAGCAAAATGAAAATAGCACTAGAAAATACCCTTTCCTACAAATTCTCAGAATTTACCATCAGCATCTCTTTTCCTACTTCCCCCGTTTGCCACCTTCTTGAACAAAGAAGCCAAACAAAACTCTTTTGCCGTGGGGATAGTTATCTGTAGTTTTAGAAAGGTGAAAGAATTGCCCTTGCTCCCCACTGTGACTTCTTCACAGAAAGCAATAATCAAACACGGGATTTGAAAATTAAAATAAAGGAATAAGAGGTTTAGCATTGAGTGGAAAGGTGGGGGGAAAGGACAGGCAAAAAAAAACAATACTGACAAAGGTAAAACAGAACTACAATAAGAGAGGAGCGTGAAAATAAACAAGCTAAGAAAAGTGTAGGCCAAGACAAATAAAGGAGAGTGATCAACAAAGAAAAGTAAATGAAAGAACCACAACCAAATAGGAAGAGAGAGACAAAGGGATGCAGGAGTACTAAATGAAGTACTACAGGTAGGGGGAAGAGAGATGGAAATCCCTTCCATGCTCATCAGTTACAAACTAAGTAAAACGTGCAATCTAAAGATCTACGTTTGAACCCTCAACTTCACACCCTGCAAACCCAGCTGCTTTAATGCAGAAATATAGTTATTTTCATGCAAAGCTAAATTAAAGGTTCTTCAGTTACTGCATTTTCCTATGTGGCTTTAGCATGCACTTATTTTTCAAGCAAAAATAAATAAATGCTCTCTCACTGATGTGCTACAATATCATACAGCTTCAAAACTGTCAGCATGAAATAGCTAAGATTACCTAGCACTGAAAAGGTTAGGGCAGCATATACAAAAGTGGTGTCAGAGGTAAAAAGCAAGCAACCTGGGAGTGCGGAATTTTAGTTTTCTCTATTACTTTTAAAGTATTTTTATATGTTAATGCAATAAGTTAATGCAGTATCAGGAGACAAAATACATAATCTCAAATTTTCATTCTGTTAGTGCTGGTGAAGGAATGAACCTACTAAGAGAAAAAGAAGAAAAAAAAAAAACAAATTCAAGTCAAAAGATGAACTTGTTTTGTTTATAAACTCTTCTTCCAAATTAATTTCTCCTCTCCACTGTCTTACTTTAACAAGAATTAAATCCTTAAATATTTATTAATCCTTTAACAAGGATTAAATAGAGAAACTTGCTTCAGATTTTACAGAAATTACCAACAGCAGCTTTGCATTTATACTTCATTCCTGCAAGCATCGACACCTGTGAGTGTTTTAATCAAGGAATCCCCTGAGATCACATTTCATAACTAACATCATAAAATCCTCACTTCCTCCAGGTAACTGGGTAGGAGCAAACTTAATAATAAAAAGTAATGCCATGCCAACTTTTCCAAAAAATTGTTCTGTTTTGAATCTCCACCTGTTCTGCTGATGTGCCAAGATGGAATCTGCTTCTCATTATGGCAATTTGTTTGTGAGGATATCTGCTTCCAAGTGTTCACAGTCCTACAAACAAAAAGGGAGCTACGGTGCACCCAGCAAATACTGAGAATATAAAACTAATGCCAAGAAAGATACTGCTCCCTACTGGCTCATCTAGATAAGAACAGAGAGCAATTCCCTTACATATTTCTCAAAGTAAAAAATTATTATTCTACAGATAAACCACAGTTTTGAACTATAAAACAAATATCCCTTAAAATGGTTGCTAGACGTTAATTTTAAAAGTTGATTAGATGAAGCACACAGACTCTTTTCCAATGGAAAACAAAGTGAGAAGAATGCCAAAAACTTCCAAAGTAATTCTTCATTACCTCCAAGCTTTATAAAGGGAAAATTAAAAAAAAAAATCCGTACAACACTAAAAAATAAACAAACTAGCTAGGATATAATAATGATTTCTGTCTTAGAGTAAGGATACCTAAACTCTTAGCAACACTCAGAGTTATTTTACTTATTTTCAGCTTTGTCTACATGTAACTTTTCACTACCCTCCCTAACTTCAACCAAGATCTGAAAGTGGAAACCTGGAATACTGCCACTGCGGATTAGCACAGATTCCATGTATTTCAAAGACTTTGCATAGAAAAACAACAACAATTTCATGGACTTGACAGTTTGCAAAACCTAACAAAAACCATACCTTGATTCCCACTCCTCAAAACAAGCTCATATAAGGGCTTGCCTAGCCAGAGAAATGCAAACAAGCTGGAATGTCAATCTTAAGGCTAAGAACTCGTCTCTACTACCTTCTCCCAGGGTCACTCACTGAGAGGTAACCAGGTCATTCTGTGGTTTCAACCCCTTCCAAAGGCACTGGCATTCAACCACATGAAAACGCTTGTTCTTCATCACTGCTAAGAAGCTTGGAAGAACTGACAGCTTTTCATTAAGAAAGTTGTGCCATTTTCTTATGCAGACTCTACATTGATTTGAATTTTGGAAAAAGAAAATAGAACTTCTGAGCATTTACCCAAAGCAGGCTTGAGATATTTTAGCTGTCTAGCTTGGATAGGCCTCTCACCTCTGGTACTCTAAGAAAGGCCTGGTTTTTCCCAGTCTGCACACACAAGAGGCGGGGATTTTTTCCTTTATTTCTGACCTGCTTCTGACTGTAGACCTTTTGGGGTTTTTTTTCCAAAAATTCTGATCTGTGAACTCTGGACTAAATTTGGCACTGCCATCCAGAAATTGAGTTTATCTTTCTGCATTAAATTCACACAATTAAATAACTCTAAGCCCTATAAACATGCCCACTCAATTCCAAACTGTACTTTACACTAACAGAATAGTTACCTCAAGAAACCTTCTCCAAGGTAAAATAGAATGGTTCCATGTTTGCTATTTTCAATAGTGTGCAGCGGAAAGGATTTGAGTTGTGTTTTATTCCATGCAGTAAGATAACAGATATTCCTCTTCCACCGTGCTTTCGACACACACAGAAGCAACCAACAGTTCAGCAGTGTTTTCAAGTTGCCAAGCAAAAGCAGCCTAAGGAATGGCTGGACATCAAACACCTATCTTGATAAATTTTAATCCTACTGTGCAACTGTCAAAAATAACAGAATGGGTCCGCAGGAGAATGCAGAAAATTCTGCTTTCGACACTTCTATGCAAGGAGAGATATTTAAATTCTTGCTGCTCAGTTGGCTGTTCAGTATCATATACTGCTGTAAAATTCCATTATCAATGAAGATGTGACAACTTATCATATTCCCCCTCCCTCTGGCAACAAATCAGGTAACAAAGGCAATTAAGAGTTTCAGAATCCTGCCTTTTCTCAGCTATGCACATATCTTCTTCAGCTTAAGGTAGAACAATTGCAGGAAATGGTGGAATTGGAGCTTTTTTTTCCCTAGAAGGGGACTTTGAAACTTAGAAAAGAAACACCTATCAGTGCTCTACTTACACAACCATGAATTGGAGGAAACTGGTTGCATCAAGTGGATTTAAGCTGACTGACATGACAGAGAACTAGATTGTCACTTCCTAAAAGGGATGGGCAAATACCCTCCCCGGATGCACCTTCCTCTAACATTTCCTGTGCTTTTCCCTATTAACCCACTTGAGGTATTCCACAGAAAACTTAGTATGTAAGCATGAAAAAAGACATCCAAAAATCCTCCAAACACATTCAGCGTAACAGATAAGAGCTGTTGCATGGAAATGCTATAAATACAGGAAGAGCAAACTTTGAAGGGAGATAGATAAGACATCCATTATGAAAATCAACTGAACTCCTAACAAGCTCACTGCCTGAGGATACAAAAATATTACTGAATACCCCAGGATGGGGCTAAACTCTTGAGAGTTAAAACAAACCCTCAACTTCACAAGTTATTTATAACAGAAAGCTCATTAAGTGCTAAAAATACAGGGGTCAAATGCTATATTTTATTGCAAGCCATTACTTCCTATGGAAACATAATTATTAGCAAGATTCTAAGACACAGCTGAAACCTTAACAAGAAAACTTTCAGCTAAGGAATAGTGATTGAAGGGCAAGGCATTGCCTGGGGATTAATGACTGTCTGGTGAGAGCTGATGGCACCTGGCTGAGCTGATCTCTGAGTCCCAGGAAATGTCTGGAATCTCAATCATTATTCCTGCTGTAATATGACAACTAAATACGAACATGCATGCACACAGGTCTACAGTGTTCTAACATGGGACTTGCTGTTTCCTCTGGTCTTCTCCAGGACATTGCTGCAGAATTAGAGCTCTGTAAATTAGCCAGCTTGAATCATTTCTCAACATGCCATTCATCTTATAATAGATTACATATGGTATTGCCACTTGTCAGGCTACAGCACAGACATTTTGCATCTATTTCTACATGTCTTCCTGTTTTAAATGTCTGCTCAGAGAAATAAAATCTCTGGTCAAAACTAGATTTCCTCCTTTAATCACATTCAGCCAGACATACCAGGTCTGAATTTAGCCTGCAAGTTTAGCTGAGTGTTTTACCTCTAAAATAGCTGTTTCCAATACATATATCTGCTCTCCTTCTAAACTTACGCTGGTCTAGAATGATATTTTATGCTCCCAATACTAATATTTTGCCTTTATAAACTACAGAGGCTGACACTGCAATGCACAAATCCTACTATGCCCACAATAAGCAACAGAGAGTACTTTGGATGTGTATATCCTAAATGTGACTTAAACACACCCTGATTTAAGGTGCAATGACCTAATCCAAACCCAGGAGGAATAAAGCTAACTAGTTTTGTTCAGCTGTTCCAGGCTCAGCACTGTGCTGACTGACTTTGCAAGAGAAGTTTGTCACAATAGTGCTTTGCACAGCACAACCTAAGGGGCAACAAATATTGCACAGTATTGTACCATCCAGATTCTTCCACACTGAGGGACATGGAGGAATGAAGGACACACAGGCCTCCAGTGCTGTCACTCCTTCCCTGATATGCTCAGCCTACCAAGGCACAATAAAGCAAGTCACTGCCTTAAATTTATACAGAAATGCATTACTAGAAACAACAACAGACATTCAAGATGGAATAGTAGACTTTCACCTCACCAATGAGCTTTAGAGAGTCAGCAGCAATACTTCAAATCTTTTATATAGCCAAGCTGGACTCCACACCAGAAGGACTCCTAGGAATCTATATGCTGCAGGCATTTAACTGGTGAGCTCAGTTTAGTTATCAATCATTAATAAATACATAATAGCTAAAATAATTCACACACTTGGTATAAAGTAACTTTGCATTTTAGCAGTATTTTTGCATTCCAGTTTCCAGATGCACTCTCATACCCGGAGAAAATCTAATTTTTATGCTCATCATAAAGAATTTGAGGCTGAAATGCAGAGATTAAGTCTCATACAAGGCCACACATTAGGGACTGGGAACAGAGGTCAACAGTTATGATTTTCAGTCACCTTAGCTTAAATACACAGCTCCTAGAGAGCAGCTAGTTCCACAGGAATTCTCACAACAGTGACCAGCCATAAACTGCCTTGAAAATGAAATTCACAGTCTACTGGTTCATTATTAATGTGTGAACAACATGGAACAGAAAAACAACCACAAAATGAAGATATTTTTGTGAGTTCATGGTTATGTTTAATGACAAGTGTTCCTCCCACTGAGTTAAAACTAAAATACATCAATAATCCAATTATTTTTTCTTCTCCCTAGTTTTTCACATGACCCTAAACACACATGAAAGGACACTACTGAGGGACTCCTTATATTCATGTTCCTGCACTGGGAAGAGGCAGCAGCTACACATACTCTTCTATATGGGCAGCACATTGCTCTCTGTTTCTGTTAGCAATGAAAGGGCACTGTGGAATGTGGCTACAGCTACACAGCATTGCTCAAAACTCAGGCTTTCCTTCCTCCAGTCTATTGGGTGGAGTTTTCCCCTCTTGGCTAAAGCTTAATAGCCAAGTATAGTGTAACTCTCCCACCAGGTGTGGCCCTGAATACTGAAAAAACATCTGCAGACAAGATTTGTCTCCTTATGCCATGAGCAATGAAGTGAAATGTTGCCTTTTTGCTCTCTGAGGAGAGCTCTGGGACTAATTCAATTGCAGATTTTCCCTTTTTCTCCTGCCTAACACAGATCCCGTTCTAATCTAATGACTAATGCTTGGGCCAGAAAAGGAACAAGTTTATCCCAGCAGGAACAAAACCTCAGGATGAAATGAAGGAGCTATTTTGTACAGTGCTATGCAACTAAGGAGTCAACTGAAAGAAAAAAAAAATCATATTAGCATCAGTTACTTCATAAACAGTAGTACTATTCTGTTTCTGTCCTACCATACTGTATGACTTTCTTACGTGTAAAAAGAACCTGAAGGGAAATTCCATATGAATTTTTGTTGCCAAACTTCTTATCTGCTAGTATCTCATAAATGATAAACTACAGAAATCCTAAAACATGCTGTGTTTCAAAGAAATGTCAAGAAAATTATCAAATGAAGAGAAAACAAAAAACATGAAAGCTGGAGGATATGAGAAACAAAATTTGTCTCTTCTTCACAGCCAAGCAATCAAACCAAACCGGGGGTATTGGGTCCAGATTTGACCTATCTCAGTGGTAAATCCAAACCAGATCCAAACTAAAAAGCAACAAAGGATGACAGAGTACTACAGCTGTCGATGAATTTTGTCCATGTTGTTACCCCACTCTCACTTTTGAGAGACAGAAGTGAGACCATTTTGCTGCCAGAAACAGCAACTGCCAAACCAACAAGAATAAAGAACTGCGATTTACAGAGAAGAGGATGGTTGTTGCCTGTTGTTATGCTGAGATATCAGATACTACAAAACCAGAAAGAGAGTGCCTGTGCAGCCTAAGTGGTTAAGGATGGTCAGAGCTATCTGGGAAAAGAGCTGTGTGTTATTAGAATACATTTGTTTTCTGCTTCAGCATTAAGTCTTTGCACAGTCATTACTACCTATTGATTCTTGGAATAAAGTTTCACTACTACAGCCCCACGCTCTCTGTAAACACTAGAACTGTACATCCCAACATTCTGGCTAAAAGGAGCCACTAAAGTGCTATCAAGAGAGCAGTTTATCCAGAAACTTCAGCAGATACACATCTACCACCTGGGTGGTAAATACAGCATGTCAAAAAACTACATGTCAACTATCAGCCTGAAAATCTCTGAAACAATTGAAGGTTAACTGTGTACACACTAACAGCCAAGAAGTTCCTGAGTTACCAGGATTTCTATTTAAGGATTCATTGAGTACTATATAGCCTTCTGAATTATTAAAAAAAAACAAAAAAAAACAACAACAAAGTAGGTTGCTCTCTTGTGTGCTTTTTACATTGTAACCACATCCTTTGGCATTTATGAGCAACAGTATAATGCTCCAGTTTGTTTTCATATAGCTCTTCCAAAGTACTGGGTATTACATTTTTTTTAGTCAGATAAATCTCACTTCAGAGTTTAGTTATTCAATTTAATCATACACTGAAGGAGAAAGTTAATCCATTTTATGGGGGGTGCAAGCAGCTGTTGAACGAAGCCTCCAGTAACTACCTTTTATGAAAGAATATAAATAAACAGAGTGGCTTCTATTTATAAGCCTCTAGTTCTGAGCCAATGCTCCTTTCAATTCCGCTGCCAGGCTCAGAAAGGAGGCAAAAGAATTAAACTGACAAGAGACAACAGTTGACCTTCAACAGTTGGGGGATGTTAGGATGCAGGTCTGAATTTGAATGCCAGAGCTTTGGGGATCGTTTTTATCTGATTCACATCTTGAGATCACGTCTCAGAATAACAAAGACCTTGAGGTAACAACCCATAACAGAGCTACGGATCTTTGAATACTAACAGAGATCTCTGAATATCCATCCACATTTATGCCAAAGGATGACAACCACATGATGATTCTGTGAATATACTGCAGTTTCTTTTCTGAAATCTGACGTTGAGACAATATTTTTCCATGCAACTGTATTGATTTCAGTGAAAACTGGGGTATTAAGTCAAACCAGAAACTATCTGAATCAGTTCTACAACTGATTTCTTGACACTGCATATTTTGAAAAATATTTTTTAAGAATATTCCTTTTTCTGATCAGTCCATTCCTCATGTGAGGAACATCAAGGGAAAAAAACCAAAACCCCAAAACTGTAAACCATACATCAGCAACAGTCACAGACTAAGAAAATCATTATGTTCTAAAGAAATATCTGTATTTATGTAAAATTCAGTATGCTCCAGGGTATGCTATAAACACCAGCTTGTGTACCTTCACTAACGAAACAGAAGACAGATAAGATGTACAAGTTATGGATCATAAAATAACTAAAAAAAAGCAGCCTGGACTAGACAGAAGGGAAAAAATGACACCCTATCTATCATTAAAATATTTATGCAAGAACAGCAGGCTGTATGACTTTTTAAAAATTCTTTGAAAAACTATGAACTAAGCTCTAATGAGAAGCAGATAACCTGACTCTTTATCACAAGCCTGAATGTCTGAAGAAACAGACTCTCTTGATACTTTTCTCTATTTATTATTAACTGCAGTGTTCTGAACAGCTGATGTTTTTTGAATCCAAAACTCAGACACGTCAGCAGATGAACTACAGTACACCCAGTTATGTCAGTATTTTGCATGGCCTTTATCACTGGGCGTGAACAGTAACTTCCAGGCGTGTGAAACTCAGAATTACATGCATTTCTCAGACAATCATAGAAACAAAAATTCCTCATACTTAAAAGTAACTTATACAGGGGGAATTATTGCCTTTTTTTCTTTTAAGAAATACTGTGTATAAAATCAACCATCTTTGGAAAAGCATTGTTTTAATCCTCCCTTGCTGAAAACAAATGTTTTACCATGTTGCTCATTGTGTGTGCAGGAAAATTTTGCTTAATGAAGTTTCCTTGGTTGTTTTCCTTTGTAATTCTGAAGACATGCTACAGTTCAACAAAAATATATTTTCAAATTATGCATTTCTGTGATTATTCATACTTTTACTAGAAATAAGCATTTTAAATTTGCTTGAATAACAGATAGCCATGTTTCAAGATTATTATTTCCTTTTTCATAAAATTAGTATCCAAGAAGATTTATATGTTTAAGTAGGAATGGGCTCTGTAGTATGTACACAATTCTAGGCTGTCCTTGGGCAACCTTAGATATTCTCAAGGATTTGAATTACAGTCTGTGTCAATGATTACCAGATTTCTTTCCTCCTCACTCACTTCCCTTTTGTTCACACTTGTAATTCAAACTGCTTCTACAGAATCTTCTCCAGATGTCCTCATGCCAAATGAAAATCAATGTGTCAAAACCATCTCTTCTTTCCTCTCAGCTCCTTCCCTCCTGTTTTGCTGTAACTGTCAACAATTCCACCATCCCCCTGTTCCACAAGCCTTTGAGTACTGGTATCATTTTCAGCTCTCCTCCACTTGCAAAGCTCCACACACCCAAGCACATGCTTAATGTTAACCCTACTGCCTTCCCTAAAATCTCTCTGCAGCAAAGTTTCAAAATAGACATCAAATAAACATCAAGTGCCACAGACTGTCTGAACGAAATGAGGGTTTACCAGCCACAGAAAGTATTACCTAAATCTGACAGATGAGAAAATGAAAATCCTTAGGCCTGCAAAACAGGTTGCATTTGCTTGCTCATATCAATTATTGATCTTCTGGTTTTCTACATACAAGTATAGAAATATGGGAATGATACACAATGCAAAATAATCATTAGCAAGACAACAATAATTTAGGCACTTAGTAAAAAAGAAAATGCCATCTCTCTTAAGCAAGGCTGCCTACTGTGAATCTTAACACAATATCTTATACAACTCCTATTTCAAAGTTTGAAGACAGTTATGTCTTTATTATAAAACATATAACTTAACTAGCCCCCATTACTGGACTTGTTTAGTCACTTATTCATCTTAGTTCTTGTTACTACTCACACAACTCTGCTTGGCACATGGGCACAAGCCCTTTGATTACAACCTTTAGATCTAACCCTAGAACATAAGATGAAAGTCTTTCTTTCAGATATGATTTCAAGGTCATTTTATCTTTTGAATGAGAGTAAAAAAAAAATGACAGAAACTCTGTTGTATTTTTACTCCATTTTAGAGTCCCTGGACTTCATGTCAGGGGCATCTTCTTGAAGCAAACATTTTCCTAGGCAGGAATAACATACACTTGAATATAGGGCTAATAAAATTACATTGTATGCATCATGAAAGACACGGGATTTAATCTTTTTTGTTTCCTTTGGTCCATCTTAATTCAACACAAACATGTGAAAGATACTTCCCCCTGCTGAGGTAACAAAGGGACCCATTGTGTTTTTTATGATTTAAGAAATTCTCCAAAACAAGAAAGTGTAATATATATTGTGCGATATGAAATGTTAAAGTTGAAAGAGGTTATCCTAGTTTTCACAGGTAACATTTTCAAATACAAGAGACAATCTTCTACGTATATTTTAAATTTAAAAAAAAAACAAAAACATTGCCTCGAGCATCTTATGCAAGCTGCCTGAAATAAGATGACCAAGCCTTAACACTTAGTAAAGTTTTCACTTTTTGAAGTCACAATTTGCTCTCATCTTCTAACCTGGCTACTGCATTTTTTCATGCAGCAGTGCACTTCAGAACCATAGCATGAAGCAGAGAGGGCTTTTATGAAATAACAAACAAAAAGTGTCAAGAAATTCAAACCCACTTATCAGGAAACTGATAAAGACAAAGAAAACAAACAAACAAGCCCCCCCAGACAGTGACAGCTCATTTTATTTCAGATAAGCACCATCAACCTTATACCAAATTTCTTAGTTATTTTTATATAGAATTATATGTTATTCACTGTCAAGAAGGTTAAAGTATGTTATAGATATTTAACACTTATCTAGTGTCAATGGGAAAAATCTTGCCTAATCTCGGTATTTCTCAACCATTAAGCAATATAATTCCCTCAGCGCTGATTACAAAAAAATCCATGAAAATATTTTCAACTTACAGGATATGATCACTCCTGAATGGTGCACTTGACTGATGATTTTTGACTGAGAAAATAGTTTCCAGAAGGAGATGATTCATGTAAACCCAAAATTTCATAGACTATAGCACAGGAGTTTTTTTGAGGTTTGTGGGGGGGAAACATTCTCAAGAGATTAAGTGTTGTTTCCACTGTCTTTGAACTTATCATTTCCTAGTTAAAGGATGTTTTCATTGTCTGCTGCTCACATCTTTATAAGGACCATCTGAGTGTGTCATTTTGCAGGCTATCTTCCTCTCCGTGACTCAGTGAGTTCTGTCTGTCAGTTCAGCTCATAAATAAGGCAAACAAGCACAGAGCCATATGGGAATATAAGTACAACTAATTACTGACTTATTTTCATTTCAGCCAAACTTGGATTTCATCCTAGTATTTCCTTCACATAAGCCATCATGTCACATGTTCAGGCAAAGCAAGGAACATTTATTTTCTAACCCTTAAAAGGGCCTAATAATGACTTAGCTGTCCAACTCCCCAGTTTTCACTGCTGGTATTTACATCCACATTTCCTACCAGGGAGCCCATTTGAATCAAGCTTGATTATTTGTGGCATGAAGAGGTGGAGGGAGAGCCAGTCCCAGCCTGTACACAGGCTCCATTTTTTTCGAAATAGGCAATGGTTTGGAAGATAATGCACTCACTCCATGTCAGCACAGTGCAGGAACACAGGTCAGAAACTAATCTTCCCTCAACTGAGAAAAGTCTTCCATCAGGCACAGTTCCACCCATGGATTTTGCAGCAGAGAAGATACAAGTGACAACATACTAACCCACCCTAGCAAGATGATGTGCTGGAAAACCGTAACATTGGCCACCGTGAGCAAAGTCCTCACTAGTACAGTTTTAAAAACTCGGTGTATGCTGTTTGCTGGTCAATCTTGAACATTTAAAAGCTACTTTTCTATTTATTTACAGTGGTGGAGTGGGCTTGGTGTTTCTTCCCTGCTGGTTTTGGTGCTCTTTCTAAAAACAGCTCTTTCTTTTGCTTTCGTTGCAGGTGGTTGGTACAGAAGTTAAACAAAAGCTTTTTAGAACCCTCGTACACTTAAAGATCATTCAAAGAAAATCCAAAGACAACTGTGAAGAGTAGGAAGGCAACGTGTGAAAAATCCCAAAACATCTGGGACAGTAGCAGACAAGATAAAGAGAGTATGAGTACCAGAGAGAAAAATACAAATGGAAATTTTTATATTTGCAAGAGACATGAAAAAATGAAGACTCACACGGAGTACTTCATTCCACTGTGAAGAGAATTTTTATATTTAAGTCAAGCTTACTTGTGCTAGGTTTTGGTTGTTGAATTTTGGTTGCTTCTGCAGGACTTTCATATGCTGACGAATTTTTAGAGCCTTACTTTTTTCTCCAATTTAAATAATGGTCTCGTCATTCAAATGCATTTTAATTTATTGTATTTTTATGCTTCATTTACTAACAACCCTCATAACAATTTCATAATTTCATTAATTGAGGCACAGAGCCTGTATTGGAGGAGTACAATGGCTAGACAAGTTAGAAACAAGTATTCTCCTAAATTTCAGACTTGTGGGTTTTTATTCAAAATCTTTTCAGTCTCAGCACAAAGAAACAGCCCATCTTTCTCAACATCGATCATCTGGACAAGCTCATGATTTTGCTAAGCACAATAGCATCCACATTAATAAAAAAAATTCAAATCCCTTCAAACTAAGTACATTACAAAATCAAGTTAAGGAAGAGAGTAGCATTTGTGTAGAAACAAACAGTTGAACACAATACTTGGCTTTTGTTCCCTTGTTAGATTTACTGAGAAGGTAGAAGCCAAAACTATTTTCTTTTGTTGTTGTTGTTGTTTTTGTTTTAACTTAATGCCAATATCCAGAAAAAACATCTGGTTATTCTACACAATATTAAAACTAAAATTGCTAGAGAACAGAACATCTTTCATAAAGAGTACTGAATGTACCTCTCAACTTTGTCAGGTTTTATTTTCACAATTATTAGGGCTGTTTGCTGCTTTTTTAATGTCTTTCCACAGAGAGGCAATTCTTGCACAGGAATAAGTCTTGGATCTAAGTCACCTACTCTTACCACCCGCTCAGTGACAGCAAAGCCTCATTTCTTTTGAGGGACATAATTACTGTTAATTCATCCACACTGCTGACAATCATTTAAATATCCAGGCTTTGAGAAACACTGAGATCTGAAAGGTGTTTCGAAGTATGTTTCCTTGGTGGTATATTGTAATACATATGCCACGGCACAAGAAGAACAAAAAATGAAAAAAAACCCAACCCAACCAGAATTCCCCATCCTGGCTTTTCCTACAGGATGCAGCCATCATCAGGATCAATCTAGTTTTTAAACAGCAACTGAACTCATCTGGATCATCATGCAAGATTTTTGTGTAACTCAATGCTTACATGATTTTGTTATAAATTTTGGCAAATAACTGATGACTTAATCTCAAATAACAAAGTAAAACTCAAAATTCCATATGCATTTAAAAAAATCACATACGTGAATATATTTCCTTTTTGTTATGTCAACATAGATCGCAGATTGCAGCTGCTCAAACATGGAAATTGCAGCACAGTTTTCACAATTAGTATCAGACCAAAAAGAAGGAGGGAAGATATCTAGAGACCACACTTATTTTGGCCACTTTTTCTAAAATATTCTGGGGTTTACTATGCTAAACAAATTTTAATAATATTTTATTATTTTTCCTATTTTTTTCTTACATTTAGCTGTCCTCCATCAGAATTAATTCAAAATAAAAGAACATTAGCTTTAATAATTTTATTGTAGGTTCCTTTGACTGTCTGAAAACAAGTAGTTTAATTCATGAGACCCATTCCCCAGCTGGTATGTATCATTAAAATACTACTGATTACACTGGAGCAATGCCATTAACATCTAACAAGTCCTTGAACTAGGAAAATTCATAACAAATGAGAAAGCTACCAGATTAACAAGCAGAGTACTTCAGAGAAATATTGAACAAAATCTGTACAGATGGTCATGCTATATTTATTTGCAATTTGGCAAAAAGTCCTGAGAACTCAGAAATATCTGAAAGCCTGAGATGAGGGACAAGTTGCACTAAGAAGTAAACCCCTTATATTTTATAAGTTCTGCAGTGTTACAAGGGTAGCAAAAGCTTTTTGTCCTAGTAAGCTGTTGCTCCAAAGTGGCATCTACTGCAAGCATGCAAATAATCAGATGAAGATGGAACAGCAGCAAGGCAGCCCATTACACACACAAAGCAGAAAACGAGAAAATTCAATAGCTACTGTGTATAGCAAACAGTGTCTATGCACCACATGAACTTGGAATCCTTCTGAAGATTAAAACCTCTTAACACAACTCATAAACAAAATAATTCTGATATCTGTTTTACTTGTGGCTATGGCAAAGTACAGGTTCAATTTTATTGTAACAATCCTTTCATCTTGTAACCCAATACTATGGTTCCAGCTTCAAATACAAAAGCAAATGCTTAAGGAGTTTAAGTCTTTTTACCAGTAGGATTTGTTTGTTAGGGGGGTTTCAAACTTGCTCAATATTGTTTTGTTTTAATAGCTTCACATTTTTAAGAATTTGATTCTAAAGCAAGAAGTTGCTAAATCAGAAAACAAATAATTTGTCATTATCTGCCTATACAGAAATGCTAGCAAATAGGACAAAGCAGACAATATAATAAACTTGGGTGTGATCCTAGAATACTACTTCACCTAAAATCGCAATAGGACAAAGGAAAAGGCATCACTGTGCTCAGAGCAGTCTCTGTGGCTCGGCTGCCAGCTCTCTGGGTCTGGGAGGGTATGACAGGGGTCTCAGCAAACACTGACAATCAGGATGACTGTTCCACTCAATGGCCAAACTTCTTTTAGCTTTCACAGGCTAACTTTTCATCTCTTACCATACCTATATACCTCTCATGTCGTATATGACACCCATGTGATATGACCAATTATAAACCGCAGTTTACTTTGATTTAACAGACGGGTCTAAATGTAAGAGTTTTTATGAAAGGTACCTCCATTAAATGTTCTCTCCCTTTATTCATTAGTGTATATCACCGCAAAATTTTTGACTGAGGCTTGTTCCAAATGTGACAGGAAATTTTATTTGCCATAACATGTTATAACTATCATCACTTAACAAATTCTAATGGCAAGGGGAAAAAAAGCCCTCTAAATATATCCTCCAATAACCATAGCCCACCTTTGTCAGGAATACTTCCAGGAATGCATACATTATATACTTCAAATATTACATCTTCAGGGCTTTTGCTTCTTGAATCATGTCTATGTGCTGCCTCTTTTGACAAATATCCCAAACAAAGTTTAGTTGTACTTACCAAACAGCAAGTGCGTAAACCATTAAATTGTGGCTCTGTGAGTGGATACAAGAACATGTATCTGCAATTTGCACAGATCTTGCTTTATGTTGTTAAGTTATTAAAGAAATGAAGCAGTCACAGACCTGGAGTTGTCTTCTATAGTCTTTTCCAAAGGCATAAACATAGACTAAAGGACAATTCTCAGCACAGAAAAGGGTCAGGAGTGTACACAACTGAGTGGGCAGGGGAAGGCATTTTTCTCTTATTGATCAATGACCTGGAGAAGGGGGAGAATTTCCCAGTCTGTGGATATCATCATGCTCTTTCAGGCAGTCAAATGCCATGCCCTCCCAGGTAGCTCGAGTGACCCAACTCTGTAAGCAGGGGAAAAAAAAGCAGAAAAACTTCCACGCAAGTAAGTGTAATAGAAGACGCTGCAGGAAGGGGAGTGGGAAACATGGATGGGGTGGAGGCAGGGACAATCTAAAACATGCCATGATGACACTGAAATTGGGACTGGCAGTTACAGCTTAAGGACATTGGAATCATCACTGGCTCTTCTCTGAAATCAGTGACTCAGACAGTGACAAGCCAAAAAAGCTAACAGATCATCAGATGTCATTCAGGAAGGGTATGGAAAACAAGTTTTTCATTTTGTGACTATAAAAAAATCTTGCTATATCCACATCCTGCATGTAGGTCTGGTCATCTTGGAGAAGAACTATGAAAAGGATGTAATCAACTTAGAAAAGGCCCATGAAAGGCAGCTGAAAATATCAAGTAGATGCAGTAACTGCCTTATAAGGACAGACCTAAACAGGCTGGGAAAATTCAGGGGGAAGAGGGAAGGCTGGAAGGGTACAAATATAATCAAGGTTCAGATAAACCTTCAACTAATTTATGATCTGAAACCCAGAAACAGAGATAGGACAGAGTTGTACTCTCTAGGATGCCAAAATAACAGTGCTGGATACTGAGGAAGGAAGGGCAGTCCATCATGGGGGAAAAAAAAAAAAAAGAAAAAAATTTGGGCAAGTCCAAACAATGAATTAACAATGGTTCCTTTTGCTTTTGCTGCTCCTCAGTTCTTAATCCATTTCTTTGGTGTGAGTTCCTCCACTGGCCACTGTCACTTTGGGTGTTGCACCTTCTCCTATGCTTTCTCTGAAGTCCTGTTCAGGCAGGTTTTCATTCCTGCCCCTGCTCAGATGCCCGCTCCAGGCCTTGCATCTCTCCTGGTTCTCCTCCTTTCCCTGACATCTCTTGTTCTCTATTCCTTCTGCCCAGGTGTGTTTCTTGTTTCTCCTTTGCCCCTGCTCAGGAGTCCCTCCTGCCCTGGCATTATCTCTTGCATCTCATGTTTCTTTTCCCAAGGGGATAGTGCCCTTTCTTAAACAGATTTTTCCAGAAGCACCCCAGACTCCTGACTGGGCCAGTTCTGGTGCACAGGGTGTCCATTGCAGAACCAGGAGTGTCTGGCACGAACAGTCCCTGACCCACATGCAGAGAGGTCTCCCTGCAGTATCCCTGCTACCAAACTCCTGGTCCAATACACAGAGAGAGAGGGGACTATCCCATCTGTGTTCATCCTAACTGGCCTTTCCTTAACACTGTTGGAGGCACCCATGGGCTTTACATAGTAAGTCATTTTTTTGGGTTTGACTATGCCGTCAGCCATGAAATATGTCAAGGCTCCTTTAAATCAAAACCATGGCCTGAGACAAATATGAATACATGTATTTGTTCAGAGCTTTGATGAAGTCTTGATTTCATATATGAAGCTTCTGCAAAACCCATTTATCTGCATTTGCCTTACCTAAGTGTATATGCTGACCCCACAAGAATTTTAAGTGGCTGGGGAAATTAGTATTTTAAAAATACAAAAGAAATGGTTATCCATTACAACACAGTTGTAATATTCTTTCTTACCAAGTACCAAGTTTTGAACATCCTAATTACTGTGCTCCAGAAGGAAATTTCAGTCCCCAGCCTTGTAATAACATTTGAATTTCCACCAGCATGGAACCTCCATTTGAACTCAAATAGATTTGTAAAGTAGTGTAGCTAAAACCATCTTATTTTTCTACCTTTTAAAACAGTTTAACAAAACAATTTGTTTCACTGTCTATTTTAAAGATTTACCAAAGCACTCGTGACAGAAGTTCCCCTAGCTATAAATTTCCTTAAGATATTATTTCAATAATTTTCTCATCTAAAAGAAAACTTGCAGCTGTTGTGTTTTGAAAAATTTTGGCAGGGGTGTATTTGTATGTTGTGAATGATGTCACCATCTTGTGACAAGCTACAAAATGCTTTTGGCTGGGTCCGATTTTGTCTAGGCCACAATTATCTACATTTATTTTAAACTCTTAATTGAAATATGTCTTTGAAGGGAACGTGCATGCAGACATACAGCAATGAAAAGTAATCCCTTTCGCTTGCTTCATTTGAGCAGTTAATTCATGATACCAAACAATACCATATGTTGCTTCTCAATAGAAGCATTTAATTAACACATGGGATCAGACAGATTTATATGGAAGCTCGATTTTCATCTTCACCTCTTGAGAAATATTTTCCCAGCACACATTGTGTCTCAAATAATTGTTTTCTGTAAGGAGAATTTTGTTCTAAACAGGGCTGATCCATTGTGTATCAGTTTTAACAGTCAGCAAAGACATTTGCATAAGGTCTCAAATAGGACAAGAAAAATCACCATAGAAGCAGAGGTTGTGTGAGAAGCTCAGGGGAAAAAAGACCATGCAGCTGTCAGGCATCCCTCCAAAAGGGCTGGGCATAAAGAAGGAGAAGTGGAAGCACGCAGAAGGGGAGACTGAAGATTGACCAGGCTGCCACCTCTGCAGAATTGAATTTTGCCATCTCCAGGCCTGAGGACTAAATAAGTTAATTCAATTTGTTTAATGAGCTGGAAAGCTTCTAACAAGCCCTGCTTTTAAGCGTCTGGTCAGGAATACAGAAATCGTTCCAAAGCATTAAATCTACTACTTGCAGAGAAGAGGAAATGTTCCCTTGGGATAATGATTAAGGGTGGCGAGGGACAGAAAAGGACACAGTGCTGTCAGGAACCTTAGCACGGCAAAGCATTTTTCATTGGAGCATCCAGTCTTTTCAGAAATGTTAATTACCTTTCCTGTCTCCAAACACACTCTGCCCTATTTGGGAGCGATCCAGGTAGGAGGCCGGAAAACAAGTTTCCACTTAACAAGGGTGTTCACGAATTTTTTTTCCCAAAATTTTGATTTATTTTCTTGGAGAAGTAGTGAGGATTCTGCCCTCAGACTACTTTCCCCTTGAAAGATAACCATGAAGGAAAAACGTAAATCAATCTGATATTATTATGTACAAGAAATCCCTCAGTATTTTTCTCAAAATTTGTTTCTGCTCAAAAAAAAATTCAATTTTTTTTACTTCAAAAGACATTTCTAGTGGCTTTAAAACTCACTGAGGACACTGAAGGTATATGCTAATCTTAGACTTTAAATAGAAGCCTTGCTTCAGCTGTATTCCAACTATTGTATGAATCTTGACAAATACAATTTTTGAAAGCATATAGAATTATTATTACAAAGAACTGTAATAAAATGTTTCATACCTTTTTTTTTTTCCTGAAGTGAGTGACACTTAAACAGCATATTTGACTCTCAGGAATTTCAGCAAATTACAGTTCCCCAAACAGAATATTGATTTCCATCTACCGGATTATGTTCCTCTGCACATTATCTGTTGTCTTCTAAAACAACAAATACTCTTGAAGAATTTATTTTAAAATATATTTGACCATCCAAGTTCCAGTTTTATTTGTACTCTTTCAACTTGGACTCTTTCAACTTGGCATAGTAATAGGGAAAAAGCAGACTCCACTATATCATTCAAAATTAATTATCCATACAAAAGAAAAGCGGTAATACAGAACATATTTCATATTCCAAGAAATATTTAATGTCCTTGAAACGTTTTTCCAAGAGAGTTAAAGCTATTGGTATGGGTCTGAGCAGTGCAAATTCTGACTAAAATAAAAGCTGAAATACCTCTTTTCCTACCCCCAAAGAAACCAGGCCACAAAGCAAGTTCTGTGCTCTACACCAGCAGGTGCGTGTCCAGCAACCATATTCCATATTCCCAAATGCTTCGAGTTTCTCCAATGAAGAAATCTCTCAAGTGAAAGAGCAAAAAAAAAAAAAAANTCAGCTTTCTCCTTTCTTTTACTTGTTATTTTAAAAATATCTTATTTCTGGTAATAACACACTTGGTGAGATGGAGAAAGAAAATAAAATCCAAGTCCCATGGTTCTTAATGAAGAACTCCAGATGCAGTGTTTCTAGGATGTCAGGATTATGGAAAAACCAGCCTAGCTAAATACTTACAGCTGATCAATAAGACAGAATATCATTTCTTTGTACATTACAGGTCAAGTCTCTGGTTCTGCAAATGTGCAAACCATTCAAAGCCGCCTGTTCTTCCTTTTCAACATTACTAAGCCTCATCTCCCAAAACCCTGTAACAGAGGAGCTCTCAAGTCTTGCAAGCAGCATATACAATCTTTTCTATAAATCAGTTCTCACTTTCTGTGACGTGACTTTCCTGGTAAGACACTACACCCAGGAGCTGGAACACAGCAGGAATTACAAGACACTGCCCGGTGCTTGTCAGCACATAGAAACTGGGCCACTTTGTTTCCTGGTTGCTGATAAAGCCCGAAGTCCAAGAGGAACAACAAGAGGACATTAAAAATGCTGCATGAATAGACCTTCTATGAGACATTAACTGTAAAAATGAGTAACTGATCCTCTTTGCTGAAAGGACAAGTTGAAAATGCTCTATTTTTATTAAACTCTGACTAGTGTGATAACAGCCCTGATACAACCTGCTGAAATGGGAACAGCCCTTTTTTTCCTGGCCAGATGCAAGAGAAACCATTCTGCTTGCAGGTACACAATGAGGCTACCAACTGCTTATCTCTGCTGGTGCTCTGATGCACCTGGATAATAAGAGCAACATTAACTACTGTGGTAAGAGACAGAGAAGAAAAAAACTGAATTAGAATTCTATAGTATGACGTTTTAGCTGTGAATGCTATTACCCATTAGTCACCATTATCATTAAAATTTTCCACAGAGAAATGTATTTCTTTATTAATTAAATAATTGCAATTGATGCTGATGCTGTTTATGCCACTCTAAGATTTAGAGATTTGATAAAGAAATATAAAACACTGCCCTACATATTAACTTTATTTGCTACATTGCAATTTTTTCAAGTTTGATTCCTCTCTATTTTCCTGTAACCTATGGACTAAAATCACTCTTCACTTCATTCATTTCCAGGTTCTGTCTCATTGTGCCTGCTACAAGAACTATAAGTAATCAAAGTGCAACCCTCTTCATCACCTTCAATTCTTACTCAAATTGTCCCATGAAGATGACTTATTTGCTCCAGCAGTGTTGCTGGGAAGTATGGAATGGTGTAACTTTACTATTCAGTCAGCATTATGAACCATTCATTGAAAATTGCTACATCAAGATATTCTTAAAAATAAAATCTTTTCTAGAAAACAGAGCCTTAGAAAACTAATACAAAATTTTAAAAACCCAGAATATCTAGTTTTTTGAATGTAAAAATACCATGAAGAATAATGGGGTATTTAGTTTTTGACTTTTGCATCTTATTCTTTTGCCTTTTCATTTTGCTTGATGTCAAGTAGCACTTTGAGACTTCACAATTAAGAGCATCACCAGCTTTCAGTGCATTCCACCTTTTTTTTCCTTTAGGATCTGTTCGTTTCTCAGATGCCATAGGAAAGCCAGAACTGTAGCACCAGGAGTTTGTCCTTATTTCTTATTGTAACACAGAGAAAACAATGGCTAAATTTCTCAAACACTTAAACCACTTCACAGTGTTCTGATCCCTTATTACATGCAGTAATTAACCCCACAGATATTACAGCATAGGCAAATATTTTTAACTTCCAGGCCCTTGTGGGACATTTGACATTGACTTTGGGAAGAAAAGGGCACAGGCAGGACAACTCTATGCACCAGGAAGTCTTTGAAGGAAATCAATGCTCTATTACATAAACAGAGAAAAGCTTCTTTCTGATAGAACAGCTCAGAAAATTTAATTTTCTTCTCTCTTTCCATGCCAGAAGCAAGGCCTTGGTGAATGCCTAGATGTGATAATGCAGCCTGCTAGAACCAAGCTGCAGTGCTGTGACAGAAAAGCACGCTGCTCCTAAGAGCATCGCTGAGCTGCACTGGACTCAAATACAGTGTTGTATTTAAAACAGAGCAAAGGTCTACTTTCGGCCACAAAAAAATCATAGAATTTTCATCCATCTGCTCCCCATAAAACACTGCTGTGGCCATCTCTGAAAATGCAGAATAATAACTTAAAACAAAACAAAACAAAACAAAACAAAACAACCTGTTATTTTGAGGGAAGATGTTTGAAAAAGCCAGCTCTACGTCTGTGCGAGTTGAAAACTTAGTGACCTTAGTCACTTCATTGATGGTCATCTCTTCTGAAATTTGGAAAAAAAACCCTCAAACCCTAAAAATCTTTTTTTTTTCCGAATATAAAAAAATAAAAATATGTAATTATAACACATCTGTTATGTATCAGAACAATTACTGGCACATCTGTTAACATTTAGTTTTCCCCAACTCTTCATCCTGTCCCCCTAGATTATGGTTTCTTTGAGATGAGACTAATTTGTTCTGATGGGTTCTCTCTTTGCAGGTGTTCCTATGATGCCCAACACCTTGTTCCAATTTTCTTAGAGCAGGCAGCCTTTTGGTCATGAGGAGAGTTCTGCTCATGACGATTACATGAGCAATGCACTAAATTGCTCCAGACAGCTTAGCTTGGAAATGCATGAAAAAACAGGTCTCACATGGGAGAAATGGCAAGAAAAACAATCTCAGCTTCTTGATTAAAGTGACAGACATTAAACCTGCAATGAGAATCAACCAACTTCTTAAAATAATGAAAACTACTAACCACTTAATTTCTCTATGCAGTTAATTTCCTCCATGTTCCCTATATCTCTGAACACATACCAGACTTTGGTTTGTTTGGGGTTTTTTAAAAACAAAATTGCCCCACAAAAATACCCCAGCTGAGAAAGTAAGAGTTCACTGTTTGCCCCTAGAATTTCAGCCCAAATATACAATGATTCAGGTAAGCATTATGGAACCACTAGCTCTTTTAATATAGTTATATATTTTTACACACATAAGTAAAAATTTTGGTGGGTTTTGTCACTGATTTCAGTGGGGACAAAATATCCTGAAATAGGTATTATGATTGATAATTAAATTCTTTGAGAGGAAGGAGTTATTCCATACCCATAAAAGAAACAAGGACAATTATTAGCCATGTCTAAGTCTGACATCAGTAAGACAATTCCAAATATCATGTAAGAATAATTAGGTTGCGCTAAACATAAGTTATTGCAAAACAATCTCTTGTGTTTGTGATGCCAGATACTTCCAAGCCTGAGCAAATAACAGGAAGTACAGCTTGTAAAAAGTGCAATGACCATTTCTAGAAATGAACAGGCAAATATTGTGATGAGCAATTTTATTTTAAAATGGATCTTATTTTGAAATCATAACGCAGATCTTATAAGCATTTGTATAGTTTTCTCTCTGTAAAAAAAAATTTAAATAGTCTGGTTTTGTTACCAGGTCAAAGTTTTTCATAGGAAGCCAAAAATATATTAATGACTACAAAAGGGAATTGGTTACAGGCCACATCCTACAGTGAACTACAAAATCTTATGAAGAAATACATCTTAATAAAGTTAATACATAGTTGATAGCCATATGATGTTCTTTTAATTTTTTCTAAGTCCTACATGTAATTCAAAAAATGTTAGTCTAGAATCCATCCAGGTTAAACATAAGATTAACTTTGTGAATGTAATTAGGGCGAGGAGCTGGCTTGAAAGAATGTCTCTAATTTCCCTCAGTTTTTCACCCTGCAATCATTCTCGTTCAAATGTCAGATACTGCCAAATTCTACAAAATATTTATCATACAGATGGTAAATATCAGGAGGTTTTGTTAGGTTTTTTATGCTTTTGCATCATTTTTGCTAATTGGATTCAATAAACAAAATTAAATTCTCATAGTTTTCCTATGCAAGGTGCCTATGTGAATCCCATTATCCATGATTTTTAAGTTTAGTCTAGAACAGTGCTGCTCTTTATATCTAACAAGTTCAGCCTACACCTTAGCATCAGAGTGGCTTTCTGAAATTCATTACAGTTCATCCTCACAGCACACCAGCAAGGTCAGAATTTACCATCCCTATTTTTAAAGTGGCAAACTGACATCCTGAGTAAACAGAATTTTAGGGAGGACTAGAATCAAGCACAACTGCTCTGACGTGGTGCTGCTAAACTAGCAAAGGCAAACCTTTTTCGGCCTGGGTTGTCTTCCACCCTCTGCCCTCCTCCACTGTGTTCCTTACACATTTGGGCCCTGATCACGAGGTGCTGACCACGTGCTTATTCTGCCATGGGTACCAGAGATCTGTCACTATGCTAAACTATTCTCCTCATCCCTAATAGTTTGTAATTTTATGAGCTACAACAGGTATTGCTTAGCTCTAGTCAACTCTGCCTTTATTAAGAAAAGGCATAAAAAGCCCAAATATTACTTTTGTTTTTCTGTACCCTTGTACTCTCTAGTTGGGGATTTTTTGAGTCAGAACTGTGATATACTATGAGAAAGGCTCAAAACTTCCAGTAATTCTAAAAGCAGGAAATACCAATGAAAACCTGTTTCTCAGGGGACACCCAACCTAAATACATGGATCTGAAAAATCCAGATAGTCAAAAAAATAATCTATTGCTTGGGTATTCAGCTATAGTGGGATTTCTGAGCACATTTTGTACCATGTTTGATGTGTTATTATCAGGTCCAGAAGTGGTTTAGACAATCCCTTCAGAATGTAAATTAAAATATGCAGTATCTACATTACACAGAGGCTTTTATCTCAAGTGGGACATTATTCTTTTTACCTTGAACTTCGGGAACTGAACTACCTGAACTACTACCTTAAGTAGTCCAGGTTTCAGATCCCAAGAGCAACTTCTTAACTCTTATTACTCTAATAACAATACTCCAGTAAGAAAAAAAAATCATTTATTGCAGAAATGTAAAACAAAATTACTCCTGTGGTATCCAAAAATGCTTTGTATTTCAGAGATGTCTTTTCCTACACGAGGCATTTTACTTTTCCACCTAACTCATCTAGTGTATCTTAATTATCATCCACCCCTTTTCTCAGTTATATTCTCTTTTCTGGCTGAAGGAGACTTATGATAGAAACCCTAATTTTTAGTTGAACTGACGAGCAGACATTCAGACTCTCCTGTGCAGTAACAGAATCTCTAGATTATGACGATATTCATAACTTCTACAATACCTCTAAGATTTTATTGCCTACTTCTGAAGAGTAAATATACAAGTTGATTTTTCAGTGAAACACTGGAAATGGGACCAGAACACATAACATAATAGAAGATCAAAATGAGATGGCACTGATTTGATTTCTCTTTTCAGTAAAGCCACTTCAGGCTAATCTATCTTTATCATGGCACACCTGGAAGCTGCACATCCTTCAGTTTTTACAATTTAATTAAATAGCAAAGCATTGACAATAAATATATATTTCAAACTGCAATCAGCCTCAACTCTTACTCCAGAAATAATTCCTCTGACTACAATGAACTGTAGGAAAATAATTCTGCGCATCAAAATGAGAAATTGCAGCACAATTACCAGCTGCTTTCATGTCTGAGAACATGTTTTTCATTGGCCATTCAAGCCTGGACATGCACTATATCCACACAGATAAGTCCTCTTCATTTGATTTCTGTTCCTCCACCGATTCAATGCAGCATTTAAAGTCACAGTGTAGTTCAGAAGCACAAGGGTGAATGATACCTCTTTCTGAATGCATTCAAAGGAATGAATAATACAAACACGTTCAAGTGAAGAAATGCTTAAAATAACTAAAAGCTACTGATCAGGTACATTTTGCTTCATACGATCCAAGAGGATTTCAAGAACTCATGTTATAGCTTTGCACATGAACGCTCTCCTAGATAACATCTAACTTGCCTCTGTATTAAGTAATCATGCAACATCCTTTTTCATCAGACAGTTCCACAGGATTCAGCTTTTTGACCAATACTTAACATTCATATAATGCCATCAATTCTGCCTTTAAAGTCCTACCTTTAAAACTCCAGCACTTCTTTCAAATCAATTAGTCCCTTAACATTTAGTATGTCAATAATTCACTTGGATCCACATGAGCAATGGATAATAAAAACCTGTTGTCTTGAATCTGAGGGCAGTGTGTCATGGCCATGACTATTTGGCCTATCTACTCCAAACAGGTACAGCCAGAAGCTAGATGGGAACATTTTTTTGGTTTTTTCAATTTGAAATTGAATTCTGCCCATTCACAGTGGCCAGTTATGAAGCAGATGGTAAATGAAAAAGCGTGAATAAAGCAACAATTTGCTAATATCAAACCTACAATTTTCCCCTTTGTTTTTTGTGTGCCAAGAAAGCGCCAGAGTAGACATTACCTATCAGTGCCAAACAGCTTAAGACAAACTCCTGACGCCTAACAAAAAGGCACTTATTCTCAACATCTGATTAGTTACAAGTACATCATTTTAATGTTTATCACGACCTTCTGCCATCACCAGTCTTTTCCTCTGCATGCTGTTAATGTCTATTCCCCATGGCATTGCGGCCCCTTTCTTGCATCCAAAAGAAGCTCTCACTGATATTTACAGAGATCACCCCACTATGGCAGTTCCTCAGCTGTTAGTGCAGTTTCTTCAGATTACTCCTGCTGAGGCACTGTTTCCTGTAATTTGTTTTGTACTGCTATTCAGAAAAACAATATGTGAAAAAGAGTTCTATATTCAGGCCAAAGACAAAAAACTTAGTCTTTAGTCACCCATAGGCATAGAGAGATAAAAAGGGAAATTTTTTCAAAGGAAAAAAACCTGTGTAAAAGACCTGAAGCTTAAAATGCAACACTCATTGTATTACCATTTGTCTCTAAGTAGGAGTCCAGTTGTTCTAAGAGGACAATACAACTAGTTTTATGTTTTGCTTGAATTCATCATTGCTACTTCACATAACTTCTGCAGAAAAGCACAATTAGAAAAAAAAAAATCACTTTTTACTGAGAAATAGGATTTCTCTCTAGAAGACACAGCAATAGATAAGTTGCAACCTCATACTGAAAAAATTACCATTCTGCTTCAAACTATTACAAATTTTCTTTTTCTTAGAAGTTATTGGCCTACAAACTGCACGTCATCCAAGGGACAACAAAGCAGACAAACAGGGTACAAGCAATGAGGCAAGATCTGGGAGCCCCAAACAAATGAAGGACGAGACACGAGCCTTTATTAAGAGCAAAAGGCAAAGCTTAGAGCTGGCTCATATCACTAGATTGTCATAGTTGGCACTGGCAGGAAGGGATTTCACTATTTATTGGGCAACAGCTTATATTACAGAGGCTTTACTGACTACTATCTATAGGAAGCTATGGCAGATTCCATCAGCAGAAGTTGACACAGAGCCAGCCTCCAGTTTTACACTTTGCCAGAAGTCAAGAGACATCAGACACCTAATGACAAACAGCAACTCTTTGGAAGCTTTAATACACTTCAACTCGCAAATGCTTCTGAGATGGTTTATCTCTTTTGGAAGTATAAGAGACATTTATGGCTCTTCAAGACAGTATTTTACAAATTCTAGCAATGCTATTTGCCTTTCAGTCTAGATTATTGCATTTGTGCAAAGAATACAAGCTGGTGATTGACAATATTTCCTCTATGTATTTATTTCATTCAAATTCACAGAGATTCCTTGTTTGTTCATGTTTCAGAAAGTAATTAAGTATAGGAACTCATAATAACAGCAGAAAGAATGGGATTCTTTGCTCAAAGAGGACTTCCTGTCACCAGGAAATTAAATGTTTCTTCTGGCAGACAGTAAAGTACACACAGAAATAAAAATTAATCTGTAGGCTTACACTTACATGCTTTCTCAAAGTTAATTAAGAAGGAAGGTTACCCAAGGTTCAATGAATGAGGCAATACCAACTTAGGAAGTGATCTCAACTTACAAGAGAGGAAAAATACAAAATTTCAATTGTTGAGCAGATAGAATAGATTCTTATATTCTCTGATATCTTGAAACTGTGACTCTGAAGTCCTGAATGAACACTGACAGGGTTTACACAGAGGAACACACTCCCAAAGATGAACAAAGTGACAAAAGATTGGATAATTAATAAAGAACCAGGATAGGTCCTGTCTGCTTATTAGCCCGACTTGCCTAAATATCAAGAACACACAGGGTGAAAACCTGTCCCCAATTCATGCATTGGCAGTTCGAGAACTGAAACTACATAGGTGCAAAAATTTCCCAAGTTTCCATGTCAGTAAAAATAACCATTTAAAAAAAAATAAATATTAATTTCTTTAACACTACCAGTGCTATAAAAGGGGAGAAAAATGAATAAAATTTTTGGGTGACAGTAGTTTCTCAATCATCCTGTAATTAGTGACTTTGTCAAGGATTAACTTGTGGATGTGTTCTACCTTTTTATTTGTCATTTTTACCCCAAGATAGAACTTAAGAGTGACAGTACAAACCTAGCAGCAGATGTTACTTGATTTAAGGGAAGGGCAGGAGGGTGAAGACTTCAGAAATTATTTTCTGACAGTCATTCTAACTGCCTGCACTATTAAGCTTTGATATTCAAATAAAATCCAAAACAACATTTATCACCTCTCTGCAACCCCATTTTTGCTGAAGACACATTGATACTTGGAGAAGTGAAGAACCCACTTCTCAATAATAGCTTGGACTATGTATCTTAGAAGTTGGTGGCACAGAAACAACTTACCTCCTGGGAATAAATCTAATTAGGAAATCAGGACTAGTATAACCCTAGAGACTAAAAATACCTGGGATGTAGGATTTAGCTCTTCTAAGAACAGTGTGACAGGAGGCCATGCAGGGGCATTCTGCTAGATTCAGTCACACAAATGTATCCAGAATAAAAATTCTGCAGTAGAACATTTACAGTCCTGCTTCGGTTAAGGTGCTTTCTGCAACACACAATTACTCATTTTCAAAGCTGTCTCTGTCACCATCCAAAACACTGGTTTAGGAAAAGTGCTTTAAATACCTATATTAATTTCACTTCATTCCAGTAAGCAATGACTAGAAAAGACGAGCACACACTTTCTGGAAAATCTACATCAAAATTATCCTTCAATGCCATAAATTCTTTAAAATCTAGGATAAAACAATCTAATAGATCACCAATTATTCTTTAAGGCATTTTTGGGAAGTTCACATACTTTGGATACTCTATAACTAAAATACCATCCATGCAGGGAGACAGAGAAACAGTTCATTGCTTTCAAATATAGTTAGGGCTCCAACTAGTCACAGAAATTTTTGTACTCCTTTTTCATGCTTACAGCCCTGGGATCAGGACTGAATTGTTAAGCAAACTTCTTCAAAACTTTACCGGCATCAACATGACAGAGCTGCACAACTCATTTCCAGATTCATTTTCTCTAATGATTTTGTATAATACGTAGGCTCTAAAAATACTCCACAAAAGCTGAAAAGCATAAAGCTAGCTAATCTTTATGGCAGGACAAGTTATTTTTGTCATACACCAAGAAAAAGATTTATGCATGTGGTAGAAACATGAAATAGATTTGCTTTACTGTAATAGACTTTGCTATTTTATTTTGACCTTTTAAAATGCTTAGATAAGGTCAGAGTAAAATTAACAATCAGTAATCACCCTCTGCAACACAGTAAGTCTAAGTAAATCCATACGGCTGCTACATTAAGAATGGCATAGGCCACTGCACACAAATTTAGGAACGCCAGTAGGTCATCAAATGCTTGCTAGCTGCAAAAATCAGTTTGGAGCCACTTTTATCAAATGCCAGGAATAAGGAGAGAAATCCTGCATGTTTACTCCATGCTGCTCTGGCAGGGAGCCAACAATAGCAAAGGAACTTGGAACTGCAGGACTAAATCCCCATTTGTCTCACCCTTGTAGTCCTAAAACTGTTTACACAGATAAAAGGACTGACAATTGTATTAAGTGCTGTGCACTGAATTACTGAAAGCTTCCAAACACCCTTTTTTAAAGAAACTTATTGCCTTAATAAATCAGCTTCTTAACAGACAACATGAAAATTTATGCCACTAGTAAAATATGCATAAAATATGGTGAATTTGTTGTTCTGTGGCATGGTATGTTTCTGTCTTACTTTGCACAAGAAACAGTCTCAGAGAATTACCAGCCTTACACAAGTTACCAGCCTTACCTCCTACACAAGGAGAAATATAATCCAGAAGATTTACAGTTTTTGTATCAAGAAAAAAAGAAATTATGTGTGCAATGTGAAAGGAAAAATAAGAATGACAGGTGGCAGATTCAAAACTGTTTGAACACAAGTTCTGTAGTTACTGCAAATACCAACTGCTGTGGAGAAGGCTAAAATAAGCAGGGAACAGAAATATGTTTTAACTGCTACACTATTTACTTTTCTAAGTAATGTGACAGTAGTTGCACTTAAAATATCAGACTAAATAAAAGCAAAAGGATTTAGAAAGCTATGTTAGAAGACTTTGTGATTGATTCTTCACATTTCTCCGACACAGAGTTTTTTCACATCAGAAATATTATTAAGAATCTATAACCAGCCTTTAATATGGTCTTCCCATGCAGAGCATACAATAAGTGCTTCCATGGTTAATTTGGTGCATTCCAGACACATGGTTTCACAAGAGGAAACAGTAGGGAAATCATCACAAGGTATTCCTGCTCTCCACACAGTCCCCTTAAGCCAGTTGATTTTGACAGAAGCATATGCACACCATATCACAGAGGAAGCAGCAAGGGCAGAGTCAGGAGATGGAAAGAGTACTTGAAACTGGTACTATCACTAAATGCTTCAAAATTAAAGACCCAGGCACCCAGCAGGTAGATAGTTGAAATGCCGGCTTCTGCAGCCTTCCCTGGTGCTCACAGCCTTCCCACATTCACCCCATTTCTTATCCCCACTTATTTATGCCAGAATAACTAGTATAATTAAAAGCCTAAAATGTACAGGGTTAAAAAATGTAAAGTCTTCCTTCTTGGTATGCTGCTTTTACCCTGAATTATTTCAGACATTCAATTTACAGAGTTCTACAAAAACGCTTTCTCTGTCAAACGTGATGCAAGGGGAACTGCAATCACAACATTTTTAAGACAGCTTTGCTACAAGAACGGCATCTCATGGAACTAAACAGAACACAAGGGAGAAAACAAGTCCTGCATTACAGCTTTGTTACTCTACACAGTGACATTTCCCACAGATGTCACTACTAAATATCAATAAAATGGAACAGCACAGAATAAACAAAAGATAAATAACATGTCATTTGGCATGGGTCATACCTCAGGTGACAATGCTTCAAGTATCAGTGCAACAGCAAAATAATAGCAATGAACTTGGAAGAGATAAAACAAAGAAAAGTCTAACTCCCATAAACACACATCACAACCTACAGGATTTTGTCAAGGATTTTCAGCCTCCAGTAGTCTGAAGAAAAAAAAAAAAAAAATCAAGATTCTAAATATGTATTTAGAAACCTTACCAGAGAATGGAACAAGCAAATATATCGGCATTCAACAACTCTTACGAGTTTAAAGACTGCAAAGGGTATGCAAGGGCCCTGAGAGGGTCTGTCCTGCAGGCTTGTCTGCCTGGGCTGGGGGCCAAGGCGGGGAGTGCAGCTGCAGCCTGTCCAAGCTGTCCCCCTCCCTTCACTGCTTGCGCAGCCTGGGCCAAAGCCCCTTCCCGTGGGAGCTGCTTTTCAGCTGAGCCTCTACCATCAGCCCCTGACCCGAGCTGCACCTCCTGCTGTGGTGCAGCCCAGCCCCTGCCTCATCCTGGGCCCTATTTAGCCAGCCCACTGTGCCCCATAGCCTGGCCTGACCTTGTCTCAGTGGCCCTGCTTGGCCATCCCAAGGTTGTGTTTGCCCACAGTTCTCACTCAGGCACTGCTGTCTGCTGTATCACCCTCATCTCATGGCCCACCCTCTCTCGGGGAGCAGCCAGCCCTCGCTGCTCCATGTCTGTCTAACCTTCTTTTCCTCTAGTACTCTTGAGGGAATATAAATGACAGGACATGATTTACACTGGTCTAATTACAACAGAAGTAACTCTTATCCAGCTAGTTTAACAAAATGAAGCTGAGAGGAAAGTATAAAAAAAAAACATTATTAGGTCAATCTGACATCTGTTGTAGGCAAAGATTTTTTATGAAAATTAGACTCTGTGGTCACTTGATTTGAAAATAAATATGGAAAAGATGGCATCTGTCACCATTGACATGACAGCGAACACAACAGAAAAATTTGAGCTCTGCCTAGAAATTGAAATAGCTGGCTGGCAATGCTTGTATAGGGTTAAAATCAGCTGTGATGAAACAAGACGATATCAGCCAAACCATTGAAGCTTAAAGGGAGCAGATTCTTTAAGAAACTTTATAAACGTAACTTGATAATTGTGAAGATTTAAAACTCTGGGATGAGTATTAGACTAATCCGGACACCCTTCAAGGGAAAGATACTGTTGTTTCGGTAGTTCTACTCATAAATTGTTCAAACTTATTCAAGTCACATAGCTCTTCCCCAAGATATTCTGTCAAGTGACAGGCCTGCACTATCTCAATTTCCCATTCTTTAGAATGGGACCACTATGTATTACACTATATTATATCTTACACTATCAGATGCAGTTCCAACTGTTAGAAATGACAAATCAAGAGATTCCATGGAATTATATTCCAGAGAATCTTTGTTTTTCTATCAAGTTATTTTTAACATATGACATTTCTTAAAAGTTGTTTGTCATCAGGGACACAGTCCATTTCACACAGTTCTCCAGATTGCAATATCATCTTTTCCATCAATAGTTACTTGTGCTAGAAAGAACTGGGCTCTTTAACTAAGAGCTGCTCAAAGACCAGACAAAATGCAAAGCAATGTAACAACCTGGTACTTGACTTGACATAAACCTTCCAAAACCAGCCACTTTTGCTGGAGCCAGGGAGGAGGAGAGAAGGCCATGAGAAATTACATGAGCATTTACAATACATGAGAAATTAATTTTCCAATGAGTATCATTTCATGCATATCCCTAATCTGGGAAAAGTCTGATCTCTCTTCACCACAAAAGGAATTACATATCCCAAGGCCAGGCTATCTGCTGGATCTAATAATTACTGGGTAACCAGAGACATGGGATTAGAACAGAACTGTTCTAAACAACTTCTGTTGTGCCAGTTTTCTGACAAAAGGCACTTTTTTCATAAACTACCTTGGCAACTAACAGTGCTGGATCTGTATACCAGCAGGAATCATAGGAAAGCAGTGCAGTAACTTGTTCTTCCATTAAAACCAACTGGGACTATGGAAAGCTGATCCTGAGCTTTTGCAGCACGTCAGCACATGTTATCACATTAGCAGGGTTCTGATGTACATAAGCATCCACACCAAGTTACAGGAGGAGAAACCAGAGGGGGGGGTAAAAAAAATGGTAAAGAAATGCAACTCTTCTATGGATGCTCAGTTCTGCAGTAAGACAGAAAAGAGGATAAGTAATCAAATATGGATAAAAATAGAATGAAAAGTAGAAGGGTGGGAATATTAAAGTGATTAGGAAACAGAATGCAAAAGAAATAAACTGTAAGAGAGATAAAAGAAGTTAATGGAGCAAAAAGTAAGAAATGGAACAAGTTGAGTGTGCATAAACATTAATTATGGATAATTCAGATTCCTTGAGCTCTAGATTTTTGTTAGTGATAACATTGACTGATTCAGTTACAGATATTAAAAATTAATTAAGAACTCAAACTCAGACAAAACTAAAAATTCCTGCCTATGACTGAACTGGGTTGAGCAAATAAAGCTGGTAATCAATTTGGCCCTGACAACTTTCATGGCTAAACACTGGCAAGAATGAGTAGCTTGATAGCTTCGGGGTGATTCACAACCAGCTTGACTATCATTCCTCATTTAAACTGATTAACACAAGTAGATATCAAAATATCTGCAGCTTGACAAGTGAAACATGCAGTTTTACATAACAGTTTCAAGTGATTGAGAAAACGTGTGTGTGTGTTGGCAATAAAGTATGTTTTCCATGTAGAACTATTATTTGCAGTCCTCTAAACCCACAATAGAAATTATGTCAGGCTACACACAGAAAGATGTAGTTCAGCAGGCAATTTCTTAAACACGTAAAACGTACAGTGGATCCAATTTCTGCCATAACAAACAGGACCTACCTTTGGTTCTGCTTAGGAAAAGCAGCAAATGAAGTCTCTCACTCTGAATCCAAAGGCTTCAGCAGCACAAAGAGGAATGATCTGCAGCTAGGGGCTAGATGCATAAGCTCTGGCAGCATCTCTCTCTCCTAGAGAGAAACTGCTGGCCTGACACAGGGCTTCTTAATATGTCCTTAATGAGTCATCTTCATTGCCTACATGCAGGGACTAGAGAAATGAGCACATGCACACTTCTCAAAATTATACCCTCATCTTAGCACCCCACTATTAAAAATGCAGGGTAAGCAGAAAGTAAGGGAATAGTAGAGCTAGAGCTACTGCAGGGTGGGCTCTTGTGACTGCTTGTTTTATTTTTACTGCTTTCTAGTCCGTGTAGATTATTGGTGTTCCACAAAAAGCCTACCAAAAACATACAGCACAGATTCCCACACACACAAGTAAACAAAAAATATGAAGAAATAGAAGTAATAAGGAAACTTCAAAGCTTAAACACATTTAATTTGGCTAGAAATGTAAAACATTGTGGCAAATGACACAAGAGATTCTGATACGGTTTTTCAAAAAAAAAAAAAGAAGAAAAGGGTAATTTTTAAATTACATCTCTCAGGATCAGTGTATCTTCATACGAACAGTATGACTTGAATATGTAGTTTCAATACCCAGAGGTTCAGCTGCCTAAAAAGCAAGATCAGTTTACTGTTTCTGAGCTCTTCATCTGCTTACCACTGTGCAATTCCACTCCTCACTGCTGTAGCCTCAAGAATTTTATGACATACTAACCACAATAGCACAGTTATGGACACGTATATTGTCATTTAGACAGAAAAGCAAACATAGCTGCTCCTTTATCTAAAATTTTGGGCCTGAGCATTAAGCAAGAATTTACCTTTAGACACTTCATGTTTCCTTCTTAAAAAGGAAGGCTTTCTTTCTAATGGAAGATGGGAAAAATTACACATCTAAGTATTTCCAAGGATTCATCTTAGTCTTCTTTAGTTCTGCAAAATTTGAAGGGGAAGGAAACATATGGGAAAAAAAAATTTCAAATTTTGATAACATATGGAGAATCCACTGAAACCATTCAACATAAGTTCTAAAAAATAAGTAAAATAATTACATAAGCATTTCAAAAAATGTTATTTTAGAATTATTCTATTTATACCAGTGCACACTCATAAAACAGACAAGTATCTTATTTTGGTGAGATAGAAATGCTTGAACAAATGCTTTAGCATTCCATCCCAAACATTCAGCTCAATTTTTTAATCTCCTTACCAGTAATATGAGCTGTAAAACGCATTCACTTCCTTTCTTTTTCTGCTGTGCCCAGCCATTCCCCAGCTCCTTCTCCAACAGTGACTTCTCACTGTGTGCGTGGAGCTGGCGTCCTCCCAGCAGGTAATTAATTGGCTGTGAGGGGTAATTTTCAGAGAGATTGAAAACACCTGAGTGGGAGGAACAGCTGTGGGGTTGATGGCAGAATAGATGCTTCTGCTCTCACCCCACACAGTCAGGGTTCAAATGACAAAGACCTAAGAGCTCTGTGCTACCTTGGAAATTTAAAATTCTTACGGAATTTAAAATTCTTAAGGTCTCATGATGCTCTCTCACCTGTTAGCAGGAAGCTTCTTAGCTGAGGATGGCATCTTCTCTCTTTTGAAGGAGGGAGGGAACAACAAAGAGGGTCTCAGCAGGAGGATACCCCCTTCCACTTTTCTTCCCACTTTACTCTTTTCCAGTGTGATTTATCTCTTGGGTGAAAAAATGCTATTGAGGGACTGAGGCAAATAATTTCAATGCGTTCAGGAGAAAACAGGAAACTTAAAACCTCACTTATAAGAACCATACTGGAAAACAAAAAAGAAAAAATTGGTCTCCATTTCGGAAAAATGCACAGTCAACCCCTCCTGACCTCAATAGTGTAATATTGCAGTCAATACTTGTGTCTCTTCTTTTTCAAGTTTATTCTGTTTATTTTGGGAAGTTCAAAACAAAAACCACATTCAGTTCTCTTGCACATGGCTTAGATAAAATGTGCATTACCTCAATACAAGCACTACAGGTAATCTGGAAAATTTAAATAATCCCTATGATGAAGGAACTGATACTGGCTCATGATGCTGATTTAAAAATTTTGATAATCTATTTCTGTCACCTCACAAACTAAAACTAGAAAATAATCTAAATACAATGCAAAAGGGTCTGATTAAATTACTTTAAAGTGCACAGATGTCTAATTTTATTTTAATGTATTAATTTAATAAATACCACTTATAGGTATTTTTCTGCCTTTTTGTCACATCAGTACCATGCTTTATAAATTTAAATTACCTGCAAAGATGAGGAAAAAAAAAATGTGATAAAATATGACTAGAAGCCAAAACTAACTGTCAATCCAATACTAAATATAATCTTAGCATGCCAGGAACAATTTTATTTCTTAATACTGCATTTATCCCACCTTGAGTAGTTAGATTTTCACTCCGTGAAGCTAAATATGAATCTAAGAAACCTGCATTACTGCCCAGCTTCAGTAAAGAGAATCAAAGGCATTCCATCATATATTCTCATTCAATGTTAAAGTGTCATAAGTACTTTAATCTTTCCTTATGAAAAAAAAGGGAAATCAGAAATTCTGATTGACTATTTAATTTCTTACTACTCAGTATTTCTTTGCACTAATGATTTACACATAAAATATTCTTTGTTTTCTGTGTTTTTAGACCATGCAAGGTAAGGAGACTTGGCGAAACATTGGATTTAGCACTTTTAAATGATCAGTATATTCTCTTCCTTCTATGCCCTTACATATGGATCAGGAAACAAGCTCTCTGGCTATTTTAAAGTGAAACTGGTAATATTTGACGACTTCCAGAGAAACAGATGGATAAAAGGTTTAGCAAGGAAATATTTAATCAGAAGAGATTTGGCAAATTAATCTGTAAATGAATCCTTGCATGTGTGCTCTTTTCATTACAGGGAAGAAACATCCCTGCTGCCAATCATTTCCCAGCATTTTCAGTGCCAAAGTGCACCTTACCCCACACTGCCCCACCAGACTTTACTGTTTTAGCAACAGCCTCCTATACTTACAGGCCAGATAATAGAACAGTTTACATTACAACAAAACCAAACCAACAAATTTCCCATTTTGACTCCCCTGAGTATTCCTGAGAAAGATTCTGATTCTGGAAGTTGTTGACTAGAAAAATCCAGAGGTTACCTAATAAGGGAGTTGGAGTGTGACTTTGATGTTCCAGACATGAATGATCTGGGGGCATGTGTCTAATCTTACAATTCAGTGAAGTGAGCAAGGAAAAAGAATAAATCTGAGCTGTTAACTGGACATATTGTTTTCCAAAAAAACCCCCACCAGACTGTTTTTTTCAAACCAGTTCTATAATGGCCTAAATTCACATCATAGCAATACCTTACAAGCCCTCACCATAATGTTAGCTTTTGAGTATTTATAGCTCCACTCTATATCACAGGAAAAGTATGCAGTCTTATACTCTGGCAAGCAGAGATCACAGTGTCAGGAAACTCTATAGTCACTTTGCTATAGTGCAGTAGCTTCAACAAAGAATAAAACACAAGCCTTAAAAAGGCAAAGCATCCAGTGTGTGGAACATCTTAATCTGTTTCAGAAGAATTATTTAACCAAGAGGTAATGATTTCACATTGGTGATTCTTTTTTCTCATCAGCTTCCAGGCATAGTCATAATTTATATGTAATTCTGAATAGAAATCTAGGCTGAGATGACTGCTTGAAACTCTAGACAAGTTTTCTTTCCAGCCCTTCCTGAGCTTATAAAATGGAACAGGTGTTACAGTAACTGGACTTGTTCCTTTCCCCTTGAGGTAACTCTGTGCCACAAAGAAATCGAGAAGCTCTTGCCTGCATTTCTCCAAGCATATTAAAGAAGTCTTTACTGTGAAAATATTTCATAGAAAAATAGCACTAATTTACTGCCATTTACCACAGCTGCCTTCTATCCAGTTCACACTGAAACATAATTACGCATGTGACATACCTGCAGGGAAATCTCCACTCACCATACCAATAGCATTAAAGTAACAAATAAATTTGGGGAAGGTACAACATAACTATTCCAAGACAAGCAGGTGGTTCTATGTCTAAATTCCTCCATTATGACAGCTGCATTTCATCATTTGTGTGCACTACATGAAAAGAATTTTATATTAGAAATCCAGTTTAGAGAGATCTCTAAGGGGTTAAGTAAAAATTATATCCTTTCTCAGTCTTCCAAATCTTTAGGAAGGATATTTTCTGTGCCTCTGAAGAATGAAATGTAATTATTTGAAATCCTGTTGGGATTTGTTTACACTACTGTAAAATTTGGTATGTCATATACTCCAAGCCTGGTATGACTTTAAATAAACAGTACAGTTGCTATACTTTCCCATCCAAATATTATGCCTTATCTCTGATATAAATGTAAATGCATGTTCATGGTGAAGAAGAACATCTACCATCTATGCATGTTCCTGGCACACAAAGACTATGAGAGACATTGCAATTTTGCTGCCAGTTTATCCTCATGCTCTTCAGAGCAAGGGAAATGTGCAGATCCTCAGCTGGTATTAACTGAATTTTCAAAGGTATAGGAGTGACTATTATAATTATTCATATCAGCCTCTATTCCTGTCCCTTTGAAATCCTTAAAACAGCTTTTTTATTATAAAGTTATGAGTGCTCTTTAAAGTTTAAGTATGTTCAATGAATAGTTGTTATTATTATCATAAATATACCATACCTACAACTCTCATATATAGTCCTTAAAATAAGAAAGCACAGAGCCAAACAGGCACTAAAATGAACAGTTCTTAATCTTTCTCAATACTGCTCAAGTTCATTTGTAGCATACATTTTCTGGAATTATATGTTCTTAGCTCTTCTAGAGAATTCTCATCAGATGAAACTAGGAAACTTTGGAGTATTGGTATTTTTACTTTAAAATCCAGGAGCCTGAATCACAGTTCTCCATCCTATGGCCAGCTATGGGCTAATCATTTACACATGAACCTCAGTTGACTTCTTATACTGACAGCAATGTGGAAATATGTGATTTATGTGATTTATGAGGTAGAGAAAGTTTAATCCATTAGAAGAAAACTACTAAGTCAAGCACACCACATTGTGGGCTAAGACGTAAAAGGCTCATTCCCGCCAGAGATTCATTCCTTTCTGGATCAAACCCTTCTTTGCCAGCAACTGCCCACCCACATAGATTATAAAGGATTGTGTCAGCCTAAATCTTAATGTAATGTTAAGAGAGAAAATTGGATGTTTTCTGCTGACTTCTGCATAAGGGCAAATTTCACCCAGAATGTAAATCAGATTTTTTATATGATTCACTTTGTTTCAGGAAATTACCTAATAATTTCTGATGTTGTCAGAAAGATTATGGAATAAACAGATTCTGTCAGGGGGATAGCCTAAAAGATTTCTTGAGGCCTCTTCCAACCCTATTTTTCTACATTCCTACAATTTTGGAAAGATGCTAAAATTTTCATACTGTAGCTGGAATCTGAACCAGAGTATTGCTTCACTATCCTGAATGGCAAATGTGGAGCCTGAACACCAGACCATCAAAAGCTGAGCATTAAACTCCATGACATACAAGAGAGGAAATGTTCCATCCAACTCCCCTGTGTCTTTGCTGGAATTCTTGAAAATCCTGGCATTGTTTCTCTTTTCAGACAATCCTGTTAACACTAGGAAACCACAAAAGTCCAAAGAACCACACAGCAATATGATTAGTAATATACTTTGTGCACTACACAGAGAGTAATGAACACAGAACGTAGTAAAAGCAATGTTCTAGTATATGTGTCCTTAGGGCTCGGACAGAGGAGAGGGAACTGAACTCTCGAAATTCCTGGGGTAACTTTGGGCAAATTACTCAAAATGAGTCTAGAATGCTAATTTGTTATTTTGGAGTGCTTCTGTGTGTTTTTAGTCAATTTGCTTTCTTTCTCCATGTTCCAAACTTATCCCAAAGGTGAGTCCACACCCTCTATACCTTGATCTTTCATTGAACCAGTGCCATCGGGAGTATCCTCACTGCTCATTCTTTCAGGACAGCACTGGGCTGAGACATTCAAACTCCAAACCTGAACCTATAATAGATGTCTTCATTTGAGAAATAGTGCTAATGAGTCCTGTACTAGGGCTATAACAAAACTGTACAATTTCCAAGACCCTAGCTGGTATTTCTAATAGCTTTACACTGCGTATTTCCATAAGACAATTTAGTAGAGCTGTCTGGGGATATCAGGACTGTTCTGCACTGTGTAATGTAACCAGAGCCTTTATAGTCCAGTTCTCCATCTAACACAGGACTAGTATTCCCTTCTTTATAAAAATGTAACTGCAAGAAACCTTCACAAAAAATATTGTGACACCCAGGTCACATTATTGGGAGTGAAGGGAAATACCCTAGAATGAGATAACTGGGATATAGGCATTAAAAGAATACCATTATTTTGAGCGGGGTAGATTTGTGTCCATAAAACAAAGCAAAACCACAGCAACTCCATAGCACTAGATAAGAGAGAGATAGGTTCTCCACAAAAGTGGAGAATGCCTTCATCAACAGAAGATCAGATTGTCACAGAGGGGAGACTGGTTAGCCAGTCATTGCTGGGTTGGTGCACGATAAAGAATGTTCACAGGTAAAGCTGTCTTTAGTATACCTCTGCCTCAGACTCTGGAAAAAACAGGTGATGTTTTCATTCCAGGCTTATGTTTTACCTCTAGGCAACAAAACAATGCAGAAAAGTTTCTAAAGCTGAGCAAATCTAGGAAAAAAATCTAGAAAATGCAACACTTTGATCAAACTAGGCTCCCTCTAACCATAGCTAAAGCCACATGAATCCTAAAAAAACTAAGAGCAAAAGAGGGATGAAAGAAGGGGATGGGGCTTTATATGAATGCATACTCCTCTAAGATGAGATAGAACACCCATCTCTGATTTGTGAGAATTCATAATGCAATAAAATTGTAGTGTTGTGAACGGATTGATACAGCTCTGCTGGGATTGCTTACAGAGTGTAAATACACTGAAATACCTCAGAACCTCTTTGCACTTCAAAAGATGTTTCTCTGCAGTGTAGACAGCCCTAGTAAGTAAAGCAGCCCATCCCAGCTGACCTACTTCAGCAATTCTAAACCACAATTATCCCTTTGTGTTATTGTTATGTGCATAAATAATTTTTTTTTAAAACTTGCAAAACACAAAATACTCCTTCCCAGAAGGGAAACTGTATAGTCAGAACATCTCATTGCTCTTCGAAAGAAGACAATTATGAATAATATGATGGGAACTTTCAGAACATACTGCATCAATCAAGTTCTGCATGAGTAATTATAATAATGTTTTGTAACATCATTAATTTTGCCTGCAGAACATGTCTCAGATTTCTGAAACACAAGATTTGTTCCCCAAAGGACATTAGCCCTCAGCATAAGTTCTTGGCTAATTTCTATGATTCTGCTGAGAACATGTGAGTAGTAAAGAAACATTTGTTTTCTGGGCTAGGATTTGGGTGTTGAGGTCACAGAAGGTATTGTCTGCAAGCTGGCTTCTATGGAAATTGCTGTTTTGAAAGATTTCACAAAAGCATCCAAGTTGTTAGGTGTAGGAAGGCTTGTTTCAGTAAGCATTAAAGTTCCTTCTCCTTCCAGTGTGAAGCCAGCTCACTTCTTTCTCTTTACTGCTTCTCAAATGAGAATCTATCTATTTGTTATGACTATATCTTCAGATTTCAAGTTTGGTGGGGTTTTTTTATTATTTTTCATGTTAGTATCAAAAAGAAAGGAATTAATTTCTCTTCAAAAGTCAACATGCTGAGGATAGCTTTACTGTTATAAAAAAGAACAAGATTAAGGCTTACCTTCAAAGGGCAGAAATTGGAAAAATGAGTCAAAGAACTAGTTTGTTACAGATCACATAAACTTGCAGTAGATTCAGAATTATTACAAGGATTCACATATGCAATGATCCATCAAGCATTTCATAAAAACAGTGAGAAGGAAAAGATAAGCTTTAAAGAAAGGCCAGCAGTTGCCCAGATAAGACACATGGAGGAAAACAGATGCAGAACCAAAATGGGGAAGAGAGGACTAGAAAGGAGACAAGGAACTAATTATTTGGACTGACATCTCCATGGGAGATACCAGAAATGTGAGATGGTTGTCAGTAACAATATGACCTTAAGATAGGTTTTAAGCAAGACAGTCGTGTAACAAAGCCCTTGCTTTTCGGAAACAAATCTGCTTCTGCTTACTTTTATGTGGGTCTGCCTCACCACACAAGAGGTACAGCCTGGCTTCCAGGATACTTATGAAATTAAATTCCTTTTTAATGAGGAATCCTATTAAGTCTTTTGTTAATTACACCCTTTTGAGTTAAACCAGCTCTGAATTAACAATTTCACCAGAGTTAACAAGCAACACTTTACAAACCACAAAACTTTTATTCCTATTTTTTGTAAGGAATTTGAAATTGATCTGTTTCAAATGCAAAACAAGTCAGATGAGATGGAAAGAATGAGATTTGGCCTAACCTGTTTCCTGGCAAGGAATTCAGTTTGAATATAATATTTTCTCCGTCCAAGAAAATAAAATAATATACAGGATTATTCTCTTCCTCAATTTTGTGGTACTTCCTTACCTTCCCATCCATTCATACCTGTTCCTTGTCTCTCCCCTACCACTGCACTACATCCCAAAGACATCCTTTGGTGTATATATTTAATGAAAAATTCATTCATATGAGAGTGAAAAGTCTTTATACATTTTTTACTTTTATTATTTCAGACATAAATTTTGCAGATGCCTAGCCTGATGATTTATTAGACATTTCTCTACTAACCATGGTTTCTATTGCTATCTTCCTACTTGCTGTGTTTCACAATAGTCCAAATTTTTCTTGAGACATAATTAATACCTGGGGAACAGAACACTTTCCTTGCATTCTGTAGGTCTTCAATCCTCCCATGCATCACAAAGAAATCAAGAAAATAAGAGTCTTGTGAAGCTGTATAGTAAATATATTCTTCATGGAACAGTATGTCCTAATAAATGACAGTGACATGAAACCTGTTTCTGATGATGTGTAAGTGTTCTGTATTCCAAGTTCATAAGGAATTCAGCTGTCTGCTCTTCTTAGGTAAGTTTGAACTGTAAGATTACCAATGCAATATTTTAACATAATATAAAGATGAATGTAGGCAGCCTCCATAATTCATAATGCCCTTCAATTGCTCTCCCTTGGAAAATGGAATCAATAAATGAGTTAATACTATAGCATTTACATGCCTTTATCTATTATTCTTCTCTTGCTCTGTATATTGTTGATCATCTTACACCAAAATAAGCTTTTTTAATCGAATATTGAGGCATCAGTAAAAGATGAAAAACTCTTAAATGTTCAGGCTTGAGGTTTTCCATGTGACAGCTGGCCACTAAATTTAGACCTGGAGCAAAGACTGTTCTTATATCTGCAAGTCACAAGGTTTTCACAATGTCTATCTGCTATACTTGAGCATGAATAGAACTGGGAGATGTAAACCAAGCAGGTGTGTTTGTACCTCTGTACTGCCCAGGCTCTGGTCACAACCCCTACAAGCAAATCATTTCTTAATAAAATAGTTCCCCTAGAATGCATACTGGAAGGCAACACCAAGAGATTCAAGTGATATTCAGATATGGGCCTAACATTTTCCTTAAGATAATATAAGGCTCAAAATTCCTTTCCTGGGTAAGGCAAGACCCAATCTGATGGACAAGCTGAATAGGAGCCTCAGAATGTTTACTTACAGTATTAGCCCCCAATAACAATTTCCTTAGGATAAAATAAATGAGGGTATTTTTTCAGTATTCTTTTCTATTTTTTCATATTTATTATATAAATTTTTACTGCAAAAGTGTCACATTAAATTTTTAACATTAAAAATTTTAAATAAAACTTCCACTTGCAGCAATTCCAGAAAAATCTATACTTTTGTTTGTAAACACCTCTTGCAGAGGTGTTTGACTGCAGCTGCCTATGAAACACCTTCTGAGTGAGAAATATTTGGCTGTGTTGCATGACTGTTACCAGAATAATTTAAGAAGACTTAACTGAGATTTTCAAAAAGGGTAAAATTTCATATAGTCCTCACCATTTACCTTGAAGATACAGGCTCTGAGACATGTATGCTGTAAAGCAGCTCATCAGTCTCAGCAAGGACATAAGAAATAAAATAATAATAATAATAATAATAATAATAATAATAATAATAATAGTAGTAGTAGTAGTAGTAGTAGTAGTAGTAGTAAACAGTCACAGGTTTAGGAGGTTTAAGTTTGTAAAATACACCTCCCCAGTAGAAGGGGTATGATGCCTCTCATACAAAGTATACAGACATCTAAACTTTGCAAACAACCCTGGTATTTCTTAAACAGTAGGTTCCTGTCTTCCCATTGAGTCCATTAGAGTTATTCAAAAGAAGAAAAAGAATAAAAGGCATCTTTTGGTGTCTTTTGGTGAAGTCTGACAAAGTTTCCACAGAAGTCTGCATGACAGTCTTCCACTAAGGCTGCATGACAACAGTGTGGCAGCTGTAGGGTCAGGCCTGGGATGAGTGCTGTGGGTAACATCAGTGACCTCAAAATGCCTGAATCTGCAGACAGCAAAGGCGCACACACAAACAAAAGAAAGGAAAGGATGAGAAGGATGATCTCAGAGACTCAATCACTTTAGCCCATAGTGGACTTCACCATCCCCTCTGTTTTGCCACCGACTAATCTACTCTCCTGAGCATAGACCATAGAAAAGCCTAGGGTGGGAGAGAGTCTGGAAATCATTTGGTTTAATCTTCTGTTGCAAATAGGGCTTTAGGTTATGTTATCCAGGACTCTGTACAGATAGGTCTTAAATATTTCCTGTGAGAGACACTCCACCACTTCTCTGGGTAACCTATTCCAGTGTCTAATTGCTCTCATGAAGAAGAGTGACAAAAGAACCTCCATCTTATCTATAAATACCCTCCAGTATGGCAACACTGTAATAAGATTCCCTCCCCTGAGCACCCTTTCCTCTAGGTTCAACAAACCAATTTCCTTCAATTTTTCTTCATTTTTCAAGTCCTAGAACCCTCTAATCATGCTGGTAATCCCCTGCTGGATCGTTTCCAGCTTTATAATGTCTCTTGAAATGGGGATACCAAAACCGGACAGTGTTCCATGTGTGGCCTAACAAGTGGTTGAGTAGAGCATAATAATCACATCCGTTAAATACCTTGGTTACACTTCTGCTGACACAGCCCAGGCCATGGACGTGTGGATGTGTACGCCAGAGACTTAGCTACATGTAAACTATGCTTATATACATAAAAATTCCAGAAATGGTATCTTGACATTCCCAGCGTGGCTTATTCCTTACTTGGTCTATGGAAAGCACTTCTATTTTTTGGTCTCCATGGCAATTCAGGTTGTTTTTAATTAGAAGGTTGTTACAGTATCTCCAGGCTGAATTGTGCAATAGTAAAGGAAATCAACTTTGAAAATAGAAAAGACTTGTGTTGAGTAGATTAAACAAATTGTCCTTTTTACAAAAATAATTTTCTCCCTGTCCTAAATTATTGTTGCTCTGGGTCTACTGATTCAATATTGAATTTTAGCTCCTAGTTTTGTAGGGAAACCACAAAGAAAATTACATCAATAAATCTATCCACTGTGTATTGAACATCTTACCCAGGTGTTGAATAAAACATATGCACAAATTAAGAGAAAAATTTTCATCCTTTTAGAACTACTTAAGTTAAAAGTAGTCTAAAAAACTACTTAAGAACTACTTAGTTTGGAATCAATCGTAAGCAATGCTCATCTTACAAATTACACTGGTTAAGTGAAGGAGTAGGTCACAGTGACCTATTTCCAAAGGAGCATTTGTGCTACCGTGGTAATCCTAAATCATCGTCATTCACACTTAGTGGTAAGTACAACATGGAACAGCTGCAGCAAAAAAGTGTAGGAGGCTTAGACCAGAATTCAGTACAGGATACGGTTAGGATATTGAATCAGAAGCTGATCATAAACAGAATTTCTAGTAATCTCTTAGACCATTAGATTTATAGAAATAGAAATTTATAGAATCTACTGTAAAGCCTAGTAACACAAAGAAATCCCTTCACACAGCACAGCCAAAAGTATGTAAAGTGTGTCCTTGGCACATTCAATTCTTTCAATTTCAGTACATCCTGGAGCAGATGGAAGCTCTCCTGATGAGACTTTTCCTTCCTCTGCATAGGAGTCCCCCATATCAAAATAGAGTTGCTTCTTTCCTGTCACTCATTGTTCTGGCCCTGCGGGGTTAGGAGATCATTTTGCAGAGCCGGGCATCTCTTTAATTAAAGATATCCTTTTAGGAGATAGCTCTACAGCATCTTCACAAGGGCTAGACTGGGTGGGGTTTGCTCAGATTTGGCTGATTTTAAAGAGCATTTCTCCTTCAGAACAGCACTATGGCACGTAAAAGGAATGCATTTCAAGCTATTGCAGCTTGTGTAGGCATGTGATAACTAAAACTACTGAATTGTGAAAGTTTTGTTTTGCTGATACGCCTATAAACATCTACTGTAAGTCATATCCTTTGACCAGGAGGAACTCATAGCTTACACTTAAAAATCTGTATTTAGATAAATATAAAAACTGGAACTCTTCTATAGATAATAGAGATGTCTTTGTAAGTGCTTGCTCAATCTTTGCCTTTAATCTTTAATGCCTTTGTGCTTAAATCTGCATGCCACAATTTCATAACTGTCTTTTTCCTATACATAATTAACAGATTTCCTTTTAAATAACCTAACATCAGTTGGTTATTTAAAACAACAAACTTTAATTGGTTATTAATTCACTAGTTTAGACTTTCCTGAATTTAAGTGACTAATTTGAAAGACAGCTGTCTCAGCCAGAGAAATGGGTCAAACAGAAATTTAATATGCACTGCAAGATTGATTTTTTTTGATGACTTTACTAAAGATTCTCTGAATAGTTGGTCAAATTCAAAATACCAGTATGTTACCATAATTAAATGTTTCTTACTTCTGGAGTTTGATTCAGAATCATTAATTACTCAAAGATTACTCAAAGACTTCCCATATTCCAAGGATTCTGCTTTTGAATTTTGTGCCTTAATTAAAGAAAAAACCACAACCCAAACCAAAGCAGAACTCAGCCAGCTTCGGTTGTGGTTACAAGTATTTTGCAAAGCTATATTATTTAATTAGGAAATTTAATCAGAGAGAGATTGTATGGCTTAATATCTAGTTGTGCAACAAAGAGTACAGCCCATTTTTTGTGTTATGTTTTGAGATAAAAGTGGCTTGAAAATGCTGAGGCTTTGCTGAGCAATCTAATTGCATGTCTTTAATTAGCATATAAACTAACTTCACAATACACGTCCTCAGGACAAAGCCTGTCTTAAAAAATCTGTATTCCTGTCCTTTATTGAAAATGCTGATCTGCCATGTAAGGAATCGGCACAGGATTTAACATTTCAAATAATTACATATAATGACATCTAATATTTTGCACAGCAAAATACACTGACAGCCACATTTGAAAAGCATGATATTATTAGAGAAATTAAGATAATTAGAAAAATTAGAAAAAAACCTTTTAAAATATTCTGATTCTGTTAACTGCTAGGCATCCTCTTCAGTGCAATAAAAAGAGAAGGCAGTGGAGAACTTACTGGTGAAAAAGCAAAATGTGGATGGCTGTCATTTAGGTCAAAGATAATTCTTCACTGACTGGTTTCCACAAGCAGTATAAACCTATTTGGCTAAACAATATTCTCTCGTTTGGCTAAACATAGTTCTCTATGAGTGACATTTAAAATTGGCTGTTGTGAGATAAATATATAATCCTGATATCCTTGGTGATGGCTTTGCATGTGTATCTTACATTTTAAAACACAAATGGGCCTCAAAAAAGCTATGGAAGGACATGGGGCAACTACTTGGCATTTAGTGCTAACAGAACAAACCATTTCAATGACCAACACAAATACATGGAAGTAGCAGTGGCCATAGAGCAAGCAAAGAGCGGTACCTGAACAAGATTATAACCTTTTCTATCTATAATTATTTCACATACAGCTGCAGGTATTTTCTTTGGATCAGCTGTGAGTCAGTTCTCAGTGTACTCCTGTCTCTGCCCCTCAATCATTTCAGAAGCACTCATTCAATTTTTCTGTCTTTGAGAAGACTGCAGAGCTGTGAGAGACTGTATTCTCACATCAGTCACAACAGAAAATCACATCCTCTCTGTGGCCCCCTGTTAATACCTTGGTGAAAATGGCAGCACAATGGCAGCCCTGCACACATCCAAAGCATATCCCAGGAATGAGCATTCTGGATATACGGCCAAAGAGAGGTGTCAGGAGAAGAGACTAACAAAGAGTTGCATTCTGATCCAGTCAGTCATGCACATCAAATTCTTGGAACTATAGAACATGGCATGTACCCAGAGGCTACCAAGGGATTTTGAAGCCTCAAACTCTCCAAAAAATGGCAGTCTCAGTTTGTAGAATTGCACTCTGAATTCACCACGCCTCTCAGAATTCTCTGAAGGGAGAGACATAGAAAATCCTTTTATTGTGGTTTCTAACTTACTTTGCAAATTTCATTTTTCTGAACAGCCTGTTCAAACCATGGAAGACCACTAGTGACATTTTTAATCTCTAATTTAGAAAAAAAAATCCAGGAAAGAGAACCTAAAGGTAGTGAGATGATCCATAGCAATGATTTTGCATTTGGTACAAACATCATAAGGTTGCTTTACAAACTGCAGGCCAAACACCACTACAAAGATTTCCACTATTAATGTTAGACACAATCTCTTAACTTTAAATTGTAACAGATTTTTTCAAATGCTCCAGATGTGCATATGTCCGCAGGGTAGAAAAGAGGGGCAAACAAAATCTACGCCCTTTTTTTGATCGTGAAATATTCCAACAAGATGAAATTTAAGAAAACAGTGCATGTGTCTGGATTATTTCAAAATCTATTTAACCAAACTTGAATCTCCAGGGGGTATATTTTCAGATTCCTTAGAAAAATAAGCCAAAGGCTTTAGCGGATACTGTTAAAAACCACCAACAGCTAATGAGAACAACATTTTTACTCCATTCATAAAACTTATCAAACTCATAAACTAGAACACAGGAAGAAATTATTCCCTATCTATCGGTTTAGAGAAACTATAGTTATTACTTACTGTCCACTCTACATGCTAAATAAATAAGTAAATAGTTAACAGCTTCTTGGAAATGTTGCAAAGTTTATACTTTCTCTCTAGTTTCAGAGAAGGCAGTAAGGAGGCTGCAGAGAAAGTAGATAACATGTGAAGTGAATGAACTGTTACAGATATGCTCTTCTTTAAGGTATTACTAGAGAGACGAATTTCATCGGGCACTTTAGGGAATTAAAAGGACACTTTTGGGTACCTAGTAATATTAATGTTTGAGCTTTACATTGGTAGAGAAACTTACTACACATAGATGATATAACTATGTGCATGGTACACTAAGCAAAAAACTTGAAATATTAACAGCTAAATCATCAAGGAAAACAATCCACCAGAAGCAATGTCTTTGAGCTACATCCACCCAACATACATTGCACTGCATGTGACTCAGGAGCTGGTGGACTCTGCTGCTACTGAGAAATATAACATTTTAAACACAGGATAAATACTTTCTGCACCTTTCTAAAGCAAAAGAATTCTTCTCAGAAGCCAGAACTTTCTCAGATCATTAGTGGCTCCTGGTAAGCAGTCCAGAGCATTTATACTCCGAGGGATTCCCACAGTCCCACAGAAGGTATGAACAGCTGGCTCAAGATTCTGGACAGCCTTCAAGATAAACGCTGAGTACAGTTCTAAGCCAGCAACAGCAAACAAGTGTAGGGGGTAGGGGTTGGAGAGGCAGCTTAGCATGCAGACAGGTCACTGCACAAGCCCAGGCATAATAAGCACCATTCATACCAAAACTCATAACGCAACTCAACACAAGTTGATCTTCTGACACTGTTGTTTCCTCTGCCTTACTCATTCTTTTCATGCAAAACCAGACTTTAATAAGTTAGGCAGGGCTTTTTGGTGGTTTTTGCAATCATTTTGTATTACAAACCAAGATAAACTACTCATTATTTTAAAGAGAGAAACTTGTTTGAGACTATGGAAGATGTGCATTGAAAATCCTTTTATTACCTCTTCAGCCATCTTCAACATTTCTACTTCAATATGCTGAAGGTCAATAGAGAAAAAGCACCAGCCTGGGAGAACACAAGAGCAGGCAAGTGTGGTGTCAGCACCTCTGTTCTGTCCAGGACAGATGTGCTGAAAGGCACAAGTGGCTCTCCAGCAGCAGGGATGCTAAATTTTCTTGTACTCATTGGTGATAACATGCTGGCTCCAAAACCTAATTGTGTGTGAGATCCAATAGTCATTATATACAACAGTCTGAATTTACGGAGCTATATTATTTACATCAGAAAAAATATCTGAAATAATTTGCCTGTCTTTTAGAATTACCTAGCCTTGAGGAAAATTTATACAAGCCAGTGGAAAAGAATTCCATCATGTACATCACAAATCAATTGGCTGACTATGAGGCTGCTTTTAAGCTGCTGTGGTAGCTCCTGAACAAAAATAGAGAGTGGAATTTTGCTTTTTTTTTCCTTACTAAGGGATATTGATGCATTTTTATGCCACTTGCATTCTCTTTGTGGGCTGTTCTTCATGCTAGAGAGCTAAAGAAAAAAATATTAAATGAAGAGCTGCTAGCAATGAGCATATTACAGATTTCTAGATCTAGCAATATAACCGAAATGTGGTATTATGAAGAAAAGGCTTAATGAATAAAATCTGTTTAGACCAATGTTTTGAAGCTGTGAATAAAAATTACTTTTTAAAAAAAGATGCACCCATAGAATTGATGAAAAAAATCGCAGTTTAGAAATTACCGTATGTGACAATCAATAACCTGTTCTTAAATCACCTTTAAAAGTTCCTTGAACCTCTTAGAAAGTATAATGCAATAACTTCACAAGAAAGACACCTAAGTCCATGTGGTCCAACTGACTTCCATCCAGATTTCTGATGGAACATCAGGAACAGCTGCTTGAGCAGTGAAAGCTCTTCCAAATTCAAAAGCCTTCTCTTGGGTCTGCTGTAGCCTAACACAGTTGCTGCCAGCTGTAGTTGCTGGGGCAAGAAAACAACCACTGAAAGAAGCAGCTGCAAAGTCCTCCAGAAAAATGTGTGAAAGGAAGGAAAATGTGTCCCAGGGAGATGGAGCAACATTTAGATTTGCACTTCACCCTGTCAGATTCAAGCACATTCATCTAAATGGTTGCAGAGCTTGGTCATAGAAATGTTTAGTCTGAAAAGAACTACTGAAGTGTCTTTCATGAATGTTACCCAGACTTCAGCTTTTCATCCTGTATTATGCCAGGCATTTAAAAAAAAAAAAAAAGAATATTATGTAATGCTCTTTATTGCATGTCTCCAGGACAGAGATTAAACTGAACCTAATAACAACTTACTCATATGGCTTTCATCTGCTAGATAATGTAAAAACATTTTATACAAATATGTGATCAATGTGTCCACCAAACAGGCAAGGACAGGAGTGTGAGTACATGAAGCAGGCATTCATATCACCGAAGCTGTCAGACAAGATAAGCAGAACAATCTCCTTACTACACATGAAGGATGACCAGCAAAGCCAAAACCAAGACAAGAAGTAAGTACTGTGACAACCTTTTGGGAAGGGAGAGGGCATTAGCATAAAAATATCACACACAGTCAAGGAAAATCAGAGAAGGAAGAAATTACCACCTTGGTCTCACATACTAAGAACCACAAAGGATTTAATCAATAGTCCCAACTATATCGCATCAGCTCTGCAGTATTATATGCTCAGGGATAACATGTTATAAACCAACAGCTTTGTATAATTAGTAAAGTATAAGGAGTAATCATCGTCAAGAAGTGTGTTGTTGACAAATTATTTTGGTAAGGTTAATCTTCTAAATACTCATTACAGCAATCTATAATTCCTTTTTCTTTATCCACATATTCACCAGCAGCAACATTTTAATAAAGATGCATTAGGTGAGCTATAGAATGCATTGGCTGGTCTCCAGCAAATCATTTCAGTGCACAACAAGCTGTCAGCATGTCCAGTCCCACTAAATGCAACACAATTACTTATTTTAACAGGTAAAACATTAAGAAGTTTTGCTTATCATGGGAAGTTTTGACATCAGATCTTTAATCCTAACATTTTATCTTTTGAATAATCAGAAAAAAAATCACTAAGACCACAGAATCACAGTAGTGACATAGTAAACTCCCACCATGGAGCCACCTTCCCACAGTATAGGCAAATTAACTCTGCCCAGTAGAGAAAGCAACTACAGGATATATTCATTTTATTATTATGGCTATCTCAAGTTACCATGATCTGTGAGATCATACTCATGTCTCTGAAGTCTCATAACTGCAGAAGATTTATCCAAAAAAGAAAAGATAAGAATTAAGGAACACATTCCCAAAATTTATAAGCATGCTTTCTGCACAATCCCTTGGGAATACTTTTACATCTTATATTACCTCTTGAAACCACCAAGCCCTATCCAAAGCAGTCTGCACAGGTCACAGTCCTCCACAGAAGTGGGAAGGAAAGTAAGGAGATTCCAGCTTGCTGCATATATTTCATTTCTCAGTTTTCAGACCTGTTGTCCAGGTGAGCTCAACATAGGCACTCAAAGAGCTGGAGGACAGGGGCTGATGAGGCAGGAACAGAGAGAGTCACTAACTACAGCCTTAAATATTTTCAGTCTACAGTAGCTGCAAAATATCAAAATCATAACACTGTGATTTTGCCAGAGAGTTAAAACAGTAGTTGTGTTCTAAGAATTTAGGGCATAGAAAATTAAAGACATTATTTTGGTTTCTATTTCTTGCTGCTTTGCTTTTTTTGGAAATTCTCCCAGGACATTTCGGGTTGGTCTCTACACTTCCTCAATTGGTCTATGAGGATTTCCAAAATCCAAGCTACAAATGAAGATGTATATTTTATTATCACATCTAACACTGTGAACTATTAATTAAGGAAAATGTGATGTGTTTATATTAGTCAGAATCACATAATTTACAGGGGCAGACACAGCTGCTTGAGGAGTGAAAAAAACTGTATTCTCTGTGGACAGAACATGATTAAAACATTGAACATTTCTCACATCCTTCATAGCATTAGGCAGGGGACTGACTATAATTTGAAGACTAAGCAGTAAACTCAATAAAAACCCCATTCATTCCTTCATATCCCCCTAATACTGTAGTTAAACAGAGAGCCCTAAACCTGTAAGAAACCACACGGAATCATCAAGCTTACTGTTGGCTGGCCACGAAAAACTGTTCCAATGATTGGATTTTAAATCACTGATTCAGTGATTGTAAGTCATTTGTTCCACTGAAATGCTGAAATTTACCAGTTTTCTGTTTCTGGGAAAATGGGATAAAAGGCACTCTAGGGTTCAGGAGCAAATGTGCTTTTACAGGATATTTTTCATCTGTCATCTTGACCATTTATTTAATTCCCTATCTGTCAGTGTCTGTTATTTTTTCTCTTACCTGTAGATTAAACTTATTAACACAGGACCAATGACTTGGAGTTTATGCTCCCCTGCATGGCACAACGCATGCAGGGCCCAAGAGACAAGTTCCTAAACACTGCAATAACACCATGAAATACCACTGACAGTCATCAGTTGAGCTATATCTCCCTGATGAACACACTGTATCAATGTGGCTTAGAATGAACGACAGAACAAGGTCAAACTAAAGATTACAGCCCACCTTCCATGTAATGCTGTGTGCCTTGATTTAAAAGCTGTGTTGGGTTCTAGTATTTTAATGAAGCACAGCAACCATATACAAGTTTTACTGAAAATCCATTCGCAGTCAGAATACCCATACTGTAATTGTGCGGTTCTCCATCAAGAAAAGTATCTAGCCAGAATTACAAACATGCATCAAATATCCTACAGTTGGAAGAGGATGAGGAAAAAGGAAGCCCTTTCCTTTCTCTTCCTGGTATATTAAAATATAAAGCCTTTGGAGCCAGCTCAGTCTTTTCAATATGCATTTGGACAGTGCCCAGCACAAAGAGCCCAAGTCTCCAATTAAAGTGTTTATTCTCCCTCACAACAGGAATGAATATGTATTGAATATATTCAATAGACATTAATTCACCACACAGCTTAGGGTGATATTTCCGTTTCCTAAAAGAAGAGGAGAGCTCAAAAGGAAGTCACTTGGGCTGTAAAGAGAAGTTTATCATATTCCACTTCCTTCTGTGACGATTTTTCTTTTTATAGCTACCTGATTTATTGCACCATACAAAGCTCAGTTGCCAAGTAAAAGGGAATCTGAGCAGCAGCAGAGGCTCCTCTCCCAGATTTTAACTCCATTCTCTCTCTGGCCCACAGTGTCCACGCAGCACATGTTTGCAGCAAGCAAACCGGCCTACAGATGAAATAAAGATAATCACAGCACTCAAGTCTGCACTCAAGAGAAAGACGCTGGTTTCCCACATTCTGAGGGTGTGCCTTCCCAAAGAAACAGGAATAAACCACAGAAGCTGCACCTCTAATCCTTTTCTCACTCAAATTCTATGGTAGGAAGGAAGATACGGTTTATGCCAGTGTATCTAACATCTGAACTTTAAACTGACACCGGCACTAAGGCACCTCTAGCCTGATCATCTGTATTTCTGTCAGATAATAAGAACAGATGGTGATATTTGATACAAACTAATCAGCTAACTTAGCAAAGAGCTGGGTATACATTTTCATAACAAGGCATCTGATGAGGCTTGATAAATAAAATTTCCCATGGGAACAGAATACTGGAAACACCATCCTTATAATAGAAAAATATAACTAATTCAATAAAGAGCAAGCAAAGGTAACCTTAATTATAGAAACCTCAGTGCTTACAATCTTTATGCTCCTGGAATTACATTTGCAAAATATAATTGCCAAAAGGTGACTTTCCCACAGCTAATAAATGCCAGCAGACAAATCAGTCATGAATGTCCTGTTCTTTTCCTAGAGAATCCTTTTGCAGTAATACAAGCATTAGCAAATAAAATAATTGGAACTAAAGCTGGTGAGGAAATTTTTATTAAGTGCTCTTCTTCAGAAAGTACTAATTTTTATTATCATTAACATTGGGGGTTTTGGCAGAGAAGACTTGATTGATGTTTTTCCCCCCAAAAAAATCCCCAAGCTTGAAGTGTCCAATTTCTATGTCATTTTTCACAGAGAAGATTAACCCTTTTTTTTGCCATTACTTTTGGCTGTCAGAAGAGTGATCTAAAAATCTTCAGGCCAACTATAGAGAGCTTTGCTTGCTGATTTCTCTTTTTTCATTTTAGAACTAAAATGTATTTCAGAGATTATTTTTACCCTTCCATCTGAATGTATTTTTACTTAGGAAAATATTAGAGTTATTATAATGGCATCTCAGCTGTGCTGAGAATGAGCAAATAAGTTTATTTAGCAGAGCAGGATACAATAAAACTTGCTTTGTTTTGTCTGATGTCTTGCATATGAGAGAATATCCATTACTGACCAAGAGTCAACAATGAGTTCAGTTATAAAGTGAGTTAGCAGCTAGCTCTGCACATCTTAGAAAGCTTAGCCTTTTTCTGTGCACTCTTTGAATGGGCTTTCTCAAATACACACTCTCCACTGTGCAATTCATTTTAAGTGCTATTCATATTATATTCCAGAGCAGCTTAGATTGTTCTTCCCACAAGATACTCAAGATCACAGGGTAAAATTGCTTTGGTGTCAATGCAAATTCATGGGATTTTGGTATTCCAGAGCTGAACACTTAATTGAGCCACTATCACTCTCTTTGGTTCATTGCTCAGACTGTAGATGAATTTCACCTGAGAAAAACAGGATTTCACAGTGCAAGAGCTCTTCCTCTCTTGCAGACCACAAAAAGGCAACAAGGAAACAATAACTACAGAACAAGAGCAACAGTCGATAGGCCCATTTGGTGTTTTATCAGGTTTCCCTCTCTAGGATAAATGGATTACTCATATCATGGAGTAACTCTCACCAGCATAGAATAAGTCATTCAGGCTGGAAGGAACTTCTGGCTGTTTTGTAGGCCAACAAAGCAAGGTCAACAGATGCCCAAAGCAAGGTCAACAGAAATAACTATGTCAGCAAAATATACATTAGCCTTAAAAGATACACAAATCTAGTAACTTTCCCTGTTAACTTTTACCCTTTGAGGTTCTTAAACTTGATATCTTTAATATTGAAGACAACAAGTGAACTAACAGCATCAGAAAGGTCTTCCAAGCAAAATGCTGTTCTGTTTGGTAGTGTAGTATGACACCTGTTTCTTTGGGCTCATGTACTAATTTCTCAGCAGGAAGGCAAGAAGCAGAGGTATGTTTACTTGAACAGCTGAAGAGCAGTGCAAAGAGTTAACGATGGGAAGATCATGACCTACAATAATCTTCTCTATTGCCAGCTGGTTTTAAAACCTGTATCAATTTGAAACTCTATCATATATAACAAAGAACTAGGAATTTCTTACTTAGTGAAGTGAAAGATACAAAGTCTCTACCTGATGCTTCAAAGAGAAATTAAAAACAAAAATATATTTTTCTTTTTGTCTGCATGGATCTTATTCTTAGCAGAAATAATCCCCACCAAAATAAAAAGGGTTTTATAGTCTTCTTCACATCTTTCAGCTAGGGACCAAGGTCAGTGCAAACAACAAGCTAGGAGGAGGTAAATGGGGTGTAGTCCACAATTCATGGTGGACAGCCAGTGCCTGTCCTTACATTTTGAATTCTTGGTCACAATGAAGTAGTGCTGAAGAAAATCTTCATGTCCAGGCTCTGTTTAAATAAAAAACACTGTTGGAAAAGGGAAAAAGAAAAAAAATAATTAAAAAATTCTGGAGTGGAGAATTGATTGCAAATTAAAGAAAAAGCATTTCTGACTTGAAAAGAAGAGTAGGAAACACTCCCCATTTTACTGACAGAAAAATGACAGAATTAATGACAGTATCTCATAAAACTCCTGTTATTAATATTATGCGTCACATTTCAAATATGAAACAACATGATGGACACAAGCAAGTGCTAGATAGATTCCTTCTCAGGGAAAAAGAAAAGTGTGGGAAAATACAAATGGGAGGGGTAAAGAAACTAGTGCTGACCTTTGTTCAAGGTTCCCAAGAGTAAATACAAAGCAAATTGTGTCTTGCATTGTGGCAACCTTTTATGGTGCCCTACATTTGATTTGTGAACCCTGCTGTACTCAATAACAGCAGAAAAGAGTGAGGATATAATCCCTCTTCAATTCTTCAGTAATTCTAAGACAAAACCCACTTAAGTGTGAGCTATTTTATTTACCAGTGCAATGCCCAAGAGATTTTTTTCTGTTATTCTTTTTCCTCTCTCATTTTTTTCCTTTACTCTTTTCCTTTCTCTCTCTTTTTTTCCTTCTTTGGTTGCAGTTTTGAGCAGAATATCAAAATGAACTAAACAAAGCTGAAAAGGAAAAGTTGCATTCTTTTTCAGGAACAAAAAATGGTCCTCCATTATGCTGTTCCTCACGAGATATGCATACAGTCTTCTGCCTATATGCTTTTAAATGTCTTAACAGTGTTTCAAAATTATTCTTCATTTTGCATTCATTAGTGTTTCTCAAAGTATATGTGCTGCTACCTTGAAAACCATTTCTCTCCTAAAAATACTGCATTTTTTGTATTCTATTATTTTAGTTCTAAGAAAACTCACACAATAAATATTCTCAGACACTAAAAACACTAAGGCATAAAATGAAAAAGCCACTGGCCCCACCCTGCAAAGCCACTCAGCTGTGTACAGAGATCTTCCAGGAGCATTGTTGGTGTTTTAAAACACCATTGAATTGCTGCCAGATGTGCAAGATATGAAATTAGTTTATTGCTGCAGGGTGAGATTTTCTAGAGAAAGGTCCAACCCTCATGATGTTTACAGGCATTTAATACAACACAATAGAAACTCAGAATGTGGCTAATGTAGATATGAGTAAGAAAGTTTTTTCTAAGAATTAAGGGCATATAAACAAATATTTCAAAGAGAAATTACTAAGTTCTTCCTAGAATTAGGAAAAACAAGAAAACTTAGATTTCCTCACAGACACAAACAGGACTTCTACATTACCTTTCTTGCATCATAATAATTCACTACTGATCAAAACAAAGATTTTGCAATCATTTACCATTTTAGACAGGTTTTTTTCTCCTCTGAAGCGGAAGAATAGACCCTTCCAAACCTTTTATTCATTAGACATGAAAGACACCACCTCCTCAGTCCCATCATCCTACTCCATTATGAAAAGTGGGGACTCAGCCATTCTCCTAGCACTGTCTGTGTGTTATGAGATACACTCCTCCTTCTGGGTCTGCATGCTAAAAGGTGAATGAATGAGCCACGGGTTTATAGAATCCACTAAACTGTCAGATTCTTCAGAGATTATCCACTAAATAAAATTGGATCTAGAGTTCTACTTTTTCCAAAACCTGCTCATTCCAAAATAGGGCACTGATATTTGTCACTCCGTTACAAAGCAGGGACAGAGCCTTTCAAAAGGATGCTGGCATCCTAAAAATACCAGTAAAAACAGGGATAATGTCTCAAGTGGACAAAGCATCATTATTTCATTTTCTTTAGCTTGGATAGCTCATGGCTTGGATTTACCTCATGGTGGTTCCCTAAAGAAATAAAGTTTCTCACAGAAATGTTTTTCACAGCTCTTGTTTATGAATTTCACTGCCAGACAATACGACCATGCCCAATAATCCTTTTTACATCATTATTTTTGCAATTATGTATTTGGCAACAAGGTACAAAACAAAAACCAGAATAGAGCAATTGGTTTCTTACCAGAGCCTTTTTTTATTTAAGCTTTTCAATAATTTTTGAATCTACTCTTGACAAACAGTACAATCCAACAAAAAACCCATATAAGAAGGATTTCCTTTATCCTCACAAAAAATAAGGTCAACCAACCAACCAGAACATGCTCTCTTAGTTAAAACAGATCAGATTTAGACATTGCAAAGAACTCCAGCCCCCTCTTGTGACAAATGATCAGAAGACAAGCATAATTTCATCTCGTGATACTGCACAGTTTGAAGCTGTTTCCATCCCAATAAAATTCCTTTCACAAGATTGTGAGGCTGGAAGGAAATAACTTGGCTTCCTGTAGTCACAATCCTCTCTGTCTTAATTTAGGTAGAAAGGTAACATTCAGATAAAACAGCACCAAGAACAAGAAGGCTTTTTTTACCAATCAGCATTAATTCCTTCCACCTCTGTCACTTAAGGGCTGTTAAGCCTACTGGATATAAAGAGTAGTTTTGGTATAACATCTTGTTCCAATGGTGCATAAGGAACACAGCTTTCAGGACCTCCATAACATTAGCATATTCCCTTTAATCAGAGCACTTTTTGCATAAATTCTTTATGAATATGATTGGCAAAAGGGCAAAGGACTAAGAAAGGAAGAACACATGGCAAAATGCCCAATAATTTTTGGCCTGGTCTGACATATCTCTGTATATGCATCTCTCTAGATACATATAGATAAAACTACTCATAGACTTTTTATCTCCAAAATTACAGTTCAACAGTGAAGAGAATACCAGCCTGCACTACACTGACTGACTGTACAAATGGAGCAATTCAGCACTGGTCTATTGGGAAACCAGCAGCAGCCATTTTCACTGCTGTTAAAGGAAATTTGTCAGAGACCTATTTAGGGCATGAAAAGGCTAATAACTTTCAGGACTCAGGCAGGATCCGAAACATAGGGTAAATTATCATGGTTCAAAAGGATTAGACTGACCCTTCCTGTATATCATTTCTAATCCAGGATTTTACCCACAGGTAGGTTAAATACATTGTAGATGTTCTGCAGATGTAGAAGTGGTTTGTCCCTGCTATGCAGACTTGAAGAAGCATTTGGGGTCCTGAACATGACCAGTGTTCAGAGCTGTGATGGGCTGACAACTCTGTACAGACATACTTGTCCAAGCTAACAAACCTTCTACTGAGTATAACTGGGAAAGTCCATTGCATCCAACTTGCACAGCGACACTCAAAGTGCAAACCACTTTCTAAAAATTTTCCAAATACAAATGCTCTGAACCACTCCCCCAAACCTTGATGGCATTCCAAAATTATCCATATAACCCTTCATAATAAAGACACATCCATTAAGACAGAAGAGCTCTCTTAGTTATTTTCAAAATGTATAGTCAGGAAAGTGCAGTCATCAAATGTGTTTGAAAACGTTTTTAGGTTCAGAGCATCTCAGTAGCTCCAGCTTGCATGTACATACAGTGCAAAGTTTCACTGGAGGCTACAGAGATCTGTGCAAAGCTGCACAAAGCTTTGAAGAGAATTGCTAAGAATCAGTCTTCTAGAATATCAGAACTGGAATTGTTTAATGCCATTTCTGTGAACTGCAGATGGACAAAGATCAAAAGTTTCAGATTAATTAAGATGATCACTTGTACATACAAACAGGCTATCTACTCACCCCAGACCTTTTCAAAACTAATGTACCAGATCTCAGCAGTTCAACTCAAATTAGTCCATTGACTGGCTTTGCTCAAAGACTGAGCACACAAGAAAATTCAAAGATGGCAGAAGAAAAATAATATCACTTATGCTTCTTGTAGAACCAAAAGCATAATCCTCCAAGTACCTCTTTGAGTGAGCCATCTGCTCTGAATAGGCAGTTTAAATGCCAATTCACTAGAAGATTTCCCTCAGCCTCATCTCTTGTTTCTCTAGTTTCACCATCTGTTTAATTCTGGTAATTTCCTCCCTGACACCTTTTTTTTACTCTATCAGTGAGCACAGGTTTTTCAGCATTTGGATTTTAGCTAACATGAAAGGATGCCAAGTACGACTTACAGATGCTGTAGTGATGGATAATTCAGTTTGAAATCATGGAAAAATGTATTGTTTTAAGTAAGTATAAAACAGATGTGTAATGACATGGCAATACTCTTGGCTAAAACTATAAGTGCAATTTAATTTTTCATTCAATATCCTGTCTTCAATTCTGTAGCCTGCCCTTGCTCCTACCTCTAGCCATGCTTGTCACTGGTACAGGTAGGTACCTACACATTATGTCTACACAGCCTTGAGCTCTGTAATGTCATGTGGTCACACATCTCTTTTCCAGCTGGTAGATAATATTTTACCTATTATCAATCCACTTCCTCTCCCACTTTTCTTCCCCCAGAAAAATCCTAACAAAAGTTTCTGCTGTGATGTAAACCCAGACATTTACACATACACAAAGTCTGCAGTACTGATACAGACCTTAATATAAAATAATGTGAAATCATTCAAGCACTTTCACCTTCAAGTAAAACAGAAGAGATTGATAGCATTATAACAGGATGTGACAATGGCCAGTTTATATTCACAGTAGCAACTCTATAGTGGAACAGCAAGAGTTACTTGCCATGGTGGTCTATTTTAGGATTGAAAGCTCAAGTATTATTGTTACCTTTATTCTCCACCTCAGAGCAGTGACCTAAAGCAGTGCTTAATGCCAATAGTCTTTAGGGACAATCTCAGAGCCCAGCTGCTGCCATCCCTTGTGTGAGATGAAGAGCTTTACCAGCAGTGTCTCTGAGCTTCTGTTGCTGTGAATACACCACTTCTTGCTCTTGGTGCCCCCTGCTAGATATACAGGCAGCTTAGGAATGCAGAAATTTGTGTTTGAGTCATAACATGATCCTATTTACTCATCTATCACACCTCTTCACCAGATTTTCACAGCTGTTTGCTGTTTCCATCCACACAGCACTCCAAAGCGGCAGGACATGGGCACTGGATGCAGGATCTACACTTCTGAATGGAGAAAGCTCAAGTGCTGGTTTCTCATTTAAAGTAATCTAGTGATCTCAATAAAGGAATCAAAACATTTTAAGGCCCTTCTGAAAGTATATTAAGCTCTTGGAATAGCCACTGATGGTGCGAAAACAAAGATACAACAAATAGATGGGATAAATTGCAGTAAGGCAGTGCTGCACTCACTGGCAGACCAAGTCATCAGACCAAAGACCCCTTCTCTGACTCCCCTGAAGGCATGGACAAGCAGTCAGCGTATCTCTACTTCTGCAGTACTCTATTCCCACAGATATCTTTGTATGTTTTTTATGGTGTGGCCTAGAAATTCCAGGTAGAGGCAGTACATCATAGTAGAGCTTGAAGTGGTCCTTAGAGACAGAAGTTGGAACTCAGTGTGCTGACCTGATTTGTTCTGTGCTGAGCAAAACCCAGAGGATAGGAACTAATATTAAGTATTGGGAAGACTTTCCTGAAGCAGTAAACAATGTACCGGAAGCAGAAGAGAAGCTGCAAATAGATCCAAATTTAGCACTAATGAATGTGGTTCCAAAATAGTGGATATCAGTGCTGAAACATAAAGGTTCTTTTAAGCCACCTTTCACATTCCAAAATTAGAGAGAGGTGGAAAACACACTTTTCCCAACACAATGCTGTTATGACCCACAGCATGTCACTAGATGAGCTTGCTAATATACCATACATCATTTTAACCTTGATACACAACACACTGTATGTTAAAATGAGGAAATCCAGAACAAATGTAAGGCACCTTCCATCCTGTTTGTTAACTGAGTGTGAGATTGTTTCTGATCGGATGAACTTCATGTTCAATTCTTTACCTCTTCATCCCACCACAGTTTTGCTCTTTACTAACTAAGCAATTATTCTTCTAACACAATGCAGCCCCGCCACAGGAGATGACCCCACCTGTAAAAGGTTTCAAACAGATACCTGTAGTTAGATTATAAAAATATTAAACCAATCAGCAACAGATAGCCACCCTTCCTTGAACTGAAACATACCCAGCATACAGCATGGGATTGCTGGGTTATAGTACTATTAGCTCTATACTACCTTAGCAGAGCTCCCTCAGCTTTTAACCAACCTGACGCTCTTCCTGCATTTGTACTTTGCTGAACACAAGCAGGCTCGCAGCTTCCTGTGTGATGGTGATAACATATGTCTGACTTTGTTGTTGTCAGCTGGAGTGAAGGGGAAGACAATGCCCTTTGAACTGTGAAAAGCAGTATAAAGCTTATCAGATCCTCTCCAGATATCACTGAAGGAAATGGGCTGGAAGAGTTTGCCCCACATAGGAAATATATATAAAAACCTGTCAGTACTAATCTTTTTGAAATGTCATTAAAAACATACTTTTGCAAATCTGAGTCCCTGCTAGACAATGTCATTTGTACAAAGTGAACTGAAGTAAAAGCGGAGAGGAAGAACTGTACACCACACATTAAACTTAAGTACATAGCACTCAGTAGTCAGTAGTATCAAGACCCATTCATTTTACAGTGCCAAAATAAACTGGTTTCAGTGATTATTTTTCTGGTCCTTTTCTGAAGTTGAGATTTAAAGGTCAGGTACTGTATAAAACATTATACACAACTTTTCCAACTAAACAGTTCATTCGGGGGTTTTGTTTATCTGCAAAGCCTTCTAGATGAACTGCAGCAAAGTAAGATCATGGAATGACCCCCACAAAAACCCCGCACATAATAAAAAAATATATTTTCAGGCTAGTGTTAGGGTAATGTCCTTACTGCCCTGCCAGATACTGTAGACAGCATTAGCATATAAAACTCTAAATAGGAAACATGCAGTTTTATATTGATAAAACACCTATCTGATTTACCTTGTACTATACAGTCACAAAAACAGTTAAACAGCACAAACACAAAAGTTGTAAAAGAAAAAAAAAATCACTTGGATTTTTTTTAATACGATGGTTGAAAAAAAAATCCAAACAAAATACTAATAACAAACGCAAGGTAGAAAAGATTATGAGCACAGATTCAGGAAACTCAATTCTTCCTTTTGATGTGCTCACTTTGTGGTTATGGCAATATCAGTTAAAAAGCAATTTTTCATTATCTTCACTGACATAACTGGGGAACATTTCTAGTTATTACAACTGGAGATGAATACAAGGGGGGAAAAAAGGAAGTATAATCCCTATTCCTCAATTTAGGTAACTGAAAGAAGAAAACAACCAAATCTGCAGATGTCAGGTGAAGCATCAGCAACAGCAGTGCTTCACAATCATTTTGTAGAAAAGATTTTAATTTGCTGTGGGTTTTTGTTGCCCCTACAGCAGCATTAATACACAGTATATAAAAAAACCTTGTGTTTCACACTCAGAACACTCACCCTCTTAAACAATGGTTAAATCAATTAGAAGTCATGAAGTAACACTGGAGACAATTCTGATGGTGTCAATATAAGAATGTAAGCAAGAGTAAATATTATTCTCCATATTATTTAAAAATCTATTTTAAACCAACACCCGGGCTAGTTTATTGGCAGGACTGAACACACAACGTTCCACTGCAAATCTGCCTCAATTTATCAATGCTGTGCTCTGTTCCAGGTCTCGGTCACAATGGAAGCTTCATATTTCCAGTAGAGAGGAAAAGGAGAAGTCAGTTTTTCTGATATCGGGTCTTTGTTGGGTTTTTTGTTATATTTATAGCTTTTGAAATTATGTGGAAAGAATGCAGCTGGCTGATGTCTGCCAGAGACCTGTACCCATGCGGCTTTACTCAGAAACTACTGTCCACTTTCAGGAGCTCACCAAAATCAGTTTTCTATTGGACAAATCCAAATCCCAAACTTAGGACTGTTGCTTAGTGATAGTTAGAAAAGCAGAAAGTAGCTGATCAGAACTCCACTGTGTCACTGCCAATATATACTGAAAGTCCTAACTTCCCCTCCTTGAAAAGGGGGATCAGTCTATCAGACAAGGCAGGGAAGATGAGAAAGGAAACACTCCTAAGAGAAAACTGAGGCACTGAACTATTTTGCTCAAGGTCACTCAGGAAGCCTATTAAAAAAAAACCACGATGATGAGCTTCTCCTTAGTCCTGGTCTACCACATTTTTTTTGGTCTTACTTTTTAATTCTCACAATACTTAGGTTTTTTCACCACTAAGTTACTATCTCTGACAGGAGTTATAGCTTCTATTTTCATTATTTGCAGGAGATTTCAGAAATATTAAGATTACATATATGTTTTTTACTTGCTCATATTTTATTTAATTTTGTTTACTATAGAGACTTTCTCAAAAAAACCCCAAGTATTCACAGACCAATATATAAAGTAGCAAGGTAAAAAAGTCATCTTTCTGCTCTCAGACCCAATAAATCTTGACAAGATGACAACAGAGGGGCAAAGTTCCCTTTCCTGTATTATTGCACACAGCTTAAATTCTGGAAATCAGAGACCTCTCAAGTATACAGAAAATAGAGATTTGACCTTCCACAGAGGTGGGAACTGAATTTTTTTTCTACTGTCTATTTCAAAATGAAATTCAGAACTGGGATCCCACGGTATTCAAAATTGCATCCCATGAGGGCAAAATAATCCAGTGTTACCTGGACACTTCATGGTAACAATTTAGAGAGACAAACACAGATGGCTGATGCCACCCAGCTGTACCTTTTACACAGCCAGCAAATCCTAGGAGTTCAAGAAGGTTTTGTTCAGTGACACTAAAGATGAAGCTGTCATTGCCTTAAAATGCAATAAAACAAATTAAGAGGCACATGTCATCTCAAAAAACATTAGGAAAAAATACACACGGTTATTTCTAAAGACCATTAATCCAAGTGGATCCTGAGACACAGCACGAGAGTGCCCATACTAGGAATATGCTATTCAAGCCTCTGCTGGCAGTAATCAGTACAGGCTGATCTGTTCTAACAGGGAATAAACCAGAGTCATTTCAAATTCTGTAATGTTATAAGGGACTGAGGGTTAAGAACACTTGTACTCTGAGGCTAGTAAAGCCAGACAGAACAAAAAGTGAATAAATACCAGACCAGATCTAGAACAGGAATAGTTCAAGAGGCAGTTTGTAAGAGCAAATTGATACATCTTGTGTCATGTCATGTAATTCTGTAACTGCAAAAGGGAACTGTTTGTCATGTGTTACACGTAATAAACAAATTGAACAACATTCCCTGGGCTGTCACTAAAAGGGCTCCCTATACTATGACCTGGGAAAAACATGTCCAAAATATGCTCAGTGTAGCTGTTAATCTGTAAAATTTACTGCAACAGGTTCTTTTCTGAAGCTCTTTCTCTGAAGAAGTTCAAAATAAGCTGTAACTTAATCCTTTAAATGTATTTTTAATTCCATGCTTCAAAAGTTTAGCAAGGTACAAACATTGTCAGGTACCATTCTCAAACCTAAGATTAAGAATTGTATAAATCACAAGACCATGGACTGATCTTATCCACTCTTAGGATTCTTCTTCCTGCACAGCAGATGCAAAACATTCCTGCATGGCTATTAACTCTATAACATTTTATGCCTAGCAGGAAAAGAAAAGTGAAAAATAACTTTTTATTTACTAAAACATGATTCAGAAGAGATGACACCATGGTGAAGACAAGGAAAAGAACATGAACAAGCTGGTCCAGGAGATTTTACAAGAAATCTGTGATACCTAGCTAAAAATGATATCTTGAGGACTTTGCTTAAGAAGGTTAAGCACCTAGGGATGTTGTCTACTGATCCTCTTCCAGCTCCCTTCCCTTTATCCTCATTCTGCTGGCAGGATTAGTTTAAAGATTATTTAAAATTAGTTGAAATAATTAACTCTGAGGACTATTTGGCACACAACTTAGTTAGAAACAGCCACTTCAGTTGTTCCAGTTTGATGTGTGCACTTGAGCTGACTCAAGTCACAGCTGTGACCAGCCCACCTGAGTTGTTCTCTGTTGTGGCTGTAACAAATCCCTGTGCAATTGGTGCCTTTCACATGACAGTTCTCTCTTACTCAGGCCCCTTTCTTTCATGAGCATTCAAAAACCTTTCTGTCTAACCTTGTTCTCACCTCTGCACTGATCTGGATTCTGCAGCTTGATCAGCTTTTCTTCATTAACACTTTTCCTTCACCATCTGGCACAGGGAGTGTTTATCCATTTTGGTGTGGCACAGTGCCAGATCCCAGAACCTTATCCCACCTCCTCTGGCAACCCCGAGCCCCTCTGCTGACCCTTCCTGCCTGTCTGGGAGCTCTGCTCCATCTCTGTCACATTCCAGCTGGACTCAATCACTTCTGAAACAAAAAGGCACTTCAGAGAAGCTGAGCACAGGACAGGAAGAATTTCTTACACCTTAAAAATACATACATGGGATTTAAAACTCCATTACCACATTATCATAGAATGGTTTAGGTTGGAAGGAACCTTAAAGCCCATCCAGTTCCAACCCCCCGCCATGAGCAGGGACACCTTCCACTATCCCAGGTTGCTCCAAGCCCCATCCAACCTGGCCTTGGACACTTCCAGGGATGGGGCAGCCACAGCTTCTCTGGGAAGCCTGTGCCAGGGCCTCACCACCCTCACAGGGAAGAACTTTTTCCTGATATTATACAGGTAATATATAATTTCCATAATATTATAGATATTATAATATATATTATAATACATACTATAATATATATTATATGTACCGTAATATAATATAAAGTATACATATATATCTCTATATACACACACTATATCCAGTAAAAACTACATCAATTACTCTTCTGTTCCCAAAAGTGTCGTAACTATCAGCTGTTTGAAGAATTGTTACAAGTATTTAACAGAGAGGGTAAATAAACGCATTTTTGCAGGCTGGAGGGAGTGCAACAGTTCCCCCTAGCGACCGCAGCACATAGCAGAAACCCTGCTGGTGAAGGTTTTCAGGACTGTTCAGCCTTTAAAAAGCACGTAATAAAACACGGTTAATCTCAAGCGCGTTCCGAGCGAACGGAGGAACGGCGAGGGCAGAGGCCGGAGCGGGGTGCGGCAGAGCCCCTTGGCTTCCCGGGAAGAGCTGAGGCCGCGCCGTTGCCATGGCGACCGCCCGCTGAGGGGCTGCGCGCGGGGCCCGCACCCCCGGGATCCCGCGTGTTTCCCCCGGGAATGGTGGCTGTGTGCGCCCGTCACTGAACCACGGCATCCACTGGGCTGCAAAACACCTCCGAGGTCATCGGGCCCAACCCGTGACCCAACACTAGCGCCCCAACACTTGTGGCACGTCCTGTCTTTCTTTAAACGCCCCCGGGGCCGTGACGCCGCCACCTCCCTGGGCAGCCCGTTCCAATGTCTAATCACCCTTTCTGTGAAGAAATCCATCCTAATGTCCAACCTAAACCTCCCCTGGCACAGCTGAAGACTGTGTCCTCTCGTCCTGTCAGTTGTTAGCTGGGAGAAGACGTCCCGTCGGGGAGTTGTAAACAGCAATAAAGTCTCTGGATGAACAACCCCAACGCCCTCAGCTGCTCCTCGTCACCCTTGTGCTCCAGCCCCTGCACCAGCCTTGTGGCCCTTCTCTGGACTCGAGATGTTTATAGATCAGATATGTAAATGTTTATAGATCAGATATATAAACACACAGAGCAGGTGTGCTTAAGTCAGAGAAAAGACAACCTTGGTGTCAAAAACAGCCATGCAAGACCCATCCCACACTTCAAGAAACCCCCACGGTTCCTACCGGAGCCCCTGGAGCACCGGGAATGGAGACATGAACCCCAGCAGGGACACGCAGCAGAAATCAATTACATTGTCTCCTGCTGCCACTGCAGTTGTCCCATTTTCTCCTCACTCTCGAGTATATTACTTACCTCAAAATTCAACAGGCTGAATTAAAACTCACCACAGCAACAGAAAATTAGTGGGTTTGGCTAGATTAGTTCTTTTGGCAGTCCGGAGAGCAGGATCAGGTCACTGAAGAAATCAGTGGCACAAATATAAGCTGGGAGTGAGACTAAACCCTTGATTTAAATTTATTTTTTAAAACCGATTTAAATTTATTAAAATGAATTTGCTACAGTAAGATTACTCAGCTTCTTTCATATAATCACACAATTAATACTTTCTCTGTAAAACAGTTTAAGACTCTTACAATGAAGAGAATGACAGATGCATTGATCAGGGAGAAACTGATGAAGAGGATGTTTGTCCCCTATGTCAGGAGGCGTTGTTAAGGAAAATGTTTCTGTTCCCTTAGTGCAGGTTAGGCATAAAATTTGTTCTCTGCCTTGTTATACTTCTAATGATAGAATAAATGCTACAAGATCTCCTAACACAGCTACCTCCAATACACAAGAAGAATACCTGACAGTTGTTACAGCCCTTTTGCAATCTGGGAAATGTGGCAATCAGAGGAGTTAAAATGTGGAGAGGAAGGAGGAAAGGAAAAGGAAAGACTACTTAGTATTGCTGTGTGATTTTTCTTATTTGCTTCTGAAGAGATAACAGAAATTGGAATTTATTTTCTGTAGATACATCTGTGGTAATGTTCACATTAAATACATAAAACTGCGGGCAGACCACCAAGATGAACTGGAGAATGGCTCTGCAGTGAAGTGTCCACTTTACAGAGAAAAACACGCACCTCTTACTCTAACAGAATTTAGAAACTGAACAACTTGTGAAAACAACAAAACAAGACTGAACAGGCACCTTGGAAACACTTGTAATAACTGCAGAGCATTTCCAGCATAGGAAAGTGCTACAATAAATATTTTTAAACCAGTATTTTGACAGTCTTTGAGTGTATCTTATAGCTTGTCACTTATCTCTCTGCCTTATTGTAAGTAACTGATTATGATGCCTAAAACCACAAGCCAAACAATAGTAAAATGATAAAAAGTGGTTACCTTCAGTGAAGGTCCTTCAGGTGCAAGTATGGCAAAATGCACATGATACAGGACTCCAACAATTTTATAAGTTTAACAATTTTGCATATTTAACAGAAATCATCCAATTAGATGAACAGTTAACTAAGCAAACCCCCCCTTTTGGTTCTGCCCCCCTACTGAAGCCCCCCACAGCTTCTAGCCCCACATTTATCATGTCTACAATACCTGGAAAAAAATAAAATGTCTTTGGTTCACTATAGAGGCAAGACTAAGTAGGATTCCAGGAAGGTTAGCTTGCTGTTCTAAAATCTACGAGAAGGGGTAGGAAAAGCACTTGAGTTATTTAAGGAGCTATATAACTATATAATAGTAGTCTACAGAGCTACAAATATATGAAAAATGTATAAAAAGCAAAAATCTTTTTGGCATCAACTTCACCTAGAGAGTAGACAACATATGCTTTGTACACAAACATCCACGGCAAACAAAGCAAATGGTTTTAAACTTGCTTTTGGTGCAGTACGTCTCCAAATGATTCTGTAGTGTGCATTTGGATTGACCTTCTCCAAATAAATAATTTAGCTACTACTTTATCATAAAGGGTTAAAAGCTTATTAACTTAGCTCCTTATTCTGTTGATGTCCTTTTGGTTTTTTTCTGAGGTGTACCAAATATGCTGAATATCACCTATGGCATGAGTCTTTCACTGGCTTTTGCCATTCTCCACAGTTTTTATTTTTAGACAGGTATCAGACATTTTCCTTTTTGTATCCTACTCTGAACTATTTAATAATTTTAATTCCAGTTTTACAAATCACACTAGATTTGATTTATTCAGCTAAAAGCTAAGTACTTACAGAAAGATACTAAGAAAAGCAAAAACAGCACTATAAAAGAAAGGTTCATCATCCTTTGCCTCTATACATTGCACCACAGCACCCTTACAGGGACAGCAGATGCAAATATATCCTACCTTACCCTACCTTTCCCATATCTTTATGTAGATAAGCCCTTGCAGCTGACAATGTGGTCCAAAATAAAGGGCCATAGGAACCAATATGAACTGAGAAGATTATGGACGTTCTTTGGACTCTGCTTGTAAAGGGCATAAACCATCAGTTCCAGCATCTTCCCCAATTAAACCGGACTGGACCTTACTAACTTCTCACTGTTATTATCCAGGGTACCAGTCACCTTCTGTACGAGGTGTACCTGGGACTATTACAGCCTGGGGAATTCTGTCAGCACAGAACAAATTCACTGAGAGTCCAGGCCTTGAACTAGAGCATAGCAACTGCAAAATTAAGGAGTTGTGAAAATGAGTATGTGCGGTGCTACAGATAGCTGGTTCTTTCATACCATCAGTGAGTTTAGATTACTGTAACAATCACAAATGCATCTACTTGTCTTGGAAGTTAATTTTGCTGCCATGTTGTCTCTAGATTTCCAGAAAAAGCAGCATTTCAAATCTGAGAGTTGTCTCACAAACAAGGAGATTGTCTCCAAGGTCCACCTGAAGACTACAAGAAGCTTTTCTTCACAAGAAACAACAGACAATGTGACCATATCAGAATTGGCAACCTGAAGGAGGATAACATTCTTTTGTCATGGGAATTATGGTGATGACAGAAATACATTTAATGATATTTAGAAAAAAAGTGTTGTGAGATGTCCCTAAACAATATATGGCTTCAAAGAAACTCAAAAGTTCAGGCATCAATAACTTTTTCAAATTTTTATTATATTGCATAAGCTGTAACATTTTACAAATCTTAGTTACATTTTCAGCAACAGATACACTGATACTGTAGTAAATACAGAGATGAAAAGACACCTCTGACAAAATATAAAAAGGTAGAAATACTTCAAACCAGAATGCCGAATATCAAGAATGTTTTACATAAACGATATCCATACTAGAGAGTTTTTGAAAATGATTGCCAAGGTCATGAAGCGTTTGTTGAATATAAGGCTCCATAATTCAAGGTGGTGAGCACAGTCAGTGCCATGAATTCACCTGCCTTGATCCAGAGCCAAGGCTTTGTATTAATAACATGCTCTAATGAGCACTAAAAACTGCCTTTCTACACAATGACATGTAAAAATACTACTGTTCTAACATGGACTGAAGTGCAACAAGTGCTTCAAAGGAACTAAATCAATTACCTGGGGAATAAAGTACCAGGATGTTTTGGGGAGGGGGAATATAGGAATGTTCAGTAAATCCTAAAACTGACTGAAAAAATTTCATTTGGTAAAACAGTTTTCAGGCTGAGTGCTAGAACAAAAAGCAATGACAGTTTTGCCCTGCCAGTCTTGAAAAAACCTGAAGCTTTTTTTTTTTCAGAACACAATGAATACTGCTTTTAAAAAGAAAATGAAGCTCAGATTCAAGTCATTTAAACCACCTTTCATATAAATTCTTTAACGCAAATGTAGCTGCCTACTGTTAGAAATGTGGCACAAATTTGTACAAACTACTATAAAAGAATGCTCGTTTTTAACTCCGTAGGCATAGTAATATGTTTTCATTATATCACTGAATTTAAAAAAAAATTAAAAATAATTTAAAAAACAATGCAGGTTAAGCTCCAAATTGAGATAAAAATTGGTTCTAGAAAATAAGAATTACGTACCCATCTCCATACACTTTCTGCTGCTACTGGCAAACAAAGTTAGCAGCTGAAAAAAGGAGTTTTATCATTATAATAGTGTTTATATATCAACATATATTAATTTCATTTTTGAAGTTAATATCCCAGTCAGTTTCATATCTGTAAGTCCAGTGACTTCAAGATGCTTGCACTTGACGTATGAAGCTGAATCAGATCCCGTATGTGCATTTTTAAAAGACACTACTGTTCAGATTGCTAAAGATATATATTTTTTATTCCTTTTCAAACATAAAATACAAAAACCAGGGTTTACAACAATTACCATCATCATCAACATGCAGGAGTCAGTATTCCAACATAAAGAACACTAGATCTGCCTTTTAAAAGATTATAAAAGCTACATAATTGTATGAATTCAGGGGTTTTTTGGCTAACAGAAAAAAACCATAATGTGCTTTTCAGATAGTCAAGTGTCCCACTGATAAAATAAGTCTGATGAAAGAGAAAGGCACTTCAGCAGGCTAATTTATCTCCAGATTTTCCTAATGTAAAGTACTAGACAACAGATGTAGTGCACTGCCTTTTCATTTGCACAGTGTTAGATCAGTAGCATTGTGAAACTGTGTCACTTTTTAATTAACAAGAAAAACTTACACTGGTGACCGTTCATTTCATCCTCTTTGGTACAAATTACTGCATAAAAACAAAGGAGACAACTAAACATTCCTACATCCTGGACTATTTTTGGTGCGTCATCTCTAGCTTTATGTTGGTAAATAATGTCCCTAATCAACACATAATTTTTACTTTCAGGTTTCTAATACCAGAGTTCATCTATTTTCTGACCATAAAGACTTTTTTCTTTTAATCAAATGTGATTTCTAAGTGATTCCCCCACCTTTTTTTTTATTCTATAATATCTAGCATTTGGTAACAATCTAAAAATTACCGTCAATGAGCTTGCACTTAAAACTATATGTACATAAATAAAGGCTTTTCTTGCAAAAGCTGACAGCTCAAGAAGTGCCTTGTGAAGAACTGAGACATAAGTCTTGCAAACATTTGTGTTCTTCAGAAAGAATTGATTCCACCAAAGCATAAATACATATCAGTTTGCAAATTAGCATCAGAAAGAAGTTGTATCCTTTCTTTCCCATTTTCCCTAGTAATTCCCCTCTCCTTAGAAGGGGCTCACAGACATGGCCCACTTCTTATTCTCAAGGTGAGCAACCTCCAGATTCAAAGAAGTCAAAATCTCTGAAGGTTTCCCCAGGCTTTCCAAAAGCTGTGTGCCACGAATCCTTGCTAATTTTTGTATAATGACAAAATTATACAAAATTCTGGCACCAGCATTTTAACAGTCTGTTAATGCCACAAAAAGTCAACAGAAAAGAAACCTTAAAAAGTAAGTACCGTGATTCCTATAAATCCGTATGTTGAAATCATACAGAGAAATATAGAAAACCATTAGTTTGACTACCAAAACAAATTTCACTGTGACATTCTGTCTTTTCCACGTTACACATCATGTAGAATTTTTTGTGGAATTAAAATTCTTAGAGCTCAGCATAGCCAAACTCCTTTTTTTAATGATCTAAAACCAAATAGAATTCTAATCACTAGTAGGCAATACAGGTTTTTCCAGTGCATCAATTCCAACATGCAGCTGGAATGTGAAGGCTGAGATAATATATTCTGAAATATTCTGTATGAATACAAATCACAATCATTTTAGAGTTGGATTTCTAATCCTTTTTCTTTGATGACCAGATACCTACTCTGTCAGAGAACGAGAACAATGGAGTGCCAAACTTGGTTCCTTTGAACTCACATAAATAAAACCATTTAGAGTAGCCTGTATTTTTTAATGATACAATTAAGTTTGAGAAATTAGGTCTTTTTGGTATATACAATGAAAAATGCGTTAAAAAAATCTGAAATATTACTGTAGGTGAACAAAATTTCAAGTAAATACATATTAATTTAATATGAATTCCTCAAAACCATTAGCTTGTCAGGGATTTTCTGTTATGTTCAACAGAATGTACAATAATCTCTTTTTGAAAAGGGAGCCATCAGAAACAATGCAACTCTGCAAACAGGGCAATATTGAACCTCAAGAGCAGCTTTCAGAAGAAATGTGCATATATAAATTGATTCCTACTAATGTATATAACAAAGCAAAGGATGAAATTATCAATATCTGGGGCTAGAAAGTAATATCAAAAATCCAGTAGAACTGCACATTAAAAAAAAAGTATTGTGAAAATGTATTTGGTATTGGACAACAAAATTCCTATTAACTAAAAAGAGAAGCAAAGGCATGCTAATATGACAAGCCATCTTCACATCTGAAATAGATGAATCATAACTAAACCTCTTTCAGGTTCTTTAGGCCAATTTAATTACAGACTTATTTGCACACTGTAGTGGTTTGACCCTGGCTGCATGCCAGGCACCCACCAAAGCCACTCTACCAATCCCTTGCACAAAGTAAACAGAGGAGAAAAAAATATAATGAATGGTTCATGAACTGAGATAAGGACTGGGAGAGATCACTCACCGAATACCGTCACGGGCAAAACAGGCTCACTCAGCTGGGGGATATTAACTGAATTTATTACTGACAACATCAGAGCAGGATAATGAGAAGTAAAATAAATCTTAGAAACACCTTCCCCCCATCCCTCCCTCTTTCCCAGCTCTACATCCTCCCTGCAGTGACACAGGGAGACAGGAATGGGTCAGTTCATCACCCGTGGTTTCTGCCACTGCTCAGGGACAGAAGTCCTTCCCCTGCTCCAGCATGGGGTCCCTCCCAAAGGAGGCTGCTCTCCATGAACTTCTCCAGCTTGAGACCTTCTCATGGGCAACACTTCTCCACAAACTGCTCCAGCATGGCTCACTCTTCCACAGGGTGCAGTCCTTCAGGCACAGCCTGCCTCCAGCATGAGTCCCCCCCACAGGGCCACAAGTCCTACCAGGAAACCTGCTCCAGCGAGGGCTGCTCTCTCCACATGCCCACAGGTCCTGCCAGGAGCCTGCTGCAGCACAGGTTTCCCATGGGTTCAGAGCCTCCTTCAGGCATCCTCCACAGGCTGCAGGTGGGTATCTGCACTCCATAGGTTGAAGGGGACAGCCGCTTCACCATGTGTATTAAGTTTGAGTGGCCAGGTTTCAGTAGTGGGGGGTCTACAGGGGTGGCTTCTTCTATGTCCAGCAGAGCCAATGCCAGCAGCTCCAAGACAGAGCTGCTGCTGACCAAGGCTGAGCCAATCAGAAATGATGGTAACACCTCTGTNTCAGGCATCCTCCACAGGCTGCAGGTGGGTATCTGCACTCCATAGGTTGAAGGGGACAGCCGCTTCACCATGTGTATTAAGTTTGAGTGGCCAGGTTTCAGTAGTGGGGGGTCTACAGGGGTGGCTTCTTCTATGTCCAGCAGAGCCAATGCCAGCAGCTCCAAGACAGAGCTGCTGCTGACCAAGGCTGAGCCAATCAGAAATGATGGTAACACCTCTGTGATAACAGATTTGAGAAGGAGAAAAGTTATTGTGCAGATGTAATTGTGGCCAGAGAAGAGCAGGGTGAGAACAGTGAGAGGAACAACTCTACAGGACACCAAGGTCAGTGCAGAAGGAGGGGAAGGAGGTGCTCCAGGCGCCAGAGCCAACATTCCCATCTATGATGGTGATGACCACGGATATTGGGTGTGGCTGAGCTGGAGTTCATTTCCCACAGCAGCCTTCCCAGCGCTGTGCTTTGCATTGGGAGCTGGAAAGGTGTTGACAACACACCAGTATTTTGGCTACTGCTGGGCAGGGCTGGCACAGCATCAGTGCTGACTCTCAACATTCCCTGCCCATCAGCAGGCTGGGGGTGGGCAAGATCCTGGCAGGGGACACAATCAGNCATTCCCATCTATGATGGTGATGACCACGGATATTGGGTGTGGCTGAGCTGGAGTTCATTTCCCACAGCAGCCTTCCCAGCGCTGTGCTTTGCATTGGGAGCTGGAAAGGTGTTGACAACACACCAGTATTTTGGCTACTGCTGGGCAGGGCTGGCACAGCATCAGTGCTGACTCTCAACATTCCCTGCCCATCAGCAGGCTGGGGGTGGGCAAGATCCTGGCAGGGGACACAATCAGGCTAGCTGACCCAAATTAACCAGAGGGATATTCCATACCATATGATGTCAGCTCAGATACAAAAGCTAAGGAAAGGAGGAGGAGGTGGGGGCATTTGTTATTTACAAGGTTTGCCTTCTGGAGCAACCACTACATGTGTTGATGCCCAGCTTCCCAGGAAACGGCCACACATTGCTTGCTGATGAGAAGTAGAGAACAAACCTGATTTTTTTCCTCTTTGTGCACACACAAACTTTTGCTTTAGAAAACTGCCTTATCTCAATCTAGGAGTTGTTTTCCATCTTATTTTCTCTCCCCTTTCCAGCTGGGAAAGGAGAGTGATAGAGCAGCTTGATGGGCACCCGGCATCCAGCCAAGGTCAACCCACCACACATACACCTATCTCAAACTTAATTTGCACTTTCATTCTTATGAACTCAATAGAAACACTTCATTCACGAAGCAACTGCTCACCAGAATTTGGACTGATGCATTGCTAGTACCATCGTGGTTACTTTCCATATTCTTCTAGAAACAGCACCAGACAACTGACAATCCCAACACAACAGACATTTCACAGTAATATTTCCTGAGTAAATATTCCCAGAAGCCCAGCTGCATAGGATACTTCCCAACTCTTGAGTGTACTACAGGGCAGACAACCAAACACCGCTCACACCACAATTCAAATATAGGCATTGTATGTTTGGGTCTTGGTACAGAACCTTAACCAAGCTCTAAGGGAAATATTTATAAAGCCTTTTTAGGATGATTTATAATCAAACTGCCAAAGCCAAAATGCTGGAACTTATTTCACCAGGGAAACAGCCTCCAAGCCACAGAAATACATTCTGTATACTAGATGAAGCACATTAAGAGATGCATCCATTTTTCTGTTAGCCAAAGTTGAAATGATCACTTTGACAAGATGAATATTAAAATTAAAGAATATTCGGATGGCCTTTCCTTCCTCTATACATATCTTAGTTACAATTCATGCATTCATGACTTTTGGTAAATTTAACTCCAAGATGAGTCATAAGTAGTATTTATATTGCATTATAGACCAAATTTTGCAATAGGCTGTCTCATGCTCACAACCCTCCCCCCCAACTTTTAAAGCCTGTTTAACTCCTCTGCAAACCTAGACAAAAACAGCTCAGGCTGGCAAAATGTAGGCACATAAACCTCAAATGATCTCCCATTGTTTTAAACATAAAATAAAAAGCAACGGTGCCGAGCTTTCCTGCTCAAGAAACTATTTCCAAGGCATAATTTGTCTAATCTTGCACACTTCTTCATCATGGGCCAAACTCTCGCTTATAAATATGCAGAGATTCAAGGCTATATTGTGGAGCACAGCCGGCCCAACAGCATGCAGAAGAGAAGATGTTCACTGACAAAGAAGCCAAAACAAGACACGGGGATCAGGAGTAGCTGCAGCTTCAAATGCTACCAGAACCAGTCCTTTTCTGCTGGACGTGGACACATCACAGACGATGTCAGTCTTCAACATCCACGCACCATAACAAAGCAGATTCAAACAAAGCAGATGGCAAATACCTTAAGATAGCACAGACGATGAACTGCAGCGGCCACAGAGCTTGCACACTTCCCCCTTCCCCCACTGTTGTATGGAATTGCACATGGATGGGCACACAGGGTGGGCAGTAATGCTATAGAGCTCCGCTGAGAAATCCAGCAGAGCTCATCTGCTGGTGTCGTGGAACCAATGGATGAAACATTTCACATTGTACAAAGAAGTAGTAACAGATCCCTAGAAAAGTTCACATATAAAATACTGTACAGAATGGTCACGTTGATTAGGAACAAGGCTGAGGAATGGCTTTGACTAGGCTACCATCGCATTAGCAACAAGTACAAAAAAATTAAAACATGTGCCTACGTTTCTCACTGTGCAATCCCAAAGGTATGTCCAAGAATGACAGGCTAATTAAAATGTGGGCCTTCCCCACACAGCCAATAAAATCAGGAACTGGAAAAGTTTACAAGTAGCATTTCCCTGTTTTCAATTCACATGGAATATCAATTGCCCAGCTGAAGTTTAGTAACTCAATCTGTATGTTAAAAAAAATGAAACTTTTCTTGATACTAGAAAACAACATTTCCCTTGTAAACCCAACACTGCAGAATTACAGAAGCAGCCAAGAGGTCAACAACCAGCAGGGAGAGCAACAGCACAAAGCACATTGTGTTTTAATTTATAGGAATAAGCGGCCTCTCCTCTCTTTTCTTCCAGATATTGGTTTTGCTATCTCTTTTCATGAGAGGTGGTCTATCCCTTTTTTTAGCAGAAGGGATACCAGATTCATGACTTCCTGGTAGAGATTTTTTTCTTAGACCTTCCTCATCATGCTGTTCTATGACTGGCCCATTCCCTCCTTCCATAATGTGCCTCACAGCATGGTCCTCTGGAGTGCAAACAGTGGTCCCACTTTCACTGCTACTCAGATCCAGATCTTCCAAGTAAAGAATCTTAGAATGTGGCATACTTTTAATGAAAGTTTTCTCTCTCTCCAGTTTCCTGCTAGGATGATGTTCATTCATGTCCACGCCAGAGTCCAGACTGGTATCATTACTCTCTGTTTTTTTTCCCTTTTTCAGATCTATGAAGGAATGCCTCACTTGAGCAATTGGCTTTCCATCCAGGGACACAAACCATGCTCGAGGATGAGGAGATGGTTTTCCTTTAGAGAGTTCCAGCAACGTTTGTTCTGAAATACCTTGAAGTTCGGATGAAAACGGAGTCATTACAACTGCTTCATTCAATGTCCCAGGAACAGAGACAGATTCCAGTAAGCTGTTGGTGTACCGGCCCCAGTTGGATGTTTGGGAAGGTAAGCCCTCTTCACCACCCAGGGTACTGTTTTCATCCCTGCCGGCAGAAGGCTGGGGATGAGAGTGCACTGGCATTTTGGGGAGTGTTTGCATGTAACTGTCGCGATTCATGGGTTCCATCATGGGGCCATACACCAGCTGCCCTTTCCTTGGCAAAGTTGCTGATTTAGCAGGATGCAGTTGTTCTGGGGAGTGGAAAAGGTCTGAGGTTTGAAGAATAGCAATAGGCTGATTGTAAATATGCATTAGATGTTCTGGGATATGAGAAAGCCCATACATCTCCTCTTTCAGTGAAAGGTATCTCTTTTGGTCTGGAATGTCCCTAGGAGCCTGGGAAATAGTACTGTTACTGTGCTTTGGCTGCTGTAAAAGCCTCACTCCAGCATTAGGCTCCACTGAATGGGCTGAATTTCTTGCCTGACCAGTCTGACAGGATGACTGATAAGAAGCATCCTCTGTGTAGATTTTAAAATTGTCTTGTGATTTTCCATCTTCTGTGTCTATGGACAGCCTTCTTTGAGGGCTGTATGAAGAAATCTTCGGTGTATATAACTGTGACTTATCCTCCAACTTTAAAGACCCTTTGACAGCATTGATGTGATTTATGTGAGTTGTTGACGTTGTCTGATCTTTTTTAATGACCTCCAGCTTAGTTGTGTTTTTTTCCTTCTTCTGCGTCTGACGACATTTATCCCTATGCAAAAGAAAAGCAAGGTGACTGCAGAGCATACTAGGAAATACTGGACTGTTGACTGCCAAAGCTGAAGGTTAGACTTTGGTTAGGAAGTTATAGTCTAACGTGACATCACAAACTTAAAATGAAGTTCTGTAATAGCTGTAATTTCTTAAAAAATATTAGGCTACACATTATAGTTTAGCTAAGGAAACAAGTCTTAACCTCAAAAACTATTTTATCAACCTCAAACTCTACTCATAATGAGCCCACTGGAACTTGTTTTTGCTTACCTGCAGTAACAAAGAAGAACAGCAAAAAATCCAATGATAATGACAACAGTTCCTCCCAGTATGGCCGTAAGGAACACGGTGTGATAGGCTGTTATGTCCTTGGAAACAGCACTAATAATGGATTCTAGATTGTCAAACAAAACCAGACAAGCATTAGTTCTTAAAACCAAATGATTCCATTTGATGTGCAGAGCTAATAAACTGAATGGTACTTTTCCAGTGATTTTGTGTTCCAATGCCATTATGTTCATCCTTCCCTTTTCACCTTGCTATTTCAGCAAACTAGAAAATATACAAACAGGTTACAATATAATGACAGGTTCATCTCAAGTACTAAAGTCATACCATGACATCTACTTCATTCCATCTACTTCATTATATTTGTATTAATTGTCCAAACTAACTTAGAAAAGTGGTCTACATTTTCTGTCAGAGTGCTACCTCTTTTTGGAATTAGACATACTGTTTCTCTGATAGATCCCTTCATCTGAATTTACAAAACATGCAACAAAATCACTGTAAGGACTCAAACAAAAGTTATCCAAGTGGCGAAGCTGCATGTCACTTCTCCCTTCCTGCTGCTAAATAAAGCAATCAAACTGACAGCCTTATGTGGGGCATTCAGCAATTGCTTGGCCAGTTGTTGCCATACCTCTTGTTCCAGGCAGTGGAGCTGCTATCCAGTAGCCCAAGTGTTGAGCAGTGTATGTCCATACTAACTGACCATCCACTTCCTTGACCATTCCTAGCCCACGGTTTACCCAAGCACCTGGAAAAAAAGGACAAAACATTGCACATGCCATGCATCTTCTATACCTCAAACCATCAGCAATTAGGCTATTACCAAAAATACACAAGGTCACAAGAAAACTGAAACTTCTGACCTAGCCACTGTTTACTACACAGCTTTAGCTAAACAGGCAAACTTCCTCTCCTGATAATTTCATTGCAAACATCCCTCTGTGGCTGTTTACTTTGAAACACAGCATCAACATTACTTACCAGAAGTAAATTTAATATGACTTATTTTCTATTAATAAATGTCTTTTGCAGATATGCACACAAATGTGAAAAAGCCTATTACATGACCTTAAGTATGCATGAAGGCCAAGACTAAAAAATGAGGGAGCAAGTAACTGATGCACATGAACACAAGTTTAACACTGGCTAACAGAACTTAGTGGGAAAACATTTTAATCTTATTAAGCTGCAATAGGATAAACAATGTTTGTCTTGAATGTTTCTCTCCTCCTCCCTGCCCCAAGGCTGTAACAGTTCACTTAGCCCAAAGAAGTGCTATTGTTAGGACACAGATTCCACACCATCTGTTTGGCAACGCAAGGGACAGGTATTATGGTATGCCAGATTCTACAATTAATAGAGCATCCATTAGAAGAGGGAGAATTATACTTAATTCACTTAAAACACATTTATTGTGGGCCATCTCTGAAATTCTAAGGACAGAAAATATCCTCATGTAACCAACCTTACATATTCAACCTGCAAATACTGAGAGGTAGAGAGAACCACCAGCTTTTTCTAAACACCAATAATCGAAGTATGAAAACAGTATAGCTCATGTAAGCTGGAGCTTATATGAATTTCAATTTGATTTTCTTCCAGGACCCTTCTTTCAGCAAAGCAAGAGTAAATATCTCCCAGCCAGAAGGTAAAGATGAGGATGGACACCTGCCACAGATGCTCACATGCACAGGCACACACAGAGAAAATATCATTTAGCAGTAAAACACGCAGCCTTCTCCTGGTGCTTGTGATGGTTGGCAGAGGGGAAGGGCAGCAGCAACCACCTAGAGCTCTGAAAGTGCTTTCTCAGCCACCTGAGAAGCCTTGTCCAGAGTCAGGAGTAATACCAGCAAACATTGTATAAAAGGCAAAAATAATTTCTAGGTGTCCAGAAGTTCTGTCTTTACTGAACAAATCCATAAGAAGCTATATAATGTTTGCTGTCCTTTTTCGTAAATTACATCTTCCCCCAATATATTCCATAGAAAATACAAGGTATTAAGGAAAAATATTAAAATGTGATTCATGAGTAAGCCCATTTTCTCTATGGTTTACTGCCATTCAAGCAGAAGGATATAATTCTCAATTTAATGTTGAATGCAAGCTTTCTGTTTTTTGTAATTCTATTAAAATCCACAAAGTACTTTTAGCACTAATGCGGCAAAAATACTTAGTGGGAAAGAAGCCACACTCAACACAGATGAACAAATTCTGCATTTACAGCAGCTGGAGTACAATTACCAAAGCTCATTTTCCACGAACAGTCTCAGTACTACTACACTTGGAGTAACCCCAGGGAACACTGCACAGGCAGACCTGTGAAAGCAGTTTCTATCTTTTTCCTGGTGCATATGGGTCAGCCCACACAGACCTGTTCCCTTGCCACTATCAATACTGACATGGGAGCTCTGATTACCATCATAACACATTACCCAAGGACTTCAGAGTCTAAAATTGTGTCAGTGTCTTGCTGGGGACATCCCACGTGCAACATCTTGGATGCCAGAGCCTCATTACTGAGTGCAGCAGGAGTTCTGCATTCAGCTTAGATGGGGGCCTGCTGCTCCTTATGTATGCTCTGGAATGCTTGCTGCAGAGCTGAGGTGTTCAGCTGCCCTCAGTCACCAGAACCTTCACTACAGCATGCCCTGCAATTACTCGGTTACCTTAGGAAAAAGTCATTTTGCATGTGCTGGATCAAAGGTAAAAAATAAAAGAAACATATTTCAGAATAAACATTCAGAAAGTGAATACAGTTGCAAATTTTTACTGTAAGAGAGGAGGCAATGGGAGAAAAAGTTAAGTTATGCCCCGAAAGTTTCTGTCCTTTTTTGCCACCCTCCTTGCCCTCTCCTCAAGGAGCAAGCAGCAGTGAAGGCTCCATGTGAACAGTGCACCTCAGAGAGCATCCATTACAAACAATTTGCCTTTCTGGAATCTCTGTCAAAGTACATCCCATTGGAGAGGAAAAAACCAACTGGTTTTACTGGGTTTTGGATCAGCATGCCATGCTCCTGGGTCCTGTTTTACTCCCAAGGCCAACATGCCTATGGAGGGATGCTGAGTAGAACCCTCAACACCCACATAACAAACACCTTACACTGGTTTATATTCTGACCCGATCCTGTGCTGCTCCAGTTCTGTCAACTCGTTGTTCTAACACCAGTGTTGACTTAGCTTTGTTGAGGGAGTTAAAGCAGCTCAGCGCAGGATGAGCACAGGAGCTGGCAAAAGTGGCTGTGGCAGTAAGAAATTTAAACCCTGGGTGATATTTTACTACCTCAGAATAAAACCCTTTCTTTGATGAAAAATGCCATCTCTTCCCACCAATTACACCTCTAAAGTCTTCTAGGTGTACAGACAGACTTAATCATCCATGCAAAAACTTATCCTATTTACTTTTTTCCCACAAGACAGCCTAGCCAAATTTTATTAGCATGTTCTTAATTCAAATCCACGTTCTTCATCTGTTCTTCATTAAGATGATCAGTTTCTTTCTTGAACATGTAAACAACACTTCGTTAAGAGCTGGTGTCCCTCTCCTGTACTTCCAATAGCTGAACAAAAGCTTTTTTCCTTGATAAGGAGCAAGACACGACCTCCTCACTCACTTGCGTATTTCAAGCTGAAGTGTGGTGGCAACCATAAGGTACAATGTAGGACAATCAGGACACTAATGCACCCACACCTAATACAGGTCATCTAAATGTGTTACGTGGATGTAGCTCATTACTCACTCTTGACTAAAATTAGACATGAAGGGATGACAAAAGGTTTAGAATGACTAATCCCCAGCCTCCTCTTTGCATACTGGAAGAACTATGTTGTTCCCTTGGATAACTCTTATTTCCCCTTCATTTAACTTTCTGAATTGTTTCTGTTAACTGAAGCAGTATCTATTCCAGTTCTAGCACCAAAGCATCTTTAGAACTACACTCTAGGAAAACAAAGCATCCCAACCTTCAGTTCTGGTCTGCTTTCTTTTAAGAAGGAATTCACAAAATTACTAGGCTTGAAATTTAACATCACCTAAAACATATGTTCTGTGAATACTCAGCCTCCCATGAAAATAAAATTCAGTACATTACAAATGCAGGCAGGAGGAATGCTAATGAATTTTACCAAAGCTTTTTGAACTAATGAAAGCAGGGAAATACCTTTGAACAATTCAAGCTAGTCCATTAAAAAAACTGACCATCTATAGACCATCACCTCATAGAATAGTGCCATCACTGTTCCATGACTCACGGTGCCATGTGCCCAAAACTACAGGCATGTGCTAGAAGGCAGTATAACAAATAACTTAATCCACTTACCAATTTTCATATCGAATGTCCAGGCAGGTACAGCATCTGCTGCTTTTACAGTAGTTGCGGGAAGAGGAAGTGTAACCTGAATGGGGCCATTTACGTTCAATTCTTTCCCAGCCAAAAGAACATTTACACTTATGGCAGCAAGAGGAGTTAATTCCATGCTTTTGAAACCTGAAGACAAGAAATATCTTTTAATTCTCCATTCATAGTTTATTTTAAAAGAAATAAATCAATAATTAAGCTACTAAAGGCAAGTCCTCATCCACATCCAGCTACACAGTCAGCTGTTACCAACTTGGTCAAATAAAAATCAACATTACTTTTCTTCTGAACTTTTAACAACTTATGATTAAAACAAAACACAGTCATTTCTATACCAATGTTGTAAGAGAAACAGATTTGCAACATCCGGGTTCTATGCTGACTGTAGAATTAACGATGAGGCAAAACTTGTTTTGGGGTGGGGGAAGGGGGGTTTTTCCCCCTCAGATAATCAGGTTACAAAACACCTAACTGATGTGAAATACAGATCATACAAGAATTTTGGTATAATCACAATGTACATAATATTGAATCAAACTGAAGGCATATGGAACCTCTCCTGTAAGGATTAACTTCCTAATTTGGCAGCCAGAATTAACTGAATAGGTAATCATGAGGCTCATCAAAGCACTCAGAGGAAATGTTTCATTTACAAAGCAGCCTGAAAGTTTCTTTCCTTTGTTTTCCTTTCACCAGTTTGCAAATGATCCAGAATGCCCGGTATGACAGGATGGTGAGAGAAGCTGAAACAGAATTAGTAAGTAGCAGAATAATGTTACATCTATGCAGGCTGTTAGAAGCTGGTTGTGAGAGAACTCCCGGCACATCAGATATCAATTAGCTTCCACCTGCCCTAAAAGGAAGCCTATTCCTTTAGGGGTATATGAATAATTTAAAACACATGCCAGACAGATTGAAGGGAAAACTCAAAGAGGATAAACACTGCTTATTCTCCTATGCTTCTTCCATTCTGCCTTCCATTTAAAGAGGTGAAATACAGATAAGAAAGATTTTAAAATATCTATGTCAAAATATCAGTATATATGATGCCTTCAGTGGAATGAAAATTAAAGAATAAAGTACAATGAGTTTAAATAAGCCATGCAGTGCCCTCTTCATGCACCGCAATGAATTCCAGAGCCTCATGGCTTCAGATCCACTGGGAATAGAAAGAAAAGAACAAAAGAAAGATGGAACTGCACACAGTACAACCTACCAGAGATTACTGTACTTATGCAAATTAAAAGAGTATCTGATAGAATGACAAATACTATATACAAGAGCAGAGTTATGACTCATGAAACCACTTAGTGCTTCTCCAGCAAAACAGACGCACAAAAACCATTATTACAACTGTGCTCTGTACACACAGTGACCACTTGGCCCCGAACTTGCCCAGACTGACTGACTGTGAGCCAAGCAAGAGGTTCCACACAATCTCTGTGCTCAGTGTAATGCCCTAGAACCAATCACTCCAGTGAAAATGCAGTAACTCCACAGCTGAAGTCAATTGCTGCTGTTACACTGATTTCTTTAGGTTCACCTACTTTACAGTCTGGCTATAATTGCATTTTTAAGGTGTTTACTAAACCAGTTCCACAGTCTCACAAAATCCTGAACATACATACATATACAAATATATACATATATATATATATACACATATATATGTAAAAAGCAGACACTGAAGGAGTATTTCAGTGCAGCAGGATATGTTCTCATACTGCATGGACCAAAATAACACTGGACCAGAGTAACACTGGTTACTTAACAGATGTGTTTATAAGCTTACTCCTATGGAACAAAGTTTTGTGATCTAATGCAATGGAAGCAGGTTCAGGCCCTCTTAAATTAAGCATATGTTTTTCTGAAACACTGTGCACCCATATGCATTATAATACAATAATCTTTCTTTATAAAAATTCTTAACCAACATATTCACATACCTGATTTATTTAGAATAATTCCTGTTGTATAGAGAAAGCTGTCCACTTTCAAAAATTGCTCTGGCACTGTCAGATAGGCTGTAACATTTGCAATATGATTCGTTGGAAGCTTTATTAAAGATTTTGGAAACTGAACACTTGGTTGAGATTTGGCATCTGTAAAAAAGTAATATTTTGTCTTAGCCACAGTAAAACACACAAACAGTGTTTTTACTACTCTTCAGAAATCCACTTAGCATAACAACCTGTCTTCACCCATTTTCTCCATGATTTGTATATTTCCAGTCTAGCACTTGTCACAGGCCCTCATACAGCTACATAATTAACAGAAAATCTGGCTTTGAGTAGATAGGTATTACATGAGAATAAGATGATGCTTAATTTTTTTCCATGTGTGTACAGATGGCTATCACAAAATGTTTAATTACAGTCTGCATACACAGAACTTACCAGACAGTTTTCCAGTAATTAAGACAGTATCTTCAAACAGCCATATATTAGCTTGACTTTGTGGGAATAATGAGAGCGTCACGGATGAGTATACTGTGGAAAATTATAATATCTGTTACAGTGTGCAACCAAAAAAACTCCTCTAAGGTGTCCAAATCCAAAGAAATACTGAACAGAGCACTTAACAAACCAGAGTGTATATGAAGACTAAATAAGTTACTCCTGTTATCCAGAGCAGCAATTTTAGTGTTTAGGCAGGAAGACCTCTGTTGAATGTTTGCTACTGTTTTATACCTTCTATGGATAAATCAGTGACCAGAATTCTTAAAAGTCTCTTTTTTTAAAAAAATTATGTGCCTTTTTAGGAGTATGCAGTAGTTAAACAAGAAAACCTGTGAGGAAACACTGCTGAAGGGGAGCTGTAACAACAGGTTATACCTGTCCATAGAGGACAAAAAGCATTGGCACTCCAGGAATCACTCAGGTCAACAGGATTTTTGTCAGAACACATTAACAGCTCTTTGCTAAATCTAGGCAAAAAATTTCTAAGAATTCACTGTGTGTCACAACATAACCTACTTAGATTTAAAAAGGGCTATTTTGTGTTTTAGAGTAATCAGAATTTTGACAAGTTGAACAGACTGTTCACCCTTAGATCTGCACTGACAGGCACCACCTCCCTTGACTGACTTCACTGAGTTGTGTTCAGCTGACAGCAACTACCCAGACAGCTTAGGAGAGAAATTTAATTACTGCCAGATACAGTTTAATAATAGGACTGTAAGATGCTTACGTACTTGGCATTCTTGCAGTCTTCCAAGGCAAAGGCGTCAGCAGGTAGCCATCCTTGTATGAGACAATAGTTAAGCTTAATCCTAATTTGTAAGGGACTTTTATTAACACTGCTCCACTGTTCCCAGTAAGAGTAGAATTTGTCAAGGTGTAGTTCACAAACACCTCTACCACCGCTTGTTGCAGGTACTGATGACTGATGATGTCATTTACTTGAACTTTTAGCATAAAAACAGATCCTACTGACAAAAAGAAAAAACAGAAGGTCATGATAATACATCACAACTAAGGACCATAAATTTGTAAAGAAGTCCTGGAGTTCAGGTCTTTGTTATTCATCCATTGCACAGTGGATCTCTATCTCTGGCCAAAGGCAGGGGTAACCATGCAATTATATACCCCAGAGAAGGGGGAAACAAAAAACCTTAAGACAGGGCACAAAGGTGTCAAAAAGTGCTTATCAAACTCAGCAAACATAATAACTAACCAGTTAAAAAAAAAAAAACCAAAAACAAAACAAAAAAAAAAACAAACAAACAAAAAACCCAACTAAACCAAAATAAAAACCCCAAAACCAATCAACCAAACAAAACCCAACCAAAACAAACAAACAAAAACCCAGTCAAAACCAAATTAAAGAACAATCTTCCCCTCTTTGTTTAAGCTCGAAGAACGCATCTGTGACAACGTGAGATTTAATGTGCTCTGCAGTATCACACTGATAATACAGATGGTCTTGTTACCCAAGTGTAACCCTTGCCTTGGGACACACACATTTCAAGACGCACCTTGAGTTGCTAAAAGCAGAGAACCTGATGTCTACAGACAGTGGGACAACACATTTATATTTACATGTGTAACATTATTATAAAGCAACCAAATGCAGCCAGACACGGTTGTAAACTACCATCTCGCACCAGACTTACACCGGGCTGCTTTTCAACTCTGACACCGCAACTTCTAAACAGTATTTCTCTACTGCTAATTAGAGGATCTCATAGTCCATACCATACCCAGTGTCTTGCAGAGATCATAATTACAGTGACTAAAAAGTATGTTGAAAATAATAAATCCACTTGAACAGCAGTCTCAAGGTGCTCTGAATCACACTCAATTTCTCTCCCACCCTGATGGCAAATAAGCTATTAGGGATTCTTTTCACAGTATGTGAAAAGGGACAGAATTACACATTATTTCCAGAATAGAATTAATTTCTTGTTAGAAATTAAAATATCTATGGATCACTGTTAAAAATATTTTAAATAAAAAATTTTCCAAGATTTTGGCTACAGATATACTACTATTTAACACCACTGCACTACTTTGTATCCTAATACTTTCAAATACATTCATCATGAATATGCATTTCTATTTAGGTCAAATGTCAAGTTAAGTTATTTGAAATGTACCTACCTAAAATCATACTTCAATTTCATTATGTTATCCCCACTATATTTGAGATTGACATTGCACCAAGAGATTACTGCCACTGACCTTGATTTAAATGAATAGGTCTTGAGGAGCCAAGTGCAATCCATCAAAAAAATCCAGTATGTAGTGGAGATGCCCAAGTCGGGCCTCTCTGAAATAAGTATTTATTTAGATCTATTGTATGCATGGAGCATATCATATATTCATGCAAAAAATGGCCTGCACACAACAAAAGCTACACTGGCCTCAATTTATTACTGTTTACCACATACACAGCAAAAACTTACCAGCTGTGCCAGACTGATTCTCTGCAGTGTTATACAAAAATCTACATCTCCTTGAGCAAATTAATACATATTTTCAGAAAAATAAAAAAGACCCCACTGGTACTCAAATGTATTTGACAGAATTAAACAGAAAATGCACAATAATCTCGGAACAATGTCATCTGGGTTTGTTTTTTTTTTCTTTATCTAAGATATTTCAAGAATAAAATTGCTTTAAATTGCTGTGCTGGAGGGGTCTTAAATCATGTAATGATTGGGGAAAAAAATTATGTCATGTCAGCAAATTATGGGCTCCAAACAGCTCCTCCAGGCATTGATCCAGTTACGCAGATACTAGCATCATTCCAGTGGCTGCCAAAACTTGAAAAACAGGTCATTTGCCCCTGGCCAATAAATAGTTAAAAGGCTACAGGGGAGAGGAAACAGACGGTATACAATATTATTATCCAGAAATCATGTGGAAGTCAGGAGTATATAATGAAATGGTATTTAAAAGTACAAAATTCAGTGGTACAAAATTCAAGCTCATGCCAGTAAGAAACAATACCAAAAAATGCCTCTTATAAACTGGTATTTTAACAGCTGGAATCAAGTCAGGAGAAACAGAGCCTAGTTTTAACAGCTGAAATGCGTCAGAAAAAATTAAAACCTGAAAGGCAGTCAGAAAGACACATTCTTTCAATCATTTCATACTTTTAATGAGTATTTTCCATTTCCTGCTGACAAAAAGCCTAACAAGAAAACACAGCAGTGAGGGCAAATGCCACAGCCCTCCTCCAGCTGTTGGTAAATTCAAAGGTTGTTCTGTGCAAACCTATTTCTTCCTCTCATCTCCTTCAGTCACAGCCACATTAAACCCCACTTTCTTAAAACATTTGGGTTATTTGGGTTCCAAAAAAAAAAAAAAAAAGAGACCATAAAACTGTAGAAAGCTGTGCTATTTGCACTCTCTCGTGGTGAACTGACAAATACCACTGGCTGTTTTTTAGCCGTGCTCAGCTTTGATTACTTCCTTCTCCTGTGGGTACAGAAATGGCCACAGCATTTCCCAAAGGTGCTGCTCCGCCTGAAGGGGTGCGGAGGAGACGCGGGCTGGAGGCTGGAAGTGAGGACTGAAATCCCGGGGGGTGCTGAGCCAAAGCTCTCCAGCGGCAGCTTCGCAGGAGTCCCCCCACCCATGGGACTGTCACACACAAGCGGCGGCTGCTCCAGTGAGCGGTGCCCCTGGATAGCCAGACACAGATTAAAGGAGACTCAGCCCCCGGCTCTCGGTGCCTCTGGCCTTATCTTTTGTGCTAACACAAGAGCCTTCCTGAGAAGAGGAAGTCTCCTGATCGGCAGGGAGTTGTGCCCTGCCTGCACCTGGATTTGCTAATATCATCTAGGATATACTCTGCCAACATGTCGCTTGAAACTCCTGTGCAATGGTTTTGGAGGGACTTTTAAAAAACAAAATTGAATCTTTTCCACTCCTCAACAGTAACAGCACGGAAGACATGAGGACACATCATTACGCCTCTATCCAAATGCTTGTGAAATGATAACATGTTAAAAAGCCAAGTGAAAAAAAGCCAGAATCCAACAGTAACAACAATTTTCCACTCGCACAGCCACGTTCACCATAGTTTTGCAGACCAGTTGCTGCAACCTCATTAAACTCAGAACAGTCCCAGGGCTCTAGAGCTCAGACTTTGTTTGCAGTTCTGGTCCTACAGCAGTGATCTGTATCTTCCCAAGCTTGACATCCCCTGACCAGCTCCCTCCTCAAACCAACCCCCTCACAAGCCTCACATCCATTTAATGAGCAAATTTATCACAGATTTAATGGCATTCAGTTATTAACAATGTCATAGTAACATCCAAGACACCTAATGTGCAAAGAAAATACCGCCTTTCTTTTTCTTTTTATAAATACCTTAATTTACAAGTCTTTAAGGACGCTTTTATGTCTCAACTATGATGGAAACTGTAGTAGGATATTTTAATCACAGTAAAATATACTGAAAAAAACAATTCACATTAAAAAATGAACAGTTGGTTAACTTTTTAACAAAAGCAAAGCTGAAAACTTTAACAATGGATGAACCTTGTGCTTTTTTCTGGTCATTGACACGTGCCAAACATAAGTGGGTCAGCTGTATCTCAGTATTAAACAGATTTGACAGAACTCCTACAATTAGAAGAAAGAACTCAGTCCTTGCTAATTTGATTTGTGCTGCCCCAGAGGAAGGGATTCCTCTCTTGGCAGGTCCACTGGAAATGCCAGCTCTTACAGCATTAAAATGTTTCTGATGAACGTTCATACAAATGCAAGAGTTATTCAGACAAAGGGAAACAAGGCCTTCTACCACATTTAGCTACTTCGGAAATGTCCTGGTCAGTAAAACGACACCTCATTTCATTGAGAAACAGCATCTAATGCCTGAATTAGAAGAATTTGACTTCACATCACTGTCCTAACTCAGAAATTGTATCACAGAATTAAGCAAAGAACAGCTTGGAATTGCAAGCTGGGTACAAATGTACTAGTGCAAAAAATCTCAGTTATGGTCCATGTAATTTGTTCTTAATGGTGACCTGCAGATAAGCATGTCATCTAGTTACCATTATTGTGAGATTTAATTAACATGGTCAAGGCCAGGGACCTTACAGGCACCAATATATGCCAAACTACACATACCATTAACTGAGATATGGTGGTGAAAACACACATGCAGGACACTGCCCAGGAAGAATTCCTACACATTCTGCAACCCAGTCCTAAGTCCCTTTCCTTATTTATCACCAAGTTCCTATGGCCAAAAAGCTTCTGCACCTGGAAGGAGGCAGTTACTCATCTCAAACACACAGTCAACTATCCAATTAAGCAATTATCTTATGGGATGAACAGTAACTACAATTAAATTATTCATTAGTTCCCTCCTTCAGAGGGGACTCCTCTCGCCCTTGCCCAGAGATGTTTAAACCCATGCCAGAAAAGGCACACACTGATAGGAGTTTTATGGCAACTGCCTACAGCAGGCTCCCTGCTAACCATTCAGAGAAAATCTGGGCTGTGCCATTTCCTTGGTCTTAGTTGACTGAACAACCCTTTTTCCATCTTTTACATTCATGGAACACCATATTTTTTGGCTTAACACAATTAGGGATATGAACGGTGCACTGATGTGTAAAGAAAAACGTGTAGTAAGAATATGGGGCCTTACTACACATCCAGTATTGCAATGGATATTGCCACGGGGGGTGGAAACCAATGAAACATAGAATCTAGACGGCCAATGCGCATCTGGCTTCAGTAAAAAAAGGTTATATAAAAGCATCCTCCTGCCCACAAACACCAACCGTTACTTCCTAAAATTTCCTTAAAACTGCAGTAATAGCAGTGACAAACTGCAAAAGCATAGATTGAAAAAGTAAAAGCCTACTGCACCTTCAGTTCATTAAAAACCCATGTACATGAAGGGGAGTTGTGGCAGCACCCAAGGGAGTGATTTAGTGCTAGACAAAGCCCCCTCCCCACAGCGCACCATCCATCTGTGGGCACCTTTGTTCTGGAGCAAGGTACAAAGCACGGACACAGGACTGGGTTTTCTGCCTTTCACAGTGCATTAAAATGACATAACAGGTGACCCCTAAACTCCTATAACTGTTTTATGGGTGTATTGTGAGAGTTATTGCCAGGCACTGGGGTGAGCTCTCTGGCTGGTTTTCAATTATGCATCTCGTAGCTATCAAATAACCTGCAAATCTAATTAATAACCTCTGCAGCCAAATGCAGGCTTCATTTGTTAGCTATCAGTGTTCTTTTATCCTGTCATACTCCACGCAGTAATTTATAGACCCTGGTACAAATGGGCATATACATGCATAAAGATCTTTCTAACTCTACACAAATCATTCTATCTATTCCAAATTGGTATCAGGATATCTCATTTAGAAATTAATTACATGATTCTTTATAAGGATGTTTTATATGCTGCTTCTCTCATTTAAAACAATAGCGGAAAATAAATAGCAGAACATTCTTTTACCTCCCTAAAATGGAACAGGAATACTGCTGAAATAAAAAATACACAAGTGTTTTGCCCTGTGCAATTTTAACTTTGTCTTTATTCATTAGTTATAAGTACAATCTGCATATTTTATTTTCAACAACCTATGACTGAACTGAGAAGCAAAGAAGCTCACCCTGTTCACAAAAGGTCTGAGAAAATTCAGCAAATACCTACCCAGCTGTAGAAATCAATTTCTCAGGCAAAGAGAACCTTAGATTTAGATAAGAACAACACATGCCTTGGACAAATATAATCATTCCACCTGGCTGCAAAAAGAAAATACTTGGAAGTTGACAACCACTGACAGTTTCACTCTTGCACTTAGCAGGAGGTTAAGTTTGCACCACCCCTCGCCAGAATCACTCTGGGAGCTAAAACTTTCCAGCCAGGGACCCAACACTAACTCCAAAGTGACTGGTAAAAAACAGGGGTACATAAGGACAGACATAGACTGCAGCAATTGCTAAAAATTGCCTTATTTAGGTTGATCTTTAGGCAAAATGGCAGCATTATGGCTCTAAATTTAAAGCAAGTACAAGCTGCTCTTTGAAATGCCCTTTGGAGAAAAGATATTGATGTTTTACTGCTCTGCATCAGGGGTGCTGGTCACTACTGTTCAACTACAGACACTTACAGAACACTGCTTCTAGACAATACAAAGACATTGTGAGGAAAAAAATATTGACTAAACTGAAGCACAGAGCTAATCAGCATTTGCTGCAGTTGTATATGAGCAGCCAATCCACATAATCTATACAGCACAGTTCGTAGCTCTGCACTCCCTTAAAATATTTTAATGCAAAATCAAACATTAGGATGTATATTTAAAAGAAGAGCTTTGGCAAACATCTCTGCAGGGACACAGAACACATCACCAATTTCCAAGGACAAAGCAGCAAAACAGGGTCTGGGAAAGTAGGACACCACAGTATTCCCACTGCCCTATTTCTGGTCAACCAATTTCCATAGAAGGCATCAACAAGATCTCAATTACGAGGGAGCCAAGGGTAGATCCTGGGGGAACAGGCAGTGCCTGTTACAGCCATTTTACAGGAGGCAGTTTAACCCAATCTAGTCAGATCTAGGTGTCTCCACCAAGCTGGTGCTTCACAGTCAAGAAAAACCTAACAGATTAGAAAGTTTTAAAAAATTAACACACTGTTACATAAGCTTTGTCACACATCAGGCTACTCAAGTGAGTTTTTGCTGCAAAAAGAACAATTATAGTCTAACTGAGAGCTTTTCAAACAAATTCTTTTATATTTGCTTCAAATAATGCTTTATTTCAGCCACACAGAAACACTTCCTTCTTTCACCAGCATGGCTGTGATAGGCACATGCAGACCACAGCACCAGAACTGTCAAGCATCTGTACATGGGTCAAGAGGAAATGGAAATCATTTACTAGAAGCTCATTCATGTCAATACATGCATCATTTCAGCACACGCTACAGTATTCAGGTGGCCCTTCCTCCCACCTTATTGGGAAAATTAAAAATACAGCATAAGAACACATTTCACACACCATTCTGACACCTCAGTGCCACATCAAGGAGGGGCTGCATCTCTTGGAACAACTGGATACGTCTGCTAAGAGCTGAACAAAACAACAATGCAGGAAGAGATGTAAACCCAACAATCTGCTGTCATCTCAAACAAAAATACATCTGATTTCTACACACTCACTGTGTTCTGAAAACTCCCTTTCCCACTTCCTATTTCCCCTTGCCTTTCATACTGTCCTCTTTCCTCCACAGAGTTCTGCTCAGCCTCCTTCCTCCCACAATTCAATCCATCCTGGAGTGATCTCTGGCATGATGAGTCCCTGTAACATTTTAGCCAGTGAGATCACTGATCATGAAAAAAGACCAATACTTTTCTAAAGATGAGGGATTTTGCAAGCCTCACACTAAAAAGAGTGGTGAATGTATTACATGAAATTAAATGCATTGAATCAAACCCATCAGGATGAGCACTTTAAAGGGACACTTCTAATCTAGCAGACTGAAAAACTGCCAGGGATTTGCCTCTGGGAAATTAGCATGATCCAGAGAAAACTTCAAGGTTCTAAGTAAATTAGTAGGTCAAAGACTAATTATTCATTTAGTTCAAAACAGACCCCAAATGTAGTTTCATATTATAATAAAACTGTCTCAGACAGGATGGAGAAGCTGTCTGTCTACTGACATACTGGAGCAAGTGTTATACTAATAAGAACACAGCCTTTTTCCCTTCTTAAGGGGATTTTGATAGGAAACAAAAGTAAATAAATAAAGAAAAAATCCCAACACACTAAAGAAATAGAATATTTATCTCAGTTATACCTTGTCCATTTTTCCCCAGCAAAAGCATTCACAGACTTGGCACCACTTTTTACACAGAATTAACACTGCATTTTACTGATGCTTTCACAAAAAAAGTTGTTAGTTGTGTTTATTTACTGACAACAGTTCCATTTCACTTCAGCAGAATAATTATTTTCTTTCACTTTAACAGAATAATTATTTACCTTTTAAACCAACATACTTCAGGGGTTTATATTTTGTATGGATGTGTGTGCATATGTAAACACAAATCTTAAGCAAACAATAAGAGGAAAAGGAGGTTTGTTTTTTGAAGAGAGAGGTAAAGAAAACCGCAAAACATTCTTAATAGAAATCTTGTCCTCAAATATTTGTTGAAAAATATTAATTTATGTCTCATTAGTATTTAGGCACTGAAAGAATTTCCAAAGTAGTCAATAGGCATTGTGTCAGTGTAAACCAATAAACTGCTCTCCCCACAAGTCTTGGAATCAGTTCCTCCAAATTCAGAAGCAACTTAAAGGAAAGATGAAATTTATTCAGGACTAAATACGGCCAATATTCAGCTCTGGCAAACTTGAGCTGCCACATTTTAATGTGTATTTGCCCAGCATATGGTAATTTTCCATACATGAGCAAGACTTTAGACACTCCTGGTACTTCCCAACGGACATTAAATTCCCATGCATCTCATTCCATGACACACTTGTACAGGTACTGATTGCAGCACTACCTTGAGTCCATATTAAAAAAAAATCCCCGACAAAACCCCACCACATTTCCAAAAAAACAAAAAGAAAATTTTTAATGCTTGCAATTATTTTAATGAACTTGGATTACTTTATAATCTAGATGGCCTCAGTATCCAAAACCTGTACTATTGCATAGGCAAATTATCATTTTAGCTTTTTCAATTGAAGATCTGTGGTATATAAGGGAGGACTGATCTGATGAGTTATTTAAACAAATAAACAAAACCAGCCTTTTCCTACAACCAACAGCTGTGTTTGACCATTAGAAGTGGTTACACTTCCACCCAAGATCTCAGACCAGATGCATAAACAAACCACATAAGCATAAAAATCATTCCACAGATGTTGACAGGAACCAAATATTGATGAAATTAAGGTCCTGCAAAATCAATAAAATAAACCAGATGATCATAGGCTGTATCCCCAGTGATTACTGCTGCATAATCAATGAACACCTTCCTGGAACGATCCTGCTTGTAAGAAGTGCAGCAGAATGTCATCAGGCTAATCCATAAAGCTGCTAACGACTCACTCTCCTATCCAGAGGGAGCACAGCCCCAAACACTTTGAAGTGCTCCTGGGAAGATATAGAAAATAGAAAGAAAATTCCCCCTTATATATTTTTATGGGCTACCTAAGCAAGAGCCATGAAATTCAGACAGGAAAGCAGCCATGAAGGTTAGATGGGATTTTTTTTTCCTGTATTCCTTTAGCATTGCATGGCATACATATGTCATTTAAAAAATTCACTGGAATAATTTTAAGTGCATAGCATGTACTGCTGCAGGGTACTCATTTGGTAAGGAGCTGCAAGATGTTTTTTTCACCATTAGATGTCTTCTTCACAAATTAAAATCAGACTGTTTCGTCACCCGAGACAGAGCAGGAGAACTCGCAGGACACAATAAACCTATGAGAATCACAATTACCATAGCAACTTTGCATTTTGATTTGCTGCTATTTTGTTGAATCAGCCAGCCTGGTTCTTGGAGCTGTGGTTACTATGGAAGACTAAAGCAAAAATTCACCTTCCTGGGGCAAGGGAGATAGGCAGCAGACAAGATGAAATGCTGCAGTCTGCAGAGCTTCATTTATTTAGGAGTCATTTATTTTAAATATCGTCTTCTGTAATTCCAGATAAGTGAGATAAATTATTAATAGTACAAGAATAAAATCTTAAATAAAACTTATCTTTCAAATTAAGATAAATTTGCAAGTGAAAGAGATTAAAATGAGAAAGTAAATACTAGCAAGAGCTCCTGAAACCTACAAAATAAAACAGCTTTACCAAGGCATTTCAGAGGCCATTATAAGGCTATTTTTTTTCTCACTGGCTAATACTAAACCTGTAATGCTGCTCTTTCATTTTTTTTAAATCACTGTCAGTATCATTTTACCTTGCGTCAGAGTTGAGGGAATAAAAATATTAAAAGCTCACAGTTTGTTACAGAATATTGGGGGGAAAAGTACAAAGGGAAATATTAAAATCTTCATAATACTCTATTTTAAATATGGTGCCTTAAACCCCACATTATATTATACACCTTCAAGAAAAACGGGTAACTGCCTATTAGAGGATAAGCCAACAACACGCATTTCCCACTCATGAACTTTACAATTAAACATTTAAACAGCAAAAATAAATCAGTCAGCAGCAGCATCTTGACAAAAGGAGACCATTTCTTATAGAGAATTTCTGATGATTTGTCAAACCTACCCTCTAACAGTCAATACACTTGGACAGAAAGAACATTCCAGTATCCTTGCAGCATGATTTTTTTTTTTTTTTTTTTAATCCTAATGGGTCAGGTGCAGGATTTGTCTTGTGGAATTCCTAGCAGTGGCTTGTGAGTGGAATAAGCTGAAAAAAACCTGTGCAGTTTCAAACATCCCCTTAATTTGACAGAAGGAGGAAAAAAAATCACACAGGAAAACAAAGCAGCACCTGTTCAAACATGACATTTAATGCTGTGAAACCCTAAGACAGATATGCATCCACAGACTCCATGGCATAACAACACCCCACAAACCAAAACTCAAGAATCAGAAACTCAAACATCAGGGCATGTTACTCACTAATTGCAAAGGACAGCTACTGTTGCATTCAGAGATGTTTTTCAATAACACGCTGGTCACTACTCTTGTCTGAAAATACGTTTCTTCCCCTAAAGCTGCAAAATCTCATGCTACTCCTTCAAGAAAGATATTTGTAATGCTCCAGCAATGTCTATCTTTCACCTGCAGGAAAAGATCCTCTAGTCCCTCAGAAGAAGGCAGGGTATAATGGCAGATATGGATAAAACAGAATTTAAAGTTTGCAGGACAAATTTCCTAAGGGTAGCTCTGTACGTGTGGAATGGGAATTTTTTATTGCAAGAGTTAGGAAATCCATATTGCAGCAACAAAACAAGAGCACCCAACAAGCTACAGTCTCTTTCATATAGAAATTTTCATTAAAGTTGAGTTTCATAAAGTGAATGATCAAAAATCACAAACCAACAATGAATACAACATCAGGTACTAGAAAAATGACTGCAGGTGCCTACTTACTTTAAGTTTTATTTCTCAGAGCTTGAAAAAGTTCAAACCAATAGAAAGTTCTGTCAAATCGGATCACAGGCTAAAGCAAAACAAGGGAATCGAGGCTGCACCACGATGACGTAACTGCTCTGCACCCATGGATGCCATCCAGGCAAGTGTCAGCGCTGGAAGTATTAATGACTCAGCCACTGCTGCTCGGAATCATTACTGCCTGCCTACAGCTCATCGCTGCATGAAGTGCTCCAGCAGCCGGCTGAAGCCCCCAGCTGTGCTGTCTCCAGCACAAACACAAGCTCTCCCTTCTCAGCAAGCGGCCCAAGTCCTGTAGGGACTAGATGGAAAACAACTTAGCACCATGGAAACCTTTCTAGGATGATGAAAATTGGTTTTACTGACACCGAGGCTAAAAATGGGGCAGTAAACACTTTCTTCTTCCCCCCAGATACTCAAGATTCATTCAGCACCTCTGAGATTGTGCCAGCTGGACTGGGGGGAAACAAATCCACTTAAGTATTTCTGGGACAATCTGTTCCATGAACACTGAAGAATCCAGCAAGCAGACTTGTTGAGGGACAGGTTTTCTCTACTGTGCTTAAGAAAAAACACCCAACAAAAACACAAAAGAGGGAAAAGGAACCTGACAACTAATTAAGAGGCAAACATCCATGACAGATTCTTTTGCCTAACGCTGCACCCAAACTATGCAAGATCTCACAAATGTTTTGCTGGGTCTCTATTCCGCTGAATTTAATTAGAGGATTTTCTCAACATCAGTGGTCTGTAATCCAAAGAAAATCTCTACTGCAGTCCAGTGAGAGTAAGTTTTCTCCTTTGCTCCCAGAACAATGGAATAAGCTCCTGTGATACTTACCACAAGCCATAATTCATGTTATTAACAGCTTTTATTGTTCCAAACACACAATCTACCAAAATCCTGCATTTACCCAACATAAAACTACTCATTTCTCCTGTTCAGTCACTTAATGAAATGCTTCAAAACAGAGGAAAAATATTTTCCACAATTACATGAAAAAACTTTTTATAATTCCATTAGAGTCTATGATAGGTGGAGAGAGCAAGCACATCCTTCTTCATCCCAGCCAAACGGCCAATATTTTCATATCTTGACATCATTGTCAGGTTAGCACGGCTAACCTTCTCTCCAGGTTAGCTCACATTAGCACATACAAAGCATCAACCAGATTTGCTACCTCACAGAAAAATAACTTCCACGAGAATGTTCCAATCAGTTTCATTTGGGAGACTTGCTCATGCAGAGTCATTAATAATAAACAGATTTAGTGTCTTGCCAAGTTTCATAACCGTGCTACACACTGGTATCTATTTCAGCAGACTGAGCCAACTGTAGGCATCATATTCGTGAAACAGCTCCAAATCTGCAGGAGAGGGTGTAACTCCCACTTTGTTCCAACGTGCATGCTTTAGGGGAAAGCACATGAAAGACATGAGCCTTGTTTAACCTTGCAAAGGAAAGGCTTTGGAGGCCCTACACAACAGCCTTCCCACACCCAGGCTTGTACCAGGGACAAAGGGCCAGGTGCTCTGTCGAGATGCGTGTCAGGGTAATGAAGGGCAGCAGCCACCAACTGCAGGGAAGGATCTGACTGGACATGAGGGATTTTCTTTTCTCTCTAAGGATAAACAGTCATTGGAATAGGTTGCCCAGAGACGTTCCCCAATCTTGAAGCCTTTCACGGCCTGACAGGAAAGAGCTCCCGGGTCTGAATTCAGTGCCAACCCTGCTTTAAGAACGCTCCTGATGGCCCCTCCGGCCTAAACACCCACCCAGTTTCAGATCCTCAGTTACTCTCAAATCACAGAATATAAAACCAACAAGTATCATCTTCACTTGACTGGTTTATTTCAGCAGCTAATTTTAATACATTTAGCAAATCTGTCTCAAAGTTTTACCAGGAGTACACCATCCTAATAATAATTTGGGGCTCACAACCTGATGCAAATTCCATGCTTCATTATGGAAATAGGGTGAAAAGACATACTTTATCTTGCATGGCCATACACGATAACACTTGCAGTAAATGAAAACAGCAATACCGAGGATTCTGAAAGTAAAATCAGTTTGAGTAATGAAAGGGTTGCTCAGACCTGAAACTAAAATAATCTACAACACAAACCCTGAAAGATACCTGCACACTCCAGTGGGAAAGGTCTATCGTTGAATACAGGTAAAAGATTAATGAGAAATAAAAGAAATAAAAGTATGTGAAATACAGGAGAACATCGCAGAAGAGGCAGACGAGCTATTAGGGACCACACTGAAACAAACAAACAAAAAACACCCAAACAAACAAAACCCACCTAAATTCAGCTCTTTCCTCCAAAATAAGCTTCATCATAATGAGTCAGTGCTCCAATCGATCTGCCTGTAACCACACTGTGTTTAGTAAAAGTACCCAAGCCAACACTCAGAGGCACAGGCTGAAGCCCTCATTAATCGAACGACACTCCACAGACCTGAGAGCACTTTTGGGGTGCGGCGGTCACATCAATAATGGCTTTCAACCACAGTGTGCTGGGGACATGCTGAAGTGGCTCTGAGATTCTGTTTTTCTGCTTCATGACCTCCTAATGCACACAGCTCAATACGTGCCTCACACTCACACCTATAAGCACTGATCATGTTCAACACACACAGAAACCCCCAATACTCCCCACCACAGCTGTCATGCAGCTTAACTCGCTGTAGATGCCAGGGGTTCAGGTAAAACCCACACCAAAACCACCGGATTTTTCAAAATGGGACAAGGAAAATCAGACGTTAGAGGGACAAAATTGTATTTTGCTCTCCAACCCACCACAAGCCACAGTTTATTTCATGTAATCTCAATGAGAGGCCACCTCTTGCCTCTTCCCTTGGTAGAACTGCAGTTTCTTAGGCAGCTGGCACTATCAACAGTAAATGCAGAATGCTGGAGACAGGGCCCTGTGGGAAGTCCAGCAGGAGGAACTGACCCTGTAACCCATCACCTTCAACTATCTCCACAATGTTTCCACATTGTGACAACTGTGCCCTGAAGTCTGACTTCTTTCAGACAGCAGAGACTCTCTTTGAGTCCATGTGATGAAGCATAATCAGGGAAGAGAAAGGACAAGAAACTGAGGGGAAAGAATAAGGGTTCATGCCTGCCCTTGGTGAGACTTAGGGGGCTTATGAACACACAGACAGGCAAGAACATCCCTTCCAGGTCTGCCCATCCCAGCAGGGCACACAGTGTGGCTTCCAGGAGCTACATCAGACAGGGCCACACATCACCAGGGTGATGCCATGCAAGTGCCATGAGCTGCAGACCTGTCACTATGGTGTTTACAAGAATGCACAATGTGCTTACAGCCAGAGGGCACGCAGAGTCATTTCCAAATCTAGGGCAGCTGGTCCAACTGAGACAGGAGAAGGCTTTCTTCACCCCCTCTACAAACTACTGACAGCTGTAGTAGTTCACAGCATATGATTTTTTTACTGGACAGAACTGCTGCTGCCACACATCAGCCCTGCACTCAGCCTGAGAAGCTGTGTTAAGGTACATGGTGCCTTGGATGGTCCTGCACACACAGGACTATCCTTGTTGATGCTGCTCTAGTCACAAGAGCCTGCTCACACTGCAGTCCATCCCAGTGTGTGGATGCTGAAAAGCATTTAACAGAGCAGTTTTCTAGCTTTCTGCAGCATTCTGTGAGAACTCTGTCTTTCTCACAGAAGCTGTGAGAAACAGAGAGACGGTTTTTGTAAACCAATTCTTATCTAACACCTGCTACTTGTTTTCCTAGCTTTGTTATGGTACTGTGGAAAATACTTTGAAATGGGTGCTCTAGAATACTAGCCAATTGTGCTGAGGGGTGGCTGGTCAAAGGACCAATGGCCTCCTGACATCTTTGCAAACCACCTTATAAAAAGCCATATTAATTAATAAATTAAATGGCTTCTTTCCCTGGAGTTGGACTGTGTGTCATGATTTTCTTCCCGTCCATCTCGAGGCAGCGACACGTGTGCTCTCTCATATGGAAGATCTAAGAGCCATCCCTGACTGACCTAAATCCCCCCAAAATGACAGGGCAGCAAACTGCACAAAGGTTACCCTCTGTGTCTGTGGTAGATGCGAAAGGGAGATGTGGTGGGGCTGTACCAGCACGTGCTCTGTGCTGCAGGCTCAGAGTTTGGAAAGACTGCCCTTTCCCAGGAACCCAGCTCTGCTCCTGAATGGATCTGGAGTCCCTGTTCCAGCTGAGTACATCTTGAGTGAAATCTGCCCTACTGAACACCGGGCTTGGGGACCTCTGCAAGATGGATTCATTCTCTTCAACTTTCTAACCCTGAATTCCCTAGCACAGGTTCTCTCAGCAAATACACGTCCCTACTGCTGATTGTAAAGCTGTGCACATTCGCATCCTCCCCTCAAACTTGCGCTAGCAGGGAAAGTGTTCCCAAACCTCAAGTTTTCTGCTACAACTAGTGCCAGAGAAGCAAGGTAAGAAATGTAACAGCTGCTTTGCAGCCGGCTGAATACGGCTTCCTGCGGCCATGTGTGGAAGGTGGCAGGTTAGGAGCACGCAGGAGCTGTGCTGGAACACCCCTGCCAAGCCAGGACTAGGCAGGAGGAGCTAGACCTGCTGGTTTCAACCCGCTGAGCACAGAAGAGTCACTTGAGAGTACACTAACTCTGATGGTTCGAGGGAAATTGTTGATCACAGAACCTGGGTGCTCCTACAGCACCCCAGATGCAAAATCTCTGAATTAGGAATGGAACACAGGATCAGGAGTAATAGAGGACACGTTTGCTCTGTCACATCGTGCCTCAAGTCCCCATTCATTACAGAAGGATACAGTGATATAAAAATATGCAACTTTCAAGACAACAAAGTAACCTGAGCTGTTTTGCCAAGTTTGACACGCCAAGAATTAAGTTTATTTTGAATAAACTTTCCTCTCAGATCTTTGCCTGTGTTTTCAAAGACTTCATCTACTGAGCTAGTTCACAGAGAAAGCATGCTACAGATCCCCAGTGACCCAGATAGCAGCTGCATTCCAAATTCTCAACCTGCCTTTTTCTCAGCCTGACAGTAATTCTGTGAATGTTTTTACATAGCAATTGGCCTTTGATGGTGTACTTTCTGCCAACAGATTGACAAGAAGCAAACTTTAGCAAAACAAATAAGAACTGCAAAAACTACCACCTTGCAATAGGTGGCAGTTCCTGCCATCATTTATCCCTTGTTTCCTGCCACTTCTGACCATGTAACCATGGGCCCTGATTCCATCAATGCTAAAACACATTGTCTCTCTCAGTTCCTTACAATGAAAGCTACCATCAAGACAAGTTTCTTGAAACCTAGCTTTCTGAAGTATGGAGCATGATGCTGTATAATGTATTAAAGGCTTCAATAAAAGCAAGCTTTCAGCTCAGGAGAGATCTCTTACTCTTCAGAACTCCTCAGTACCCTTGTGTTTATTCAGATTCTCTTCCTGAAAAAAAACCCAGCACATATTTTTTTCACTTGTGCTTTATCACAACAAACCCCAAACTCCTCTTTTTCTTGTATTAGCAACTGAGTGACCTAAATCCTGGAGCACGTGCATCTATGAATATTTCTTCTTCCTTATTCATTCCCATTTCAAACTGCAGATGCTTTAGCCCCTCTCAGTGTCCTAATGCCCTTGCTGATATTTTGTTGCATTACTAAGTCTTAGAACAGCACAGAAAGCTCAGACACTTAAGAACATCATCTCCAATACATCAGGACAAGTCTAAGTCTTGCATTCTTTCTCAGCTCGCTGAGAAGCCATTATTGTAAATACCAAAGGCTGGGAATCCTGAGAAAAACGACCAGCAAATCAAAGGCCATTTTCTGAGCTTATTTCTATAGGTGGAGTTAGCTGCTGGCACCAAACCTTTTGGCTGGGGTGTGCTTGTAACACTTCTAACTTGAAAAGAAACCTTTTCCCTGACACCAGTTATATTCCAGTAGCTACAGGATAAGAGGGTTGTGATGCTGCTTGTATAAAACAAATAATGCCAGTTCTGATCAGAAGTGTCTACTCAGACAGCCCTGGCTGCTTGAGCAGGAACTGTATCCTACATAATCGCTGAGCCATGAAAATGACTGAATTTCCTTTCTTACTGGAATGCTAAAGAATCTCCCACACAGCTTTTAATTCCTCATTCATTTTCTTGGGGTATCTGACTGCAACAAATGCTCCAAAACAAAACCAGATTTATTGCTGCCATACTAATCCCCAATACAGTGACTTTGGAGACAGTAAACCATAAAGATTGTTCCATCAAGTGACAAACAAGCCAGTCACACTACACCATGGGGTTTTTTAAGTGCATTATTATGTATTATTGCTCAAATTCAAACACAGATAAACATAACGAGAGATCAGAAACAAATGCTACTCTAAATACCCAAGTATCAACTACGCACAAAAGTACAAGTCATTAGGAAAAATATTCTACAGCAAAAAACATGGAACACCACAGTTAAAAAAGCAGTAAGCCACACGTTGTTGTTTTGGAGAAATACTTCTCTTTCAGTATCTCAAATAAAAAGGAAGCATGAGAAAGTTTCCTCCACCTTGAATGGTCAGGAAGAATAAGACAACATACAGAAGAGCTTAGAAAACTCTGAACCAGAAATGACTTGTCTACAACACAGCTCCACATTAGGCAGCCACTCATCATCACATGCAGGCAGACATCATAGCTGAGAAACGGGCTCAGAACCAAATTCCACAGGCAGCATCCAGGCAGTGTATTAAAAGTAATAAAATTACTTTTAATACACTGCAGGTAAAAAAAGTAATCTCTAATTTTCTTCTGGGTTTGTCAACAATCACGTACTTATCTCATCTGTCTCAACAAACAGGAGTTTGTGTATTAACAAATAAATACACACAGCAATTCCAGTTCCCCCTCTCCTTTGTTCAGCACCACTGTTAGCTGCTACAGCTTTTGAATTTCACCCTACAGAACCAAGCTAATCTCCCCATCACATGCAAAGCCATCTGCCTAAAAAAAAAAAATATACCAAAGCAAAATAAACTCCTTTTCCCCTGAATTCTGGAATGAGAGGCAGATTGGGCATGGGCTCTAACAAATAACATGGCAAGGTTTTTCTTGTTCATGCTGGGATTACAAAAGGTACAGGGACTACTCCCACTTGAAAAGAACAACTATTTTAAAAACATAGTTCAAGTCTAATTTAACATCTCAACGTGGTAAAATACGTCCAACTTGAAGACACTGTATGTCACCCCACGTAAAGTGACAGCTTCCACTGACACGGCTGCGTTTTCTGCAGGAGCATGTTGTTCATTCAGAACATGTCAGATCTGCCACAGAGCTGATGCAGATAACTATCAGTTATTCAATTAGTGGTCTCCGCTCTATTTATAGCACAGTATCTGCATTATAAAGAGAATAATAATGCCCCACATCAGGATATCCCAACTCTCATGAACATTAAAGAACATAACCCTCAGCTCCTATAAAGAACCCACCTCAATAAAGATAAAGAAAAGGGAACATGGAAAACAAAACCAGATTTGCCTGGATCAGAGCCAGGACTATAATTCACTGGATTCTGTACTCGAGCCCGCTGACCTCAATGATGAATATCTGAAGCTCCCAGCGGCTTCTCTTCAATTGCTCTTGCACACCAGAGCCCAGATTTCTAAACTGCCACATGGAAAATGGAAAAAATCACTATGAATAAGGAAGAACCAAGGCAGGTTCTCCACTCCAGCAATCACGACCCTAACCAGAGAGGCCTGTCTCTTTCTCTCTCTCTCTCCAATTTTTTTGTTTTCTTTTTTAATTTGGAAGAATGCCTGTATCTCTTAGACGAGACGAGTCAGAACAACTCCATGAACTGGGTCCCTCTCGTACCTGTTCTCTGCCTTGTTAAAGAATTTACTTATTTCTCTTGGCAGTGGTAAGTTTGCTGTTGTTTCTAGGGGAAAAGAAAGAGATGAACAAAAAACCCTTCTCAGTCACGATGTGCCACTACCTTCTCACCGCTGCATTTCCATGTCAGCACAGAGTGTGCACCCCAGGCACTACACACAGCTGTGCTGACTCCAGCATCTCTCCTCAGACGGCACAATAATTACACTGGCAGAAGTCAGTTAATCCAGGAGGGAATTGATCTGTAAAACGGTATAATGAGCTTCGACAGAACAGGGCCATCGATACAGGAACAAACGTCAAGTGACAGCAGGTTGTGAACTCCAGCCCCAGCTCTGCACCCTCCCTTGCCAGCGAGGATAAGCCTCCTTTGCTGTAGCGGCCCTGGGGTCACAAACACACTGCACAAATCCAAATTCAGCCAGACTCCTCCTCACTTGCAGAAGCCGCTGCCTGCCTGGCAGTTCCCAGCGCAGGACCTGCAGCTGCAGGAGTGGCCTCTTCAGAGCATCGCCCTGAGGGATTGCTCTGCTGCCAGTCTTCTGCTGGAAAGGCAGCAGCCATTTATCCTGCCTACCTGTCAGCTGTAAACCATCGAATGATAATTTAGCATTAAAAGACATTAGTATCCATTAAATATACATCTGGAGTCACGTTCTCCTTTTAAAAAATGTCAAAAATGTCAATAAAGCAAAAATTACTTACATGCTTTACTGAAATACCACGCAAAAAACCAAAGGTGCTTCGTAGCTTCTTCAGAATAATGAAAGTTTCAGAGCAGTAATTAGCTTATCTTTTTCAAAGTCTACCAGTGGCTTTTCTCAGTTTTTATAAAAGAAAAAATTAATCAAGATCATTTAGAAATCCAGCCAATAAGTGAAATAAATCCTTAACTGTATTTAAGCATAACATAAACAAATCCTGACAACCAACTCAAATGACCATTTTTAACATTCATAAAATGAGACTGATCATGAAAGCTGTGGACTAGAAGACACTTTCTGGACTCTCATACCCCAGAACCTATGATGCCAAATGAGCAAATAAAAGAAAGCAGCAAGAACTGGGCGCGTGGGTCTGCAACAACAGCAAGCCAACAGAACAGGCATCAAAATGTTAGATACCAACAAAGACCTTGGCCAGGGCTGAAGGAGATAAGGTAACAGAGCTTCTCGAAAAGAAATCAATACCTGAAACCAAAGAGGATCATTGAATTAGAAAAACTGTCCTTTTTTTTTTTTTTTTTTTTTTTTCCCCCAATTTTTTTAATATTTAACNATTTTTAATGAGCAAAATGTTCACTACCCAAGTCAGAAATGCTGCCAATGCCTTTTAAGTGGTGTTTGATGGTGATTACTGGTATATTCCACTAAAAGTATGATAGGAAGCAAACTAATGAAAAATCATCAGTGAAAATGAAAAACAAGGACCAAGATGTTCATCAAATGCCCTTCTTCGAAACGCTACAGTTTTAATGTTTGGAAAATAATGACAAACACAAACCCAAACACCCACAAAAAAGACCTAAAGAGCAAATCAAGGCATTTTAAGAGTGTATAAGGAAAAATTTAAGACACTACCAAATCTAGTTACTTGTTCTACACCTTAAAGAAGTTGCAAGCAAATACTGTAATTTAATATCTTTGCTTTCCTAATTAACAAATATACTTCAGCAGCTTTGTAAATTGGCTTCAATTCAGGAAAATATTAACCATCTGCCTAAAACTAAGCACATTTTATACCTTCCTGAAGTCAAATGGAAACAGAAGCACGCCTATATGCTAAAAATGAAACATATGCTCCAGTGATATGCCGAAAAGGAGCCTTGGTGTTAAAAGGTCTTAAATAATTCATGTTTGAAACCATCTTGAAATTCTTTGGTGAAAGGCAGTACATCAAGAAAAATACCGGGTTTATTTGAGCCACTAAACTTCAGACTATACACATATTTTTTAAACTAGATGACAGTACAGACACCTCATCATTTGCTCTGGTTCTGGAAAGAGGTACCCTCAAATATTTGACTGCAATACTAAGGCCTGAAGCTGAAATAAGCACATTATTTTCGTGGTCTTGATAAGCAATGTCTCATCCATTCTGCAGAGGGGATGCAAAAACTAACGAGCTCATCAGCCCCATCACGCATTTGACAGGCTCAAGATGCTCGCACACGAATCAGCTGGTTTATTTTTAAAGTGATAGAAATATATACAGAAATAAATACACGTCTATGATACATATATTTATATTTCATGGGCGCTCGGCTATCTCCCTGTGGCGATTCCTGCCAGCCAACAGGAATCCCTGGAGCCCCGCTACCCAAGGCCACGCTCCGGGCGCCCGAGAGCGCAGCCCCGCGCAGGTCAGCGCCCGCTCCCCGGGGCGCTCCCGGCCGCATCCCGGCGCGGCCGCACACACACCCGCGGGCTCCAAACATGGATCCCGCTCCAGCCAAACCGCAGCCGCTCATTTTCGGGTGCGGGACCGCCGCCCGCCCCCCGCACGGCGCAGACGCCGGGGTTCCCCGGGCGAGCGGAGCCCGGGGGGAGCGAGGAGCCATCCCGCAGGGGCGGGGGGTGCAGGGAGGGGTCGGTACCTGGTGCCGCGGCGGGGGCGCCCCCGGGCAGCGCCGCTCGCTGCTGCTGCGGGCGGGTGGCGGCGGC